>CM032455.1:74002336-74059836 GCA_019049505.1 Pachyrhynchus sulphureomaculatus
GGGATGGAGTGCCCCGACATAACTAATTCGGGTTTCTGCAACGTTTAACGTTTTTTACAGAAAACTTAACCGCCAGCGATTTTTGGTTATTGTTGTCTCCTCAAGAATAAGAAGGTCTTTCCAGGTTCTTTGTTACAAGTTGTTAATGACATCCTGCTGTCGGTGGATATTTGTCTGAGTAGGCCGATGTCCGAAGCGTTCAGCAGTGAAAGAAGAGATAAGTGTACTGTTCATCTGCAAAGCTGTGATTGCTTTCTCGGTCTTTTTCCAGCAGATCGTTTAATGTAAATAAGAAAAGAGAGCTAGGAGACAGTATGGAAGCCTTGGGCCACACCGGCGTTGATAGTGAAGGTGTGAGAAAGAAATTCCGTTCGACTGCCACTCGTAATGAACGCTCTTTGAGGAAACATGAGAACAACAAAACAGAACATTTCACAACATCCCACAAGATCGTAGCTTTGGGGCCAACAGCCCATCGCGCCAAACACGGTCGAATGCCTTGGATATGTCAAGGCACCCGCTCGAGATTCTCCAAAGGTGTTTCAATTGCGTTGTTCCAGACATGTGTTTAAACATAAGTCCGAAGAAGATCTCCTGTTGATCTATTTTTACGAAAAGCCATATGGTGATCGCTAATAATGTTGAATCCTTCAAGAATATTTTAGAAAATGCTGATTGATAGCCTTTTCCATGACTTTCGATATTAATGAAAGCAGTGCGATTGGATCGTCGTAGTTATTTGGCAAGGTCCTTCTTGGCCTTTTTTTAGGTAAGTGCTCGGTGGCTGAACTGTAGCACATTTCCAGCAGGAAGAAGGAACTATTCCCCTTTCTGTAGGATAGGTTGAAAAGTCTACAGAAAACTGGCGTAGTTTAGTTAGTTTTTACCCTTCCACAGTTTTTAAGAACTATGGCAGGTATTCCGTCAGGGCCAGAGGCCCTTTTTTTGGTGTCTAGCTTCATCAGTATACGCTTTTGATGACTACGCTGTTGTCTGAAGCACAACATCGGGCCATCCTTGACTATGCACTATGGAATATAGGTGGTGTTTTTTTCCTTGGAATCGACAGTAGAATGTGTGAAGCAAAGAGTTCAGCCAAACAAGTTCGCTTTTCTCAATAGGGTGTCGTTGCAATAGAATTATCTGGCCGTGTGAGTGGTGAGTTATGGTGGGATTTGGTGAAATGAAATTTGACTAACTGGCCTTAAGCGACCGACCAAAAGGACCTGGAATTTTTCGGGACAAGCGAGAAGTTAGAGACGTTTAGTTTCTAATCCGTTGATTGTGTACCTCCTTGGTTTTGTCGATAACCTCTTTGCATCTGTTTTCCTGGTACGAACAAAATGTGTTACGATTTATGGTGTTTGTTAGGATTTTCATGCCATAGTCGGTATCCAAGATGTTTAGACGCAACAGCCTCCATACCGGCCAAAATACCATCGAAAACCCTCCCTGGCGCAGTCCGATGGGTCGTCGGACTCGAATAACAAACGTCTAACCAAGGGAAAGTTTCGAAAAGATTCGATGAGAGATCTCCCATTTAGCAGACTTGTGTACGTGCCAAATCTGCGCGGTTCGGTTTAGGCGTCTCCCTGTCACATGATGTAGTAGAATACTCGATTGTCGAAAGTTTATGGTCGGAAGAACCTAACGGCGGCTTACGCCTGACCGTGTAAATGCTCCAGATTGGGTGGTTAAAAAAAAACAGATCAAGGAGAGACTGGCGAACTCTCCGTCTCGAATTCAGGGATCCGTGTTGGTTCGTCAATAAGCTGTGTTAAGCCACAACTGATTGAAAATGACATCGGCTCATTCAAACGACCTTGTTCGTCGGTAGGAGTTTGAGTATTTAAAAAGCCAGTTGGTGTTGTGGAAGTAGATTCCCAAATAGCACACATTTGACCGAATGGTTATCCTAGAGATACATTTTACTGAAATTATCATACACCCTCGCTAGGACGGTCATAAAACAGACAAGAACACCCGATTTATTAGACCATACAAATAGTTACGGTTCTGGATAAATATGGACCTGGATATACAGTTAGAAAATCGACTATTTATCCAATGGATATCCACGGACTACCCAAAATAATTGTCTAAATTTTTGGCTTCAATTATACACTATTACCTATAGGCAGAAGTTTTAAAAGTTGTTTTGCTGTTTAGTAAAATTGTCAAAAATTTAGTTATGAGTTTTAAAAAGTCAAGAGTCAAAACCGACACATTCACTCCTATCATTAATACTCATAAAAATCCCACAAGCTACTATAAGATTAAAAAAAATAAATATTTTGATAACGAATAGAATGACATGGACTTGACTTCATTTTACCGTAAATTTTGACATTACATATTACAACAAAATTAAATACCGTAATAACTAACATCTACTTTGGAAATACTGCAGGTCAAGGAGTATGTTTTTATTATTATCCCTAATTTTTAGCATTTGTTATTCCTAACTTTTAAACAATTATTATTCCCTAATTTTAACAATTTCATGCAATGGAAAATAAATAATAAATGTTGGAAAAAATAATCACTGGGCGCTTAAACAGACGTCCAGTGTAATATCCATCATAGGTAAATCGTTAAACAATAATTCTCTTTTCCCCTGAATTGAGATATAAATTAAAGACATGTCTAAGGGGAGTAAAATTTGGTATTATCTTGGTGTACTAGCTAACAAGAATGACGGTATCAGAAAATGATTTAATGTTTGTTAGTTTTATTTTATGTAAAATAAAAGTTTAGATAGCTCTTTCTTTTATAGATCCATCGAATGTCCATTTTTAAATTAATCCATTTAAATGAAACAAAAAACTATAGGTCATATAAATATAAGCCGAATTATTCATTCAAATCATACATAGGCTAAAAAAAAATGAACGTTTATAAATTATCTAACCAAAAATGGCGATAAGTTATAGATTTGTAGCGGGCTTCGTCGCTTCGTTGCATGGAGGCATCGGTTATCTGTCGGTCGGTAGACTTTCGGACGGTTATCTAACTGTCCAACCTCGGGCGCCATCCTTTGAATGATGTAGTAGAGGGTTCCACCGAAGCCTAGGGTGTGACTTGTTTACATTGGAGAAACGGTTAAACCTAGAAGTCAATGCGCTCATGTCAGCTACTTTCTCATAGTGACCTATCTTAGAT
Organism: Pachyrhynchus sulphureomaculatus; assembly: GCA_019049505.1. NCBI lineage: Eukaryota > Metazoa > Arthropoda > Insecta > Coleoptera > Curculionidae > Pachyrhynchus > Pachyrhynchus sulphureomaculatus. The sequence goes on from CM032455.1 coordinate 74,005,499, forward strand.
GCGCCCTGAAAACCAGAACGGGGCAGGAAAAGAGTAGGAGTGAGCCAGTATGCTTTGTCTTGTGTGAGAATGTAGCCTGAAATCGAGCGGGCTGCGTACGACGGGCGACGGATAGTGGTGCGTGGGTAACCTTAGACATTCCCCCAGCAATAATCCAATCTTTCGATCGGTCTCAACGCCCAAGGCATTCTCTTTTTCGGACCCACATTCGTCTCGTGGTAAAAACTTGTCGGGGCCTTACTACGTACACTAGTCGATATGTCACTACCGGAGTTGGGGGGGGGGGGGGGGACGGTTCGACAGCACGTTCGCGGATGAACAGGAGCGCGGATGATGACGGGACCGTTGAGTGCCGGCCAGTAGCGGTGAACAAAAAAAACAACAGGTGTGCAGTTTATTCAGGCGGCTGTGATGGTAAAGTTACGCACTCTCGTGGCTCTGTGGAGAGCTTATATCAGTCAACACCGTTTATTCGCGGCTTACGCACCACGTTCTGCGGTGTGCGTTGCGGCGGGCTTAATTACTTTTGGTACGCATTACGACTTATAAGTATGGTCGGGCCTGAGCGTAACCTGGGGGGGTGTGGTGCGTCCTGTGGGCAGTAAATACACCACTACGGATGAAATATAAACTGTCGTACGGGTACGCGTCCGTATCCTTTCTAGAATGTGGCTTCAGACAGAGCTGAGCAGCCTAAGTCAAAAGAGATCCGGCCCATACTAACCAGGTATATAGTGTAGGTATTCAGGGTTCGCAGAAAGACAACGTTAGTGGTCCTCACAGGTCTGTAACCCGAGGTGCAGGTTAGAAAAGGGGCTGGTGGTCAAAAAGGATCCGCAGAGTTCCAGCCTTGCCCTAATATACCGGTATGGGTAAGATTATTGGTACGCAGAAATAGTGGGTCCAAGTCCCGCAATATACCTCTAGGTGCGTGATTTCAGACAAGAATCAAGCTACATGGTCCTATCGGATTCTGCCGACAGTCCAGCCTTATCTACAGGAGTAATTGGTGTCGATATCGGCCAGAAAGTTCCAACCCTATTTTTTAAGAATATCAACACTCAACACTCACTCTCTATTTCCTAATATAAGAGTTAAAAAAGCTTCTTGAGGTTGACGCTTTTTTACTCCAAGAATTGTGTCTCCCCTACAAAAGCAACTAAGGTTGCGGCCACGGAAACTCTTCCATCAACTTTTTAATTAGCTGAAATTATCTAGACTAACAACTTAACATTTAATCAGTTTTTTGAAGTTAGGTTTAATCAATGCTGAGTTAATGACATGAAGTTGTATAAATTGCAACCGTCATTATTATAGAAATAAAGAGGATTTAAGTGACCGATACTAGTGTTGCCATAGAGATTAACTTCGAGTTAGTGGTACCCGAACAGCGGTAAACGCTGGTGCTTAGGAGTTTAGTTCCTAATGTCTTTAAAGTAAAAGTATTGAACGAAAATAAAACTTTATTTTTTCTTTCTAACTTGAAAGTGTCCAACGCTGTAAATTCCCCTAGTGTATAGCTGTTCATAAGCATCATCTACGTCATTAAAAAAATTATAGCCATAGTTTTTCCTAAACTTTTAATAAAGGCTGATCTGACATATCCAGCACTTTTTTGCAAAAGAAAAATCTTAGCAACAATTTTTGAAAAAACCACCCAATAATATTGTAAACTTCAAAAGACTCTTCTAAACTATCCTCTCTAAAGGGGAAGAGACTCGACTGGGATCCACGGGTTCGACATATTAAGAAATACTACACAACTGTTAAAAGGACATTTTCAGAGTATTCTTATTTCTACTCCACGGGGACAATGTGGCGTTACAAACCTTTCATAAAGTTTCGAGAAACTTTCTTCTGAGAAAAAATAAAAAAGAGTTTACTAATATCAGCTCAGGGTTTAAAGTTTATAAAGGTGATGAGGGTAAGAACACAGTCGTTAATTATGCAGAATAAAATGTAGTTAATTAAATTGTATCACTCATATTTAAAAGCGTTGACAAAAAAATCAACGTCCTACGTACAAATAGAGCTAGTTATATATACACATCGACAAGGCGTTGTAAATTCGATATTCTAATCAGGGGAACCATCATTTTAATAGTTAGAAAGAAAGGTTGAAGAAATAATCTAAGTTTTAGCTAACTAACAATACAGCGCAAATCGTTTTGTGTGAATAATAAATTATATTTTAACCTACTTTGTTTTAAAAATATTATTATGTAAAAAACAACTATCAACAAGTGATTAAAAATGTGTGGGGAGATCACGATATTCCTTCTTAAAATTTTTTTATCAGGCCATGTAAATTTGTGGAAAATACGTTTAATAAACTCTCTATAGATAAATTTTAAATGATTCCATACAACTCGGGGAATGAAAAGAAATTTTAAGGGAGTTAAGTATAAAATTTGTATGTACGATTATATATATGTCATCAGAAATCTGTATTTAGAGTGGAAGTTAGGAAAAAGAGGTAATTTAGGCAACGGGTTAAGCAACAACATAGTTTACAGCCATTAGTAGGTTACGTGTAAAAAACAAAGCATCGTGTTAAGAGGAAACATGAGGTGGAAAGCAAGTTGCGAGAAAACTGAATCGAGTAAGTACCGAATATATGGGTAGAAACTAAGCATGATCGATAATAGATTTTGCCAATCCCCCCATCGATAATTTTAACTTAGCGGTATATCAATATATTTATAGTTGTTTATATATAGTTTTATAAATGCGTCTCTATCAATATATCGATAACTTGGATATATCGAAAATTATCGATATATCGATAGTTCTGTTAATAGTTATCGAGAATTATAGATATATTGATATCAATGTATCGATGTATCGAGAGTTTATCGATAGAGATCGGTACATTGACAGTTATCGATATATCGATGGTTATTATTATTATATCTATAATTATCTTATGAATAATATAATATCGATCGAATCATTACTTTTAGAAAGATTTAGATTTTTCGATCGATAACCACCGATTTATCGATATATAATATATAATTTTGTTTTTTTATCTTATGAAATAATAATATCGATCGAATCATTACTTTTAGAAAGATTTAGATTTTTCGATCGTTAACCACCGATTTATCGATAATTTTTGGATTCACCTTTTTTTACTCAGTCGATAACCATCAATATATCGATAACTTTTGAGTTCGGCTATTTTTACTCGACATATCGGTAACTGTTGATGATTACCAATATAGTTAAAAGAATTCCCATCACTAATAGAAAATGATGGTAAATATAAGATTAATCTCCTAAAACACGTCAAAATCAGCAATGGAAAAAAATGTATTGTCAGAATCGGTAACTGCCTTACCTAGGTAAGTATTATGCTTCAACACTAGGAAAGAGTAACTAATAAATATATAGGCTTCTAAAATATGCTATGGAAGAATATTTAAGATGAGTAGTGCAAACAGAGTTAGAAATGAGATGAAATAGATCAAGGAAAAACAAGACGAAAGAGAAAACACACCGACGGATAAAAGCTGTTAATTACGGAGGTACTGGCCGGGTGTGAACAAAGAAACTTTCTCTATACATTATAGAGTTATCAATTAATATAGGAAATATTAGTGTATACGACTTTGCTTAAAATAGGACAGGATTCTTTCCTCCTTACACACACAGCAGCCTCCACTCTCTTATGGCTTGAGAGACGGTAATTTGCGATTTCTCACAAGTGTACGAGTAAGTTGTGCCATGGTAGGTTGAAAAAATGACGATTACTAATTTTATTTATAAACTTAAAAATTAACTTCCCGCTTGCCTAAATAAAAGTTTTAACCCATTAGACGAATAGTAGCTATTACTATGGCGAGCGGAAATATCCATTGGCTATTTGCCGCCATTATCTCTCTCTTAACTCGATTAAGTCCTCTCAAAAGCAAAATGGATTGAATTTACGCGATTTCCAATATTAAATCCAATTAAAAGCTTATAGTATCTAGGAAATATGACGTGCTTGGTTTGCCAGCCGACGGAATGGATGTGTTCGTTTTATCTTCCGTTCCATTTATTTACCCCACATGAACTTCTACACTTCGAACTTTGCGAGAATAGGCTAATAAAGTAAAACGAGGGAAGTGTTGTGGTTAATACAACATTTTACTACAATGCCTTTGAGGTGACTTGAGGATAATGTATATGTTACAAAAATATAAAAAAACCTCAGTCAGGTTAAAAAATAAGTAAAAAGAAACATTTTCTTTTTGGAACAGATTCTATTTTACTGATCATTTGCTAAATTGAGAGAAATATTAATTATTGGTTTCGAAATTCAAATTTCTAAGACGAAACAAATGCCGACATCCTTTTACTGAGGAAAAAACTTTTAAAGTTTATATTTATTAAGCGTCTTACTTGGGCGAAGCGATTAAAACGACTAAAGCGACAAAGACAACACAAAATAAAATGTGTTTTTATTCGTTTTGTTCTAGTCGACTGTAGTGTCACAACGGGTGTCTTGAATGCACTTGTATAAATGAAAAAAAATTAAATTTAATCCTTTTTTGATTTATACAGACTAGGTAAAAACATGCATATATAATAAAACGTTTATTTCATTCCAGTTTGATCTACTAATGCTTTAAACGTAAACTTTAAAATACAAGAAACAATAGACAATACAAAACCAGTAATATAGGATTGAAACGTACAAACCGGTCCTGATCCTAAAAGCGAGGAGAGAGGTTATTTGTTTTGTGGATACATTTCCTGCATAGCATAGAACTTCCGCCTTTGTATAAATGCAGTTAAACCGTACGAGGATAAGACGATCTATTTTGCATACTGGATTACGGTTATGGTAGAAGTTACATTAGGTTGTTACCATATTCACTAGAAATCCTTATGATCTTATTTCGTGATGTATATATTTCGGTTTATATTCAGTTAAAAGGATATTTAAATGACTCTGTGAGATTTTGGAACTTTATATTCTTCATGTAAAAAGCTAAAAGTATACCAGGTATCACAAATCTGAGAAATTTTTTTTACGAGTGTATAACTACTGTGATTATGTTTAAAATTTAAAAATATTTTCACTCAAAGTATAAAAACATCAAAAAATACGAGTATATTTAGTATCTTGTTTTAAAAAATATCTTTCCTAAGAGTCATCTTAAATTACGTTGCTGGGTTTTCAATTGTTTCAAATGTACTTATGTCGTAACTTAAATTGAATGACAGACGACAGGATTTATCACTACATGAAAAATGCTCAGCTAGCTTCTCACTTCAGTAAATAGATTTCCTTTTGTGTCCTTTTCTTAAATCGACGCAGATTGCCACTATGAAGAGATACTAGATGGCTCGTAAAAAATCATATATATTTCTAGTAGTAAATGTAACTGTTACGCACCGTATAAAGAAAGATTTTTACTTTACAGCAGCAGTCATACCCGTAATGAATTTTCATTATCTCTTTAAACCATGTATGAGCCAAATACAGAATTTTGAGCCAATTTTAGGAAGCCCTTTATTTTTTCCTTATAAAGTACTACAGGCTTTCCCTTATCTTCATGGTCTTATAGATACAGTGTGCTAGGTTTTGTCATCACCGATTTGGCTATGATATTGTTTGTTTTGCTATGTCAAGAATTTGAATGATGTTATTGTTTATTTTTCTGTGGTATTTAGCTTTTCGGTTTGCTGGGAAGAATTTTGAGCCAATTGGTATTAATATGGGTCAAAATTTATACTAAATATTATATATTAGCTAAAATCAAGAAAATAGTGTGAAGTAACTCATAAATAACCAAACGACCCATGATTAATATTATCTTAATTTCAGATAAGAATTTTTATAATTATGCAATATTGTGCTGTGATCATTTTCTAACGAAATATAATAATAATAAACTTTTTTAATTTTAAAGTTGTAGTTGATTGACAATTATGAACTAAAAAACTAACGATAAGTTATTACGAATTGAATGTTTAGTATGTTACATATATTATGTATATGGGACGTTTCACGTCAACAGGGACACCTGTGTAATTACAACTGAGAGAGACGCCAACATACGTGTAATGGCACAAAATTTTTGTTAAAGTATCTACTTTCGAATGTTAATTGCCCTTTTAAAAAATTAATATGGCGAACGCAATATGGCGGCTAATCTCATAATATTTAAACAAAAACAAATGTATTTTTATATTAAAAAACGAATAACGTCAAAAAAAATTTGAAAATTTATACTCGGGAGTTCCCGAGGGTACTAAATTTATTTCTGTGGTTAGTTTTTGATTTTACACCCCTTACAAGGGATGAAGACGGGGGTTAGGGTGACTAATTAACAAAATTTGTAAAAATTTAGTTCTGCAGATGGGGGAATGGAAATTTAAGGTTTTTTATGCTTTTAATTATATTGTAAGGGTAGTTTTTAAATTCGCACCCTTTATAAAGGTGAAAAAATAGGTATCAGGGCTGAAATATTGACATAATTATGTTTTATTGTGTCTGGAATTAAAAATTTGTTATCAGGGGTTTTCGAGGTCGCATATTAGACTATGTAACGTAAAGTATGAGCTATAGTATGTCAGTTTAAGGTAGATTAAGTTGCCTTTCTGTGGTATGGGCTAAGGAACGTTAAGTTAGTATAGTTAACCAAGGTTAGCTATACCTTTTTTCAACATTTATAGTTTCCGTAGAAAATTGTTCACTATTAACCGCACTGATGTTATTTATTTATATAATTAGTTTTATTACCGACTGTGAATGTGATTCTTAGCCATTTAGCTCATTATCATCCAATCGACCATTCTTGGACTTCAAGTTCTTACTTGTAAAATTTTGGGCTAATGCCTATTTTTGACTCTGATGTCAGTTTTATACCTTTCCACCTATTGAGAAGTAAAAATAAGGGTTTTATCTGAAAATAAGGGTAGGGTAGGGTCGAAATTTTTGACATCATCAGGAATTTTTGTGTGCAGATTTAAAAATTGCCGCTGACGTGAAACGTTCCATAGATATAATTACAATTATAATTAAATAGAAAAGATAACAACAGTTGTAATAATATAATGAGAAAAAGATTTTCAGGATAGGACGTAATAAGAGTGTTCATGAATACACCTGTTCGGACTTTTTGGTCTTCATCAGTAATATGTACCAAGCTATAAATAGAAAACACGAAGTTCAGCCTGTAAGTACATATCTGGCATAGGTCATCAACCCATATATTCACGGAGGCCACAATAGCAATCCGCGTAAGTCTACTCCATGAAAATTATTAATTAAAAAGGAAATATACCGACAGTTATACTAATACAACGAGAAGATTATTGGATGTGCTGCCAAAAGAAACGGAAATGTTTAAGACTCTTTGGTCCTCATAGAAAGCATGTTTCATGTACGATATAAAATAGAACAATTTTGGAGTTAGAAGACACAGTAGTTCACAGACCCAGGCATGGAAGCAATATCATTCTGCCTGGGACTATGCCCCATAAATATTATTAACTAAACAGGAAAGATACTGAGAGCTGCAAAATATACCGAGAGGAAGATTATCGGAGACACCGTCAAAAGTAATGGAAGTGCCATACACGTGTTTCAGACTTATTATTCTCATCAGTAGTAACTGTAAACTCTTTGTGTTTCCTAACTCTCAAGTTTCTCTATCTTATGAGTACGTAATAATAAATAGATAAAGGAAAGAATACCAGTAACTTTCAAGTTATAAACAATGTAATTATTTCTCATACAGTATGAAGATGTAGAGCAAAAATGTTATTCCCAGAAATAACATGAGGTTAGTTCAGGTTTATTTGAATGAATAAATTATTTCTTCCAAGATCTGCAAGAATAGCATAGCAATTTAAAAAATAATGATTACGTCTATAATATGATCCTTCATAGTTTAACTTGAGACATGTTTAGTTACAAACTTGTTCTGCATTATTGTGCTGAATAATGAATTAATGGTGTCAGCTTAAAAATAAAATATTATTTGTAAAAGTTATTTCAATTTAAGAATGTCCCAATGTAGGTTACAGACTGTTCTCAGAAGTTAAAAGGTTTAACTTTTTCCTTGGGGCTTTAAAGTACAGCGGTGTTTCCAAGACTCTGCTTGTTTATATTGAAATGTGATCCAAGATTAACAGTGAACTCAAAAAAATGCAGTTTTGGAAACAATAAGTTACGATTGAGTTGTAAGTGTTGTGAGATTTCCAAAATTTCAAATGTTTAATTGTTCACCGGCTTTTTAAAAATACTAGTTTTCAGTTTTGTAAAAAATTGCTAGTAGCGCCATTGTTTCTGAAGGTGGAACACTCATAATTGGTACGAGCATTCTATAGAGGTTAAAAAAGATATATGTAAAAAAAAATTGAGTTAGATGCTACAGGGTGTTTAAAATAAATTTATACGTTTCGACTATTTTAAATTGAAAAATCTGCACACCCTGTATATTATTATTTTTTTCTGATTTATTTTTACAAAACCCTCCAACTTTTATTAAGTATGTCATATACCTTTTCTAATAGTTTTCGATTTATTTGAATTTTTCAATTTTTACCCTTATTTTTAATACACTTACGCTATAACATCATAGTTGCCAAGACAAAACAAAAATGTAGGCATTGTCAAATTTGACATGTCTATTAAGCAAGTAAAAATAGTTTAATTTGTTGTAGTAAGTGACGTACAAAGGTAATAGTTATGGATTTTCCGAAAAATGAATTAATTGATATGGTTTATAAACTGGGCGAGGCGAGAAAAAATTGTCTTTTGGAAGTAAGGCTTTACGGAGCGAAGTACCCTAATAGACGTATACCATCTAGAAAATCTTTTCAGTGCTTAATGGAACGGTTTGATGGTAGTGGTAGCGTTGAGTATACAAAACGGAAAGTAGTAAACCAGAATGCCACCAATGAGGGAAAAGAAATGGAGATTTTACTTCATGTTGAAGATAATCCCCAGGTCAGCAGCCGTCAACTAGCTGACTTATCTGACACATCTCAATCTACGGCCAATCACACCACGAGAAAATACGAGTATCATCCCTTTCATATGGAACTACAGCAAGAACTTCAACACCGTGATTTTGAATGACGAGTAAACTTTTGTACCACCATGAATGGAGCAATAAAGGCCGATCCAAATTTTTTATCCAAAATATTGTTTTTCTGATGAGGCTACTTATCGCAGTAATGGAGCAGTTAACAGCCATAACATGCATTATTATTCAACAGTTAATAAATTTTGGGTCCGGGAAGTTCAAAACCAAAACCATTGGTCGCTTGATGTATGATGTGGAATATTAAATTTTCGAATTATTGGTCCATATTTTTTCCGCGACCCGCTTAACGGGCCTAAATATCTAAATTTTTTATAAAACGAATTACTCCAGCTTCTTTAAGAAGTTGATAACTTTAAAAGGGAACAAATGTGGATTCAACAAGACGGAGCTCCTGCTCATTACCACTGGGAAGTTCGCGAATTTTTAAATGCTCGTTACCCACAAAAATGGATCGGTAGGGATGTATTCATTCAGTGACCTCCTCGATCATGTGACTTAACACTTTTAGACTTCTTTTTGTGGGGCTACATTAAAGATCGTGTTTATGTGAATCCTCTACAACACCAGTCGATATGAAAGATAGGATGCGGGATGCGTGCAGGACAATAACGCCCTTTATGCTAAGGAAAGTCAAGGAAAATATAGTAAAACGACTAAACATGTGTATTGAAGTAGAGGGGCATATTTTTGAACATTTATCACGTCATAATAATTAATCATTACATAAGTTAAACTATATTAAAATTCTAATTAATTATTTCGTTATGTTTTTACAATAGCGTAAGTGTATTAAAAACAAGGGTAAAAATTGAAAAATTCAAAATAAATTGAAAACTATTAAAAATAGGTATATGACATAGTTAATAAAAGTTAGAGGGTTTTGTAAAATCTATCAGAAAAAATGATAATATACAGGGTGTGCCATTTAAAAAATTTGAGATTATCCAGTTTTAAATAGTAGAAATGTAGGTGGTGTATTTGAACACCCTGTAGCATCTAACTCAAATTTCTTTACATATATCTTTTTTTCCATCGCTATAGAACGCTCTTACCAATTATGAGTGTGCCACCTTCAGAAACAATGGCGCTACTCGCAATTTTTTTACAAAACTGAAAACTAGTATTTAAAATTACAAAAACTACTAGGTTTAAGTATATAACATTATTAATAAAAAAGTTATAAAAATTTACGCAGAATTTAAAAATAAATTAGAAAATAGGATGTTCCATTTAAAAAAAACATATCTTATATCAGCCAGAACTTTTTTGAAGTACCCTGTGTACTCAAAAATAATTTTAAACTTTGCACCTTAACATTCTCTAAAACTATTATATTTTTAACATTTTTTCGTCAATCCCCAAAACAAATGAGATAATGAACTTTACTCTATCGTTGACTCACCCTGGACAGTCGAATAATCCGATGAAATACTATTACTAGTAGTAAAGTGAGTGGGTGATACATTAAGTCCCTGGTGTCACCTAGATGTAAATGTTCTTCTGTGACTCCCTACTAAATCGAGTCAGGGTCGCAGCCCTAGTCCGGCATTTTCTGCCCCTGAGTGGTCCCGGTCCCCATTCCTCCATTCACCTTTACATTTCAGTCTGTATGTTGTTAATCTCGCAGTGTAGATGATGAACTGGTTTAGTAGCGGGACACAAAGTGCTACTGAGTGCTACTTCTAGCGCCTTCCGTTGCTGTCGTTCTCCAAGCCCTCACTGCCGCCCTAAAGTAATTCCCCTCTAGGCTTCGCAGCAGGTTCTTAGACTCCACCGTGCTCACTCTGGGCCACCAAATCACTGCTGCGTACGTTAATCTAGGCAATAGCACCGCCCTGTATATCCACAGTGCGACTTTGGGTTGCATACCCCAAGTTTTGCCCAGAGCTTTCCTATAGGCCCAAAGGGACGTGTAGAATTTGTTCCTCTTTTCGTTGAGGTGCTGTTTCCAGTTTAGTTTTTGATCCAGAGGAGCTCCAAGGTTTATTTCACCGAGCTCGTGTAAACCAGTTCACTGTCTCAGAAACTAAGCGGTGCAATTTCTTTGGGTTTGTATTTCCTGGTAAAGATAATGTCATGGGCTTTTAATGGAATGACCGTTAGTCCCTTTGCCATGCACCATCTTTGAGTAATCCTAAGGGCTCTCTGCAAGAGCTCCTTGAGAGGTTGTAGAAAGTTGCCTCTAATCACTATTGCCACATCATCGGCGTAGCCATAGGCGGAGAAGCCATCTTCCTGTAGGGTTCTTAGTAGGTTATTCACCACCGCGCACCATAGTAGGGGTGACAAAATCCTTCCCTGCGGGCATCCCTTGGCTGGGTACCCCCTAATATCTGTTCCAGCATGGCTAACTGTTAGTATCCTGCTGGTTAGCATGCTTCCTACCCAATCTTCCAGTGCACAGGGTGTACCGTGATTGGTCATTGAGTCCCTGATGACCGAATATGAGGTGCTATCAAAAGCTTTCTCTATATCAACGAAGACGCCTAGAGCGTATCCCTTATTCGTCATTTGTGCCTCTACGCCGCCTATCAGATGGTGCAGAGCCGTTTCAGTCGAGCTGCCCTCTGTGTAGGCGTTATTGATTAGAGGCTCTAGGGTGTTTCAATCAAGAGATCTGACTTCAGATACCCATCAGCCCAACTTCTCTAAAGTCTTCACCAGAAAGGAGCCAAGGCTAATCGGCCTGAAGTCCTTCGCCAAGATGTGTCCATTTCTTCCTGGCTTGGGAAAAACACCACTCTCGTCTCGCCCCAAGTTACAGGAACATATCTTAGGGCTATACTTGCCCTATAAATGTTAATCAGGGGCCTTTTCAGCACGTCCACCCCCTCCTGCAGAAGAGCCGGATATATGCCGTCTAAACCTGGTGACTTGTAGGGTTCGAAGTATCTTATTGCCCATTCCAACCCTTCAATGTATTCTATTTTTGCAGCAAGTGCCCTATTTTTAGTTATGTAAGTCCCGTTACATCTGTTCGGGGCTCTAATGTCTTCGCTGACGCCTGGAAAGTGAATTTCCATAAAATGTTTCAGAGTATCATCTATACATTCAGTGTAGGTGTCATCTGTAAGTTTAAGACTGCCCAGCTGTAAACATCCTTCTGAACGTAATATTTTGTTAAGCCTTGATGTCCTCTGGGGAACTCTCTAAACGCTTTCACGAAACAGTTTTCCAGCTTTTGCATTTGGCTTTTGCTATAGCCTTGCTGTACCCTCTCTGAGAGCCTCTGAAAGCCTCCCAGAGATTTTGTGTTCCATATCTTTTTGCCCTATTGAAGTTACACCTCACTTCAGACCTAAGTTGTTCTAGCTCTTTGTTTCATCATGGGACTTTGGTCGAGTGAGATTTTTTCTCCAATGGGCAATTCGCCTCAAAGGCGGCAGTTTGTTTTCCTTGAATTCCGAATGCAATTTATTACATTTTCCTGTAGAAGGGTTAGGTAAATTTGCCGGTCGTCCGACCCAGAGGCTCATTCGAGACCCTCCAGTCTTTGACCAGTTTGGCCATTCTCTCGGTACAGATTGTTATATGTACTACCTCTTGTCTTCTGAAGTCCATAAAGGTTGGTTCTGAGCCTCTATTGAGGATAATGAGGCTGTTACTCAGAACAAATTCATGTAAGCTTTCTCCTCTTTGGTTTATGTCGCTGCTTCCCCACGCAACGTGGTGGGAGTTTGCATCGCAACCTAACGCTTTTTTAAATTCTAAACCTGAACTAACCTGAAATACTACCAACTTGAACGAAATTCTGTCTGCCCTTTGATTTTCATTGTTCTGTAAGAGTTTTCTTTTTACAATGCTCGTAATGAATGGTGCTTTAAAAGGTAACTGTAAGTTTTTGTATTTTTTTTTTTTATTTTTTAATATAAACCGATTTTTTATGAAAAAAATTTTAAATTTTCCGTAAAAGAAGTATTTGGATAGTTACGGATTCTCTATATTTACGTGGGCATGAAATTTTTCAACGTTATAATGGTAATTGGGTAGGAGATTACGATAAAATTAACCGTTTTCTTAAATTTGTAAGATTTTTAAATATTTAACCAATTTTGGCCCTTTTTCGCTTTTTTCGAGATTCTATAGTGAACATTACATTTGAGATGTTCAACAATTATTTAGATTTTAAAAATCACCAACTCTACAATAAACGTAGTCTCAAAATGGTCAGACCTGAAAAAATTGACAAATTTTTACATTTGTCAACAATCTTCGAGTTCTTCTAGTGAATATATGAATTTACTCTACTGTTACCATATCATCTCAAGAATGTAAACCAAAAATGTAACCAGAATGTTGACCTGAATAGGTCTAATCTGAAAAATCAGGTCAATTTCGGCCAATTCCCACCTTTTTCTACTGCTGTGTTCTAGTTAAATACACGCAAATTTCGCATTACTTTTGTGATAGTGGAAAATTATTTAAATTTAACATTATCTTACGAATGAACTAATTTTAATTACCTCCAACCTAACATAACCTAATGAAGGAATTCTGCACCAAGAACTCCCATTCTAATATGAAAAATTCTGTATTATTTAACATAAATTTAAAGATTACGTATTTTTATTACAAGCTTAATTAAAAAAGTAAAACACAAACTTTATAATAAAAATACTAAAAACCTATGTAAAATTGGCTGAAAAATGGCAGCATGCAGAATTATGCAAATTTGCTCGCAAGCTACTATTTCTACTATCACGTATCTCAAAAATACATATTATTGATGGAGTCCCTAAAACTTTAATAAAATTAGTAATAAAAAAAAACTTAAAAGACTTTCAACAAATGCTGGTTTTTGATACTTTAAAGAAGTGTATATAATGAATTAGAATTTTTGATGTAAAGTTCTTAGTGTTAGGTTATGTTTAGGTTAAGAGTTCTAAATGTAAAGTTCTTAGGATTAGGTTATGAGAGGTTTAGAGATCTTTATGAAAAGGTCATAGGATTAGGTCAAATTAGGTTCGGAGTTCTTAATGTAAAGTTCCTCCATTAGGTTATGTTAGGTTGAGGGTAACTGAAATGAGTTTATCATAAGATAATTTTAAATTTAAATAATTTTCCAATATCACAAAAGTAATGCGAAATTTGCACGTATTGACTAGAACATAACAGTAGAAAAAGGTGAGAAATGGCCGAAATTAGACCACTTCGGGTAAACGGTCTTGTTATGTTTTTGGTTTACATTATTGAGATGATATGGGAATAGCTAAGAAGTAAATTCTTATGTTCACTAGAAAAACTCGAAAAATGATGACAAATGTCCTAATTTGGTCAATTTTTTCAGGGCCTTTCTCAGTTTAGGTTTATGGCAGAGTTTGTGAATTTAAACTTTAAATAATTGTCAAACATCTCAAAGGCAATGGTCATTCTCATATTCACTTACGCCTTGAAAAAGGCCAAAAATGGACAAATGTAAATATTTTAAAATCCTACACATTAAAAAAAAAACGGTTACCTTTATCGTAATTTGCAACCTCAAAAACCTATTATAACGTTGAAAAATTTGAAGTCCAAGTAAATGCACAGGATCCGTAACTATCCAAATATCTATTTTACGGAAAATTTATAATTTTTTCATAAAAAATCGGTTTTTATTAAAAAATAGATAAAAAAATAAAAAAACTTGCAGAGACATTTTAAAGTACTATTCAATATGAAAATTTAAAAAAAAATATTACAAGGCGATAAAAATTAAAGGGCAGAGAGAATTTTGTTCAAGTTAGTAGTACTTCATCCGATTGTGAGCCGGTTTTACTAGCAGAACACGTGCGATTATTCTGGTTTTCAGCAGAGCTGTACGAACAGGGGATACGCTAATTTTTGTCATAATATAGGGTCAGAAATCGGTCCAGTGTTTTGCATTTATCTTTACCGCACTTATTGATGTTTCTTATGGATCATTGATTTGCAGAGAAACGATGTTATGAATGACATACTCTGTCTATTCTTTTTTGTGTCTGGAGATTAAATGGCAAAGACTGGGGTTTGCCAGTCAACTTAAACAGATGGTTTCATAAATTTTATAAACTAATTTTGAACATTAGCCTCCCAATTTCAACGATCGATATCATAGAAAATATACTGCAAAATGCACGCGAAAAAGCTGTCGAAGCGATAAAATGAGGAAGGAATTTAAAGTTTTTATTCTATTTTAGATAAGGGAATAAAGAGCATTTTTAGAGTTATTAAATTTTGGTGATAAAGAATTACAATAGGCATTTAATTGATTTAACTTTAAAATAAATAAAACGTTTGTATTTAAAGAATATGGATGAAACGAAGATCATGTTTTTTTCACAAAGGGTTTTTAGGTTTAGTTATGCGAAAAAAAGAAAGATATTGCTATTAACTGATGTAAAAATTAATCTCGAGATGTCATGAAGTTTTTCTGCAGGTATTTTAAATTTAATAAATTTCATCTATAAAGTCGGGAAAACTACAGCATTATATGCTGTAGTAAGAAAAATTATTTCTATGAATCTTTTTTCGTTTGCTAAAAGAAAGTACTGTCGTTGAGAAAGCCATCATCCTACGAGATTCGTGCATTTTTTCACATCTCAGGCATCAAAACGTCTGTATGTCTATCTGTCCGTTAATGTCGATTACAAATTTGATATACATAGAGCACTTGTATTAGGGATACAGCCGACAGTTTTTAAATGATATCGTTTTGAGGAAAGGGGTCAATAGATTTAATATATTTTCAGTATCATTCTGAAATATATATATATATATATATATATATATATATATATATATATATATATATATATATATATATATATATATATATATATACATATACATATATATATATATATATATATATATATATATATATATATATATATATATATATACATATATCTATATATATATATATATATATATATATATATATATATATATATATATATATATATACATATATATATATATATATATACATATATATATATATATATATATATAATATATACATATATATATATATATATATATATATATATATATATATATATATATATATATATATAAAATATATATATTTGGTTTTGGTTAATAACACAGCCCAACAAAAAAAAAAAAAGTGGGGTATACTTTTGATGCGATATATCAGATCCGTAGTATTTTTGCCCGCTGATCACGAATCTGACGTCAGAATATCGCCATCACACCTCAATTTTTTTCTAACCTGAAAAAATAGGTAAAAATTAGTAAAAATTAAGAAAAATATTCTCCTAAAAAATTGATTCAAGCTTTTTCATGAATCCAAAGATGTATTAATATGTATTCGGACACGCTAAGCTAATATTCCTCGGTTGGATTGAGCCATACAGTTCTGTTTTCTTTCTAACCTCAATAAATCAGACAGATATAGTGTTTTCTCGAATGCAAAAACGAATTCAAATTAAAATTCAACCGATCCTTACCAAATTTGGTACACGGGGATTTTTTGGGTCGCTGATCACGAATCTGAGGTTGGATTTGCAAAATTCAAGATGGCAGATGTTTTCGCGCCATTTTGAACGCCGAGAAAATTCATCGGTCGATTTTTATTCTTCTACCTGCATCCAGGGCACCTCCACGTGGTGACGGTGGGCAACGGTGTTACTCCACTAGCCGGCAGAGTCCCTGGATAACGGCTTAGATGCCGTCATGGTAGGTAGAAGAAAGAGAATTACGATGCAGGGACTCGGAAACCCAGTATCGGCGGTTGGTCAGGGTGGGAAAGCGGGCCCGCAGCCGTCGTCATCCAGCGACCGTAGCTCTTCATGTGTGGGTGACTTGGCTCATGTAGAGTATAATGCTACAAGAAAACGGTCTCACGGTACAAGGACTTTTCATAAGTGCGATAAAAACAGTGATTCATTTTGTTATATTTGCTGTCAACACGTATTGAGTAAAATGGGGTCACCGATAACGGATAAGATTAAAACCTTATATAAGGATTGTTTTAACATTGAAATACAGCACCAGGATACAGATTGGGTTTTCCCACATCATTTGCAGTTCTTGCAAAATAATGTTGTACATCAATAAGAAGGCGATTAAATATTCCAGACCAGCAATATGGAATAGACCATACAGTGAAAATGATTGCTACTTTTGTATGAATGTTGTATCTAGGCATAACCGAAAAAATAAAAGCACTATTACTTATAACGATGTTTCGACAGTAAACAAGACCAACTAAACTAATTCCGCCTCCTGAACCACTTGATGCTGATGTTATGGAAACAAATGATTTCACCTTATCAGATCATGCCGAAAACATTGAGACTGTCGAAAAAGATTCAAACACTATTACTAATGAATGTTCTAGTGACAACCTATCATATACTAGTGACACAGATAAAGAATTTCTACCATACAACCGTAAACCAGAACCAATACTCGTATCACAGTCAGAACTTAGTGATCTAGTCAGAGATTTAGGCTTATCCAAAGATGGTTCAGAGCATCTTGCTTCCTTTTTAAAGAAAAGACATTTACTTAAGCCAGAAGCTACGATTTCTTATTATAGAAACAGAGATGAAGAATTTCGAAAATATTTCACAATGGACGAGGAATTGTCACTTTCATATTGTACCGATGTAAAAGGTCTAATGGATGAATTTCAAAATAACTCATACGATCCTGAAGAATGGAGACTGTTCATTGATTCTTCTAAACGGAGCATTAAGGCAGTTTTGCTGCATAATACCAACGTTTACGCTCCCATTCCGATTGCTCATTCCACAGTTATGGAAGAGCAATATGAAAAAATGAAGCAGCTTTTGATAAAAATAAAATATGCTGATCATAACTGGAAAATTTGTGGAGATCTGAAAATTGTAACAATATTGCTTGGCCAACAGTCAGGGTTTACACTTTATCCCTGTTTATAAATGTCTGTGGAATAGCAGAGACAGGGAACGTCATTATAAGAAAAAAATTTGGCCAACAAGAGAATCGTTCACTCCTGGTGAAAATAATGTATTGTTTCCACCATTGGTAGATCCAGGAAAAGTTCTTATTCCCCCGCTTCACATTAAGCTTGGACTTATGAAGCAATTCACGAGAGCATTAGATACAAACGGCCCATGTTTCAAATATTTGCATAAAAAATTTCCGAAATTTTCTGAAGCTAAAATTAAGGCAGGCGTATTTGACGGGCCACAAATAAGAAAATTGTTTCAAGATTCATTATTTGTTACTAAAACGAACAAAGTTGAAAAAGCTGCTTGGCTTAGTCTTAAAGAAGTCGCAACAAACTTTTTGGGAAATAATAAAAGTCCTAAGTACAAAGAAATATTCGAGAAACTGGTAAAAAATTTTCAAATAATAGGTTGCTTAATGAATCTAAAATTACATTTCCTGGACTCCCACATCGATGATTTCCCAGATAATCTGGTGACTACAGTGAGGAGCAAGGGGAACGTTTTCACCAAGATCTGAAAATCATAGAAAATCGGTATCAAGGACGATGGGATGACCATATGCTAGCGGACTATTGCTGGTCGCTAAAAAGAGAAACAAGTCCTCAAAAGCGTTTGGGCAGAAAGCCTTTGAATAGGTCATTCGCGGAAAAAAGAACAAGATACAGCCCAAAAAAAGGCGCGGGTCTAACCTTCGCAATTCTCTAGGGCTTAAGGGTCTACTATTTTGAGAGTATATGGTTTAAAAAGTCCTGGTTTTGAGTTTATTGGGTCTCATTTTTAAAGTTACAGGGTTATTGAGGTCTATTTTTTGAGGTTACAGGGTGTGGGAGTCTAAGGTTTCAGGGTTTAAGAGTTTGAGGATTCCCCAACTGTAAACCAAATTTGGTAGGAATCGGTTGGTTTTCAAAAATTTTGTCCGCCATCTTGGATCCGCCATTTTGAATTTTGCAAATCCGACCTCAGATTCATGATCAGCAACCCAAAAAAACCCCCGTGTACCAAATTTGGTAAGAATCAGTTGAATTTTAATTTGAATTCGTTTTTTGCATTCGAGAAGCACTATATCTGTCTGATTTATAGAGGTTAGAAAGAAAACAGAACTGTATGGCTTAATCCAACCGATGAATATTAGCTTAGCGTGTCCGAATACATATTAATACATCTTTGGATTCATGAAAAAGCTTGAATCAATTTTTTAGGAGTATATTTTTCTTAATTTTTACCAATTTTACCTATTTTTTGAGGTTAGAAAAAATTTAGATGTGATGGCGATATTCTGACGTCAGATTCGTGATCAGCGGGCAAAAATACTACGGATCTGATATATCGCATCAAAAGTATACCCCACTTTTTTTTTTGTGGGGCTGTGTAATCAATAAATTTTAGGTTTCATTATTAATAGTTAAATTAATAAGGGGTTAAAAGGATGAGGGATCATGTTAGAGGGGGTTGTTTAGTATATGTTCGGTTAAATGGTTCTTGGAGTCTAGGGATCTAAAAATGGTATTCATTTTCTATTATTATCAATTACTTGTAATCAAATATCATGTATCTGAGGTGAGGTGATTCATATCAATCGTGTTACACATCCTTTATAGTTTTCTTGGAATCGAAGAATTTGAAAATTCTGTTATTATGTGGGTTGCTACAAAAAAGTTTTTTTTGAAAAAAAAAACACATTCCAAGGTTATTCCATTTCTTCACGATTCAGGATCCCAAAATCATTAAAACCATAGTCCCTCATTCCGTCAGTCTCTCTTGAACAAAACGAAATATGTATTTCAAATTTGATATATATGTAATACTTGGAGTAGGACTGGAACTTAAAGTTCTTCAGCGTTATGGTCTAAACAGGATGAAAAAGGGGCGAGGCCAATAAATTTTATTTATTTGTTAACCTATAGTGATATTTGTAACAAAACATACAAGCGGTTAAAAGGGTAGGGAAGGGCCTCAGAGGGGTTGGTTCCCATTTATGGTATTATACGATATTTTCAAGGTTCTTGATGGGATCTAAATTTTTTTATTATTGATTATTAGGCATATTAGGAGTTAATGAGGTAAAGTATGGGTTAAAACAATTGGAAAATTATGTTTTCGTGATATAGGGACCCTGAAATCTAAATTCTAAAACCTCGAAATATGATTTTTCACGAATACTCTACTTCCCTTATGAAGGGAAATTACTATGGTTAAATTATTTCTCAATATTATTTCCTTTTCAACTTATTTGCAAATCAAACAACATACCGTCTTAAAAAAATCAAATCCGATTCTGTTGCCCCTCTGTCTATGGAGCTGCTAGCATGGATCACAAGGTCACCCGCCTTCCGACCGCAAGGCCTTGGTGCCAGAAAATAAGCGTAATATTGCCGACTAGTACTAGAATGTGCTCGAGATGTACGATTTCATAGGAGTGATCGGAGTTTTTAGTTTTTTTATGTACAGGGTGATCCGAATTGGACACTTTTAAAGGTAAACCCCTTTATTCTCAAGGAGATAGACGAAAAATGATGTCGGTGTCTGCGGCTCAATTTTTATGTTAAACTAAATGGTGAAAATCGCATATCGATATCTAGTACTGTTTCAGATATACAGGGTCTTTTTCAAAAATCTGCATTTTGGAAAAATGTTTGTAATTCTTTCCCTAATGAAAATTTTTGATTTCTGTAAAAACATTCTCGAAGCATTTTTTCACGTAGATTTCAACAGTGTAAGTTACATTTTTTTACAATTAATATTTTAACAGTTATTAACGCAAAAATATATTTTTTAAATTGGATACCCTGTATATTTTTCCTTATCCGGATAGAGCTTTAAATTACCATTCTAAAAATATAGCACACTTTATATTTTGCTTAAATTTACTTCAAAATATAAAAATTTTCAGTTTTTACGCGAGTTTTAAATGCACATTTTGTGAAGTAGATAAAGGGGTTCACATTTAAAAGTGTCTAATTTGGACCATCCTGTACAAGATGTCTCAAAGTGTGAGGTTGAGATATTTGCATTCTAGGGTTAATTCTGGGCCGATTGTAAGCGACATATCCCATCTCTCTCTCTCAATCCTTTCACCCCAATAGGAGTATCGGTGACACTATGCAGTTGCTGCCTCAACAGTCAATCTCCAGGCATCTCAATCCTGCGCGACCTGTCTTGACTCGTGCATATCCATTCCAAGGGGAGATCTTACTTGGTCGGATCATCTTGTCGGAGACAGTATCATTGATCTTTTACCTTCTACCTTCCCCGTTACTACAAGCTTTTCCATGGTATCCACTTTCCTCATAATGTGACTAAATTATTTCAGGTACTGTCTATTAATTTTGTTCGAAAGTCGGTAAATTATACAAAGCTCTTTAAGAATAGATACATTAGTACTGTGTTCGGTATATGATACTCTGAGGATTCTTCGATATGCCCACATGTAAAACGTATCGATTCGTCTTTTGTCAGCTTGTTTAATGGTTCATGTTTCCGATGCGTAAGTTGTTTTGGGTAACATAAGGCTGGATAGTAATCTTAACTTTGTATTTTTTATGACAGCTGGATCTTTCAAAATAGGTTTGATGGTCGAGTTTCTAGCCATTGCAAAACGTCTTCTTACTTCTGCTTCACAACCACCATTGTTGGTTATGAGGGATTCCAAATTTTATTTACGTGTGACAGACCTTCATTACGACTAACAATCATTACTTTGGTATTCGTTCTATTAATTGTCAATAGATAGTTTTTGCTAGTGATTTCCAGGTGGTCCCTAATTGAATCTAGGTCTTATATTGAAGTTGCAAGTATAACAGTATCATCCGCATATCTAAGGTTATTTAGCCTTTTTCCACCGATTGTCACACCCCCACTCCAGCCATCCAAAACAGAACTCATTATATGTTCACTATATATGTTGAAAAGTAAAGGGATCGGAAAAAAGAATTATTCAGTTTAATTCTGCAATTTGTGTTCTCATACAAGGATCGGATAAGGTTTACCAAATGTATAAGGGTTCCTTGCTAATTAGAATCGACGAGAATTTGTTCCATTGTATGCAGTTGAACGCCTTACAGTAGTCTATAAAACAAATATAGGTTGTTATTTGGAATTCCCTGACTTTTTTTATTATCTGGCGTATGTTGAGAATTTGTTCTCTAGTCCCTCTTCCTGGAATGAAGCCTGTTTGTTAGGTAGATATCTGCGGCAGCAGAAAAGTTTTGAGTCTTTCATTTAGGATCCAGAGACACATCCTAGCAGCGTGTGACTCTAGAACGATTGTTCTATAGTTGCTGCAATCCAAAGGGGATCCTTTCTTATGCAAGGGTATAAATGCAACTTCGCACCAATCTTTCGGCCATCTTCCAGTCTTCCATACCTCATTACACAGTTGATGCAGCATAGTTGCGGCGGTTTCTCCCATAATCTTTATTATTTCCGCAGTGATTTCGTCAGTACCTGCTGCTTTTCTATTCTTTAACCTGACTTCAGACTTAGGAATACATGGTTTTTGTTCTTCTGCGGCTTCTTTGTCGACACTGCAGTCACCCACTAATTGAGCCACAAAAAGTTCTTTACAGTAATCCTTCCAAACGTCAATAATTCCAGGCATGTCGGTGACTGTTCTACCTTCCTTATCTCTGATTATTTATGTTTTAGGTTTGAATTCTTTCGATAGGTATTTTACCTTTTCATAAAGTTCTTGTGGTCGATTGTTCGTAGCATGTTGTTCTAGCTCCTCACATATATTATTCAAGTATGCGTTTTTGTCCTTTTTACAAGCCACCTTGATTTCTTTATTGATTGATCTGATTCTGTCTTGACGATTCGATGTGTTGTTTATTGAAATCATATTTCTTCTTGTTTCTATAAGCTTTAAGATATCGTCGGTCATCCAGTGTTTTTGAGGGTGTTTTTGTATTTTTGCCGAGCATTGTGTAGCAGCATTGATTATCCAATTCTTAATAGCTGTCCACGTTTTGTCTATATCTTCTGTGATTTCTGAATGTTAAAGTTGATTATTGTTTAGAAAAGAGTACTGTCTGACACTGTAATTATCTTGTTTGTGGTTGTTTTTTCAGGGGTGGCTAGTTTTATTCTCATATGAGCCTTTAATAACTTGTGATTTGAATCACATACCGCACCTGGGCGGGATCTTACATTCAATATAGATGACCTCGATCTAGAGCTGATCAGGATATAATCAATCTGATTTTTGCAGTGCCAGTCCGGTGACACCCAGGTAGAAAGTCGTCTTGGAAGATGTTTGAAGGTGGTATTAGTGATAGTGAAGCTATTACTAATAGCAAATTGAAGTAGACGATCTCCGCGTTCGTTTCTAACACCAAGGCCATATTTTCCAATGATATTCCGAATCTGGCACAGCCAGTATTAAAGTCTCCAATAACCGTCATTATCTCTTTTGATGGGATTTTTATACACGTTTCTTTAATTTTTTTGTTGACTTCTTCAATTGCTTCATCATCATGTTGGCATGTACACTTGTATGATATGCGGGGTGTACTGGTTTTGCCGTAATGTATATTTTAATCAGGCGATCATTGACAGGTAGATGCTCCTTGACACATTAGGCAACGTTGTTATTAACAACTATGGCTATGCCATTTCTGCCTGTAGTTCCACTCGACATATAGATGGTATTTCTTTCCATTTGAAAATGTCCAGTGCCTTTCCAATAGGTCTCAGAAACTCCACATATTTGTATGTTCTCACTTTCAAGTTCGTTTTCCAGAATATGAAGTTTGCCTGTCTGCAGGAGTCCCGTTACGTTCCAGGTGCCCAGCATAACATCGGGACGCAATTGTAACTGTGCTCTTCCAGTAACCCATTTCGCATGCAGAAGTGCCTGGTCGCTCACATTTGCATGCCGGTAGCAAACTACACATTGGTCGGCCCGAAACCAACACAGCGCCGATCCCTAGTCGGGTCGCATAGCACATTAGTAAAGTGCCAATCCATTTTACATAGTGCTCTCTTCTATATTACCCTAAAAGCTGGGTTGTCACTTACACCGGTCCGCTATGTTAAGGTCCATCCTCTCCACTTTCACCACCGGTATAGTCTTCGCTCGTATCCCTGTGTATGGGGATAGGGTTATAGCCCATTATATTGGGTCTTCAGCAGAACTTATAAAGTAAGGCCTACCCCGCGACGTGGACGCGCCCGCTAAAAAATTACCTAAATGGAATCAAAGGAGATGTGTCTGTTCCCCACAGGCCAGGTTAATATTCATGTGTGTGTCCATGAACCAAGGCACACACATGAACATATCCTATACGTACATCAAATAGTTTCGGAGAGACATTAGAAATGTCACACTTGGATATAATATAGCTTTTAAAACATATATTTTATAATTTAAATTTTTAACAAAAAATGCTTGTTTAATGTAAACAATTACTTTTTGAGTTGGAGTAATTTGTGGTTAACGCATTTAACCGCTTAAGTTACCATATTGGGGTGGAGGCAAATAAACTAAGGGAAAAGCTGTTTTGCACAATGCACAAAAACAAATTAAATCACATCTTGGTACATAAAATCAGTCTAGAAATAACCAATTATTTAAAAATATGGAATGTGTTCGGTTTAAAAAGCAGTTAATTGTTTCAATTTTGGTCATGTTGTAAATTAAGTAGGATGACAAAATTTCTCCTCTGCCAGATCAACATAAATTATCATAATGACGTAGATCACTCCGTTAATTATCCATTTTAAAGTCCTTAAATAAAAAAAAAACGTTTTATATTACGAATTATGTTGCTGACCTGCATTGTTTATTTCTGCAATACATAGTAAAAAAATCGTATTTTAATACACAATTCTGTCACGATAATAAAACTTCATTGTCCATAGAAGCTTCATTAAAACTTTGATGATAAAATGAATATTTTCCGTTACTGGCATATACAGTAGAAGCCGTCACATACCGATACCTACGCCTAATTACTATGTCTGGGGAATTGCAGCGCGTTCAGCGGTATTAAAGCATCCGTCAAGCTGTCACACGCATTAGCGCACTCTGTGGGGCTCCAATACCTAGGGTCCTATTGCAGAGTTTACGCGGAAAATATGCTCTTATTACTTTGATAGAATGATTCAAAGTTTGCGAAAAGTTAGATGATTGAGACTTAAATATTCTGTATATGTTGACAGTGGAATGTGGAATCTTAGAGGGATATATGTTTAACATTTATATATTTCTATATGCGAAAAGAATAAATTTAATAAGTAAGCGTGTAGAAATTTATAAGCAAAAGAAGGCTGTATAACTATCATATTTTGTATCGGTTTCATTTCAAAAATTGTCTTTTCGTCACTGATAAACCAGCACAGAATTGAGTTTTATGTTTCTTATTTACATTAATAATAGATCTGTCAAACATTTTTACTCTTAGAGGAGAATCCAACTGTAAATCGTTTCATGTTAGATTTCAAAGAAGCCGTCAGGATGAACGGCAAAACGTCAACATTATTTTGTAAATCGACACAGGAGAAATCCAGAAGAACTATATTTATAAGCTTTATCACCAGTCCCATCCAAATTAGTAAAATTAAGAGTTATTAACGATTTTGAAAAACGTGTATAGGGAAAAACCAACAGACTCTAATCTTATCAAAGAAGTGACTATCTCAGTTTATGTAATTAGTCATCCGTATAATTTGTTTGTTGTGTGTGTTTCTTTTAGAAAATTGTGGAAAATATTTTTATTTATATCCATCCTTTCTAAGCTTTATTCTTTGTTTTGATAAATTTAAATTTTTGGGATTATGTCTTCTCTGTATACTCTTCAAATGGTTGTTTGTTTACATAGGTTAGCAGGAAGTTTGTCAAAATTGAAACAAAGGTCAAACTCATTAATTTGGTTTTGGTACTAAATGTGCAGCAATATATGATGCGACATTTTATTTCCCCTATTCTTTATAGAGTTAATGAACATATATCTGAATATTACATATTTATTAGCCAGTGTTATAAAGATTCTTCATATTTAACATAGCTGTTTGCATAAAAGGAATATAAATAGAAAAACTTAATTTGTCTTGCAGTTAACCCTATAAAATTTAAGGTAGAATGTCTATAACGGGTAACAGAAAACATTAGCTTCTTAATTATCATACTAAATATTTCTAAGTGCATTAAGTTCCAAGTTTTCAATTCAGTTTCCTATATTTCATACATACGTCGTGTTTCTTGTTTGAGTGAGTCTTTTTTTTTTTAAATAAACTGTTTCTGTTTCTTGTGAAAAATAAACTCGTTATCGAAATATTCATTTAATGAAAATTTGTTAACAGACTTTAATTTTTTGTACGAATAGGAAACTAAATTAAATACGGAAATATAGAAATTAGAAAAAAACTTTTACCAAACAGTTGCTATAAATAAGATATTAAAGAAGCTTCAAATAATAATTACATATACAGAACCTTTCGCAACCAGACCACAAATTAAAAAAAAATTTACTCTTCATCAAATTGGCCGCTGTAACCTATTCGCTGCTTCTTGCTAATAAAATAGTTTTTAAGGCTTACTTAGATTTGCAATATTTAATTTTGAACCTTTCAGTAACTTAAGAAAAAACTTACTAGTGCAAGAAAATAGGAAAAGACGAGGTATTGAAAGTCTCTTTTACATATTTTTGAAATTACACCTGCTTAAAACACTTTAATTGGGCGGTAGTTACGATAATTTTGGGTGTTAGATATTGGCTCAATTAATTTCTATTTTTATTCTTTTTGCATGATTATACACAATTCCCGTTTATGATTAACGGAGATTTCAATTTATGACAGTGGGACAAAAGAGGCAGAAATAGCGTT
Source organism: Pachyrhynchus sulphureomaculatus (assembly GCA_019049505.1). NCBI lineage: Eukaryota > Metazoa > Arthropoda > Insecta > Coleoptera > Curculionidae > Pachyrhynchus > Pachyrhynchus sulphureomaculatus. The sequence goes on from CM032455.1 coordinate 74,032,302, forward strand.
TATAGCAACCAGAAATTGGCGGTATTAATATTCTATATTGTTAATCCAACCATATATACGTCTTCTCAGCTCTCTTTTATTTACAGTGTTCTATTAAAATAGTGGTCTTCGTTAATTAAGAATCTGAATTTTTATGAGGGCTATATTTTGACACGTTCTTTTCAATATGTAATTTTGTGTTAAGAGTTTTTTATAAGGTATTGTGGTAAATCAAAGAAAATATATATTTTGGTTTACCTAATATAACGAGGCATTCTAATTAAGGGTAAAATAAATATTAACACAAAACGTTGGACTAAATAAAATATTTAAAAAATGTCGAAGTATAGTGATCATAAAAATGAAAAGGCCTATGTAATCAATGAGTAGGAATAAAACATTCCAAGCTAGATACCTAATAATTTATATAGCCAAGGAGTTTTCAGTTTCAAGAACATTTAAAAATAACTTCGAGCTTATCTTTTTACGTGATTTCCTGTATTAGCGAATTATTGAGTAACGTAATGTACTACAAATTAAGATTATCTAATGATAATCTTAATTGTAGCAAAACAGGTACTTTGAACTCAAATTTAGAGATTGGAGATCGAAGCAATCCCTCAGGCCTGTGACTTAAAAATATATATTCATATATTATGTAAAATCAATGATAAGCTCAAAATCTCAATTATGTTTCGAGACATATGCCCTATAATTCGAAGCAAAGTATTAAGCCAGCAAAAACATATCAACTACATTGTATAAAAGGGAATTTTTTCCTTAATTTTGCAAGAATAATACATTTAAAGCTTTTTAATATATTCTTTACTGCAGTTGTTGGCAAAAGTACACCGGCTTGTTTTCAAAAAAATCATTTTGTTTAGCTATTAGTCGAAAAACATAACGCAAACTTTAGGAAATAAATTTTTATTTTGCATATATTTTTATCACCGGTTAACTTTTCATATATAATAAACTAAAACTTTATTCATACTACAGAAATGCAGCGTACCTAATGAAATTAGGCGTCTTAGGCCACTCCCTGATTTATATGTGCGGTATCGTTTTTCTCGGTACGTTCGGTACCGATTCGGTGCTGTAAGTCAAGTACACCGAGAAAAAAAAACGATACTGCACAAGCCACGAATCGATGAAATTTAACAAATTTCGGGGTTAAACTTTATTTAATGATACTATAGGCAGTCCTATCGTAGCTAATTTTTACATCGCCAAATGTCACAACTGTACATTTAGCTGAGCAAATAAGCAACTATGAAGATTTAACTGTTTTTACTTCTTTTGGTGCTGAGACATTTATTCCTTGGGATAAAAGAAGTAAGAATAAAAGAGCTGTAGGTTTTGCTACTCAACGAACAATTCTACATATTCAAAAAGGAAGCGTTGTATTATATACATTGGGATACATTGCTGAATTAAGTTTAAGAAACTGGATCTCTTTTTATTGTCAATATCATTATTACTAATAATATTGTCAGCATTACCACTGTCACTGCAATTGTCATTATCATTACTACTGTTATTGTCACTATCATATTATTATTATTATTAGAAAAGTAGTAGTACAAAGGCAGAAGTACCGTATTTTATTTCCTATATGCTGCAACTTTTGTTATATTTTTTCTTGTTCATCCGGTAACATTTTCGTTAAACTTTATGAATTTTTTCTTAGTATACGCAAATTAGGAGGGCCCAGGTCTCATTGAACAACTACGCGAGAGGAATAACAGCTGAAAAAAACTCCCGACTATTCACACCAGAAAGCTGAAGAAAACCAACAGTGCCTATATCATTCATAAAAAAATAGAAGCCAGCTGGGCACAAATTAATAAAAAAAATCAGAAATATTTGCGCATCACCTGAAAGAAAATTTTTAATTCAGTGACATGGACACTAACACTAACTAAAGCAAATGGTTAATGAAATTAAAGTAAATCTAGTAGGAAGTACCAGGATGCAACTTAATTACTGGAGAAGTACGGAAAAAAATGCCTAGAAAGAGAGCAGACATGTTAAATATATTATATAATGCAGTAATTAGATTAAAAATACATTCCTACCTGCTGGAAGGTAGTCGAAATAATGATGTTACCAAAACTAGGAAAACCACCTAATGAAGCCAGATCATACAGGCCTATTGCTTTGCTTACAATAAACTTTAAATTATAAGAGAAATTACTTCTGAAAATGTTACAGATAATGCTAAAAAGAAATAATTTGATACCGACCCATTCGCTGGGTTTTAGAAGTCAGCATTCCACAGTCAACCAGATTCACCGTATAACATACAAGATAGAAGCAGGTTTAGAAAGAAAGAAAATTTGCTCAACCATATTTTTGGATATGACGTAGGCCTTCGATAAGGTTTGGTATGAGGGTCTGATTTACAAACTAAATACAATTTTACCTAAACAGACATTACTGAAAGGATATTCAGATATGTTGGGAATGTGGAATCTTTGACACAATGACACTACTCAGTATATATCACCACTACACCAAACACTTTATTTTTGCACTCGGATGGTAGCGATGATTGACTAGTCAATCATCGCTCCTGATGAAGATAATATGATTAGCGAAACGCGCGTCGAGTGCAAAAATAAGGTGTTTGGTGTAGTGGTGATATATATTGAGTAGGATATTCGGTGCAAAACAAGAAAACGACTACTCAGTTTAAAGAAATGAAGGCAAGAGTGCCTCTGGGTAGTGTTTTGGGCCGTATACTTTATTTATTATACACACAGGATATATCAACAAAAGCTAACATCCTATGGCCACTTTTGATATAGAAAAAAAAACGGCTACTCGAAAACTGTAAAGGATATGTAATAAAGTCAATCAATGGACACATGATGGGCTAGTAAGACACAATGAAGAAAAAATTTCCTTTTATAAGTTTACTACTAAAAAATTAGAAGAACAACCAACAGTATTTAGTAATGGTAATATTTTTCCATATGTTAATACCGAAAAATATCTGGTAATGACACTAGACTCCAAACTACGTTAAAAAGAAATAGGCATCCAAGATAACTTAGATAAAAATGTAAACGCTGCGAAGATCCTCCCAGTTATTAATATATCTTCTTGAAGTGCAATATCCTTTACGGACGTAGGTGACCTTCTCGTCTCGTGGTTTGTTCCTTTTTAAGTATTTTCATAGACAAAGGGGACCTATAGTTTAATGCATGTTCCGAAAGGCCAAAGTGCGAGGGCTTTACTAGGCACGATACTACGGGTGCTTTGCCATTGCCTTCCCGAGAGAGGCGACCGTCACGTTGTAAATTTTATTTTATTATTTATTTATCTTTTTTTATTATTATCCCTCAAGCTGAGATAAGAACTCAGGTCGCTGGTGTAGAAAGCAGGCACCTTAACCACTACGTTATAGTCGCCTCAAATCAATATGTTATATAATAAAATTATATTATTCAATCAAATATTAAAGTCTATTGGGCTTTATGTAGTTCAGCCTTGTGGTTGCAACAACCAGTATCATATAAAAATCACTCAAACTTTCCCGAACAAAGTTTCTCGGAACATTGTTAACGTACCGAGGTATGCGCGTAACATTCATATTCACTGATAAGGTCAAACACTTTACAAAAAAATATGAAACAACACAACTCAAACACGACGGACTAACACGAAGATTAAAAGAAAGTAAACCCTCGATTTAGTGTAGTAAGTGGGTCAAATAGCAGAGTACAATGCGTACTGTTTTGTTTTAATCCTTAAGTTACCAGGGTAATCTCTTAGGGACCGATGGGTAAATATTAGTCATAAGTACTTCCAGATATTAATTTAAGGCTAAAAGTTGGTCGGAAAAACTAGTTTTAATAAAAAAAGATGTGTTGGTGAAGTTAGTTGGCATTTGTATTTTTACGTTCTCAACATTTCACTATTCGGCAACATTTTCGTTACACGTTATTTTTTTCTTATTGTGTACAGTTTAGGCTAGCCAATTCTGATAACAGAAATTTACATTTTATGAAAGAGATACATAGAAATCGATTTCAGTTTAAGCATAGACCATGATTAGAAGTTTAGTTAATCTATTAGTATACCGATGTTTCAATCAGAAATTGGAAATACAAACAATGTATGAGGTACATACAGTGCAAATCCAAACTCCAAGTTTCGAATGTGTTAGTTTAGTCAGGATAAATTAAATTCTAGCTAAAACTAAACAACATGAACGCACAAGAAATAGTAAATAGGTTAAGGGTAATTCTAAAGTTAGGGTAGGTACATAAAATATTACACAATAAAGAAATACGTTCCTTTTTCGTCTAGGATGAATTGCAGTGGCGGCGCATGATTACAATTCTTTAAAGGACAACCTCCCAATCCTTAACCCAATGCTTTCGCTTTAAGTTGACTAAAAAGGGAATACAGCTGCGGTGCCATTCCTGTTCGTGGTCTGTTGAGACTTTTTCACGTCCTTCAGTTATAGTTAACTCACATTGGTTCGGACTCCTGCAGGAAATTGTGACGGGGTTTAAGTCTACCAGGAGGCGGGCTAAGTGCAGCGAACATTATGTTAGGCAAGGTCCGCTTGACCCGCTTTATGTGTTCCCGTACTGCTAGATGTTATTTAGGTTAAACAAAGCATGCTGCTCTGTACAGCTGAGTCAAAGGTGAAGCTTCCATAGACCCAGTGAGAGTAGATTTCATTGAGAACCACGTATATCATCTTCAAATGAACAAATTTGTGCCAGATAGGATACGCGTATTCAGCCGTTGAGAGACAGAGAGCTCTAGCGGAGATTCGGAGATTTTGAGGCTCGCTCCAACTTACAGCACCACAACCTTTTTGGAAAGTTATTCATGGTGCTTACTTTTTGCGTAAATTTTTTCCAATGGTATCTGTAAGTGAGTCTGTCGCGAGTTACACTAAAATATTTTAGCATTTCAGTATGTTCTAGTTTGTGACTTTCCATATAATATTAAGCTTTCTTATCGTCAACGCTGGTAAAAAGTGCATATCTAGTTTTTCGATGGATTTGGGTTCAGAAGGATATTCTGTTAATATGTTGGCAGACTTGCTAACGCTGCCTCCAGACATTATTCTACTGTTACGAATTTTTATGTTGCACACCTATAGCAAGGTCATCTGTGTGCGGTTGATTATCTGTATAAATATTAAATCATAACAGTTACAGAACACTGTCTTGGGGTAAATTATTTCTCTGTTTCCTTCACCGATTTTTTTGCCATTCAAACACACATAGAAGCGACCATTTTGTTAGGAGTGATTCCATCAGCTTCACCAGTGCAAAGTCTTTGTATTTTTTGCTAAATTTCATATATGAGCAAGCGGTAATTAATGGTGTCGTATGTTGCTGAGTGCTCGACTAAGGCCACATCTGTAACTAATTTTCTAACGAACAGTTCCAAACTCAGCCCAGTTCATAATTTGATTGGTGCAACAATTTTACCATGGCAGAAACCAGTCTGTTGTTGGATTAGCTGTGGCTCTATAATGGACCAATATGAAGCAAGATGAGGTACTTGTAGAGTTCGAAAGGTTGACATAGAAGCACAATGGGTCTGTGGTTGCTTGGGTTATTAGAATTTTTCCCCGGCTTTAGTAGAGCAATGGTTTTAGTTTTTCTCCAAAGATTTGGCATGGAGTTGCTTTCTCGGCATTATGGGACAATTGTAAAAGTCACCCTTTTATGGCAAGACCAAAGTACTTAATCAGCTCTGCGCATATGTTATCCACCTCCATGGTTTTCTAATTTTTCATATTACTTATTGAAGCAATAAGCTCTTTCATTATAAAATGCTGCTAAAAAAAAAAACATTCATTTGCTTATCTTTTAATTCTTAGATGACTTACATTTTTTTCGGATATTTTCCATTAAGAAGCAGTTTTTCAGATGTCTACTGCCTTTTACAGAACTTTGTTTAGGAACGCATTTCAGCTTTTTCATGCGATTTCATGAAATCTTGCTATGGGTCACGTCCGTCTTTTTTAGAATTTCTGACCATTTCTTCTATTTAGGTTCATCCGGCAGCCTCGTTAGGTTTTTTTTTGCATTTCGCTTCTGTCCTCTGCGAAAGAATCCTGATCATAAAGTTGCCTGTATCAGACATAGCTTTTACTTTGTTCGTCAAGTCTGAGACAGTGTGGTCCGCAGTTACGCGGTATATGTTCTCTTGATATTGTCTTTACTTGTGATCGTAGTTCCTGGGAATAGCGGGAAAGTCTTCAATAGCTTTCAAGCTCTATGCTGAGGGCGTTCCACCTGGTCTTTTTAAGTTAAACATTCGACTGAAAGGAACTTCATTTCTCCTTACCACGAACTACACATTGATTCCGATCGGCCGAAGTGGAGTTTTAGGTATTGTGTTTGAGACTTGTAAACCATTTGCTGCTCCGCCTATTAATTAACTGTATCAGTCGTGCTATATCCCCATGAGTTATAGTTATCGATATATCAATAACTATTGATATATTGATGACTATCGATATGTCGTTACTATTCAGATATCGATAGTTATCGATATAGCAATAACTACCGATATAACGATAAGTTCAAATTAACTATGGGTAAAATTTCTCAACATAAAAAAGAATAGACGGAGTAAGTCATTTATAACATCGTTTCCCGCCAAATCAATGATTCATTAGAAACTATAATGTGCGTATGACCAGTAACAAACCCTGGAAAAAATTTCAATGGTATGTAAAAAGATTACCGTATCCCGCGTTTGTGCAGCGCCGCTAAAAATCAGAATGGTTGCACGCGACGTGCTAGTAAAACGTGTTGGGAATGGGTACCGGTTTTTTCATTTGTATTTGTTAATTTTAAACAGCAAGTTATATGTCGTTATATATAAATTATTACAGTATAAATTTAGAAAATATTCAGCTGTTTTAAACAATATAATGTTATTCTTTCTTCTCTATGCACAGTAATTTTACTTCGATAGATTAGACTTTTAATCACATAGCGAAAGCCAGTGAATAATTGAATATCTTAAATTGTAGAGATCTGACAACATTTACATTCCACCAAATCGTAACTGATCGTTTTCATTAGCCCTTCCTTAAATCCACTCTTAATCTTGGCTCGCGTTTAAATGTAAATAAGCGGAGTCTTGAGTAAAATCCATTAGCGCCCATACCTAGTTCCCCTTAGGTCCAGTGAAGAGAAAAAAAATCGAGTTCTTGCATCGAGCAGGTCTCTGACCGTATGCAGCCAAGACTGTACCTAAGTTCAGACCAGAAAACAATAAAGGTTTCCATCCCACTTCGCGCCTGTTATATTTTCTTTTCTCAAACATACACAAAGAGCTCTTAGACCCCATATTATTGGTAGTCCGTTTTTCTCACACAATGTTTTTTTCTCTTGGAGTCATTGTTTCTTCGAACTTTCCTCTCTATCACACTGAAAGTGTATCATCTACTGTTTTTTTACTTGAACATATCACCCCGTCACATGTACGAAGGCGCATAGTTTTGGTTCGTAAAATCCATATTGGATTAGATCTACTCCTTCTAAATTTATATTTTTTTATTACAACGATATTGCATACTGTTCATAAACTTCAGTTCTTGTCACGTTTGCCATCGTTACATAGCGCTACTATTTACCATCGTCAGTTAGCGTTACCGTTGACAGTCGTCATTTAACACATGTTGGTGAAGTTAGCAAGCAGTTATATCTTTACGTTCTCAAAATTTAACTGTCAGGTAACAGTTTGTCAAACTTCCGTTCACCATCTAGTTAATTTTACGATTTACTGAAATTCGTTAGCTTTACCATTTACCGCCGTCATCAGCATTACTGTTTACTGTATACAACGAGAGTTTTCCTGTAATGTAATCGTTCACGTTACCATCTAGTACAAGAGTATTCATATTAACTAACTGACCCAAAACTACGTAAATACGAATATTACCTTAATCCTTAACTCAATGCTTTCGCTTTAAGTTGTCTAAAAAGGAGACTATTAAGTATTGTTAAACATAAAATTGATAATACAGTAGTTCTTTTAACTTTAATTACTGTTTCCTGACCAGTCTACTTTGTAAGAAATTTCTAGAATATGCAGGTGGCAGCCGGCTAGTTTCCCATTTTGCCATTGTAACCGGTTACTCGGTCAATTACCGCATTTTAAATGGTGGCGCGTGAAAATTAATCCTCTTAGTTAATCTTAATCGAATGTCAGCAGACCAGTAGAAAACCAATGCTCGCCAAAATACTTTACAATATCGATATTCCTAAAGAAGTGTAAATAATTCTCTTACTTTTTTCATTGTACATATTCCAACTTGGGAATTTATATGGTATTTATTCAGGAGTTATCGCAATAACAGACAGACTTTCACATCGACAGAATAACAAATACAGGAATTTTTTGTGGAGGAAAAATTTTAACAAATGAAGAAATGGTAAATTTTTGATTCTGAGCGAGGAAAACAAAAGCACTGAGCTCGTTTAATTGAAACTGAAATCTAAAATTTCCTTCAAAGTGAGAAAAAAAGAATTCAAAGAGAAAATATCGCTTGCTCAGCACAACAGTCTGCGTCTAATGTGCAATTGCTGCCTTGTTATATAGGGTTAATTTAACACAATAGCTATCTGAAAGGGAATATCTTCTATTCCCCTCTAATTTAAAAACAATTGCTTAGGATCCGTAAACCCTTTAGTAAATTAATACAAAATCCTGGTTTTAACTGTGATTACTTTTTAACCTTTTTTTTTTCATTTTATTCTAACAGTAAATAACTGTAACATGGATTATAATCTGGAAGTTAGGTAAAATGAAACTACATTTAATAAATTAAAATAAATCTGTCAATATCACAATAAATTGCGTTATAACATATATTATAACAAAAAAAATTATATTGGATGGTACACAGATTTGTTTAATTTTATTCAGTTTTAACATATTTAAGAAACCATAAAAAGTGTTTACAAAACATATTCATCAACAAACGAAATAGGGATGATAAAGAGAAATATATCGTGAAATGTATGAATTTTGTCAACTTCTTTTAATGCCATACAAGCGATAGTTGGACGTCAACAAGGGCATTTTTTTTCAAAATAGCGTATTTGAAAATCAATGGGATAAATTTTGGCAGAGCGGTTTACCACATTATTCCTAATGATTACAAAAAAAAAAATTAACAAATTTGAAATCCAAAAAAATTTAGTTTCAAACATACCATTGTGGGAATGAAAAGAATCTCTATGTGGTGATTCAGGGTATGTTAGAATCCCTGCAGTTAACAATATTGAATCAGATCTAGCAAAATTTCGGTTTAAACAACACTTCGCATAATCAGATCAGTAAAATAAAAATTATATATCTTCTATTCCCCTCTAATTTAAAAACAATTGCTTAGGATCCGTAAACCCTTTAGTAAATTAATACAAAATCCTGGTTTTAACTGTGATTACTTTTTAACCTTTTTTTTTTCATTTTATTCTAACAGTAAATAACTGTAACATGGATTATAATCTGGAAGTTAGGTAAAATGAAACTACATTTAATAAATTAAAATAAATCTGTCAATATCACAATAAATTGCGTTATAACATATATTATAACAAAAAAATTATATTGGATGGTACACAGATTTGTTTAATTTTATTCAGTTTTAACATATTTAAGAAACCATAAAAAGTGTTTACAAAACATATTCATCAACAAACGAAATAGGGATGATAAAGAGAAATATATCGTGAAATGTATGAATTTTGTCAACTTCTTTTAATGCCATACAAGCGATAGTTGGACGTCAACAAGGGCATTTTTTTTTCAAAATAGCGTATTTGAAAATCAATGGGATAAATTTTGGCAGAGCGGTTTACCACATTATTCCTAATGATTACAAAAAAAAATTAACAAATTTGAAATCCAAAAAATTTAGTTTCAAACATACCATTGTGGGAATGAAAAGAATCTCTATGTGGTGATTCAGGGTATGTTAGAATCCCTGCAGTTAACAATATTCAATCAGATCTAGCAAATTTCGGTTAAACAACACTTCGCATAATCAGATCAGTAAAATAAAAATTATATATCTTTAATACTGGTAATCCTGGCAACAACTAAAAAATCAATTTTCAATCTTAATAGACTCGACAACATGGCGGTATGTTTATTCCAAAGAATAAAGACAAATACAGACCAATGTTAAGCATGTTCATTATTTTGGTCTACAAAATTTGAACACAAAAACTTGTGCCATATCTTGATCGTATTAGTTCAGATTAATTCCGGTTTGGACGCAACATTTTTTTGGAAATTGAAATTTAATTTTTTCCTTAATAGAGCAAAACATGAAATTTAAGCTGTAACTTTATGGTATTAAATAAAACATATTTATACTACCGCTTATTAGATTACAACAATAATATCCTTCTCGATTGGTCGATTCACATTTGTGCGCACGGCCAACCAGAAACTGGAGAAATTTCACAACCAGCTCTGATAGTCTCTATGTTATAGTAGAATATGGCAATGCTACCAACAAGATGCACTGATTCATTATCAAAACATGAGCAACTTGAATTAGATAGTCGCAACATTAAAGATATTGGTTGGTTGGTTGTAGGTAGGGTAGATGATTGCAGCCTCTTAGCTTATTGCCCTCCTCTCTATTGGTTACATGGATGTAATCCCTTTAGGAAGGTTTATTAGTTTAATGTGGTAATTTAATGCCAAGATGTAGATCTCTGTACAGTTTGTGCGGCATATATATATATATATATATATATATATATATATATATATATATATATATATATATATATATATATGTGTGCATATATATATATATATATATATATATATATATATATATATATATATATATATGTATATAGTCTGCATATCGAGGGACCATTGTGGATACCCATTTTCTGTAAATGTTTTCTCAGGTAGTAGTGGCGGGGTGATCAATCCCAACATTAGTTCGCTCTGGGCCATTGTTAAACAAAGAAAGTCAGTGCTTAGTTTCTTTGAGGGTCCGCAAATTACGTTCATCACATAACTTAGACCAGGTGTTGCAAGACAATGATCTAGATGTTGCTGATATGGCCATCTGTGATTGTCGTTTTTACCACGTGCTTTACTATATCAAACGCTGGTTTTGGACCTTTCTATGGTTTTGTAGCTCCAAATTTTGCTAGTTCTTCCGCTTTCCATTACCGTTTATTCCTGAATGTCTTGGAATCCACAGAAGTTCAACCCTGTTGTTCCTGGAGGATAGTTCTAATAGGTCACATTTACACTCACTCACACACTTGTGACCTTGGAGTTGGCCTGATAGGCATCTAAAGCTTTTAGAGCAGCTTGACTGTCTAAGATAATATATATTTCTTGGTTGAGATAATCCTGTCTAATATTCTCGTGAACACATGCTTGTATCGCGTGCATTTCTACCTGAAATGTTTTTGCATTTGTCCCTAGTGGAATGCTAAAACTCCACTTGGGCTTTCTGCATATATGCCAGGGCCTACTCTGCTCTACGTTTTTGATCCGTTTGTGTAATAGACCAGACTGGTTGCCTTCGTCGGACTCTTCAACTCCATCCACAGATTTGGATCGCACCAAATTCTATATGATTTGCCGAAATTATACGATGTTGTCGTATATTCAGATTGCATATCCAAGAATCTGTCGTCGATTAGTCCCAAATAGTACAGGTTGTTGTTTCCATTTCCTATTTGTCCTTATTCGATAGGCGCTATTGACAGCCTCACTTATATATATATATATATATATATATATATATATATATATATATATATATATATATATATATATTTCCATACCGGTGGTGGGGGTGCTACTTATAACCCCGATGGAATATAAGGAGGCTAACCTCTGCAGCCGATTTAGCTTTGTGGTTGTCCTGCTCTGTTCTGTCCTGATCCTCAGGTTATTGTAATTACCTTTAAATTTTTCTTGTGAACGGTATAACAGCAGACCTTACAACATGACAATAATAATATCCTTTCTCCTAATACTCACATTTGTACGTACGACCAACCAGAGATCTTGGAAAATATTGTCTTTGAAAAAATGGAAAAATTACACAATCAGCTCTGATTTTCTCTATGTTATAATAGAATATATCAATGTTGCAAATTGGTGATGCATTGATTCATTTCCAAAATACGAGCAAATTGGATTAGATATTCTCAGCACTAAAGATAGCGAATCAGCAGCTTTAACTGTTACTAATTATATTAATTTGACGATAGCGGAATCATCTATTACAGAACCAACTCATTTCTTCAAAATTTAGTGTTATTAACAGGGATTAAGTGAAAAAACAGATTGAACTAAAATATTTAAAATGTGCTTAAAAATATAGTATTTATGAGTTAATAAAATTTAGAATACTAGAAGACGGGAATATTTTTAAATCAGTTGAATTTATCATTCTATCAAAATTTAATAATTATTAACATTAAACAGTTTATCAATACTACTCTAATAATATCCACCAAAGACAAAACTAAACTATTGCAAACAATTAAAAACGAATTAAGAAAGAGTAATGTCAATCTATAAAAGTATAGAAACATGGACTTTAACATTAAAAAGTTCTTAACGAATTTAAAAAAAAGCATTAAAAATATACCTATGTATAGATATCCTTAACATAACCAAAGATATTCTATATTACAGTGGTTTTCATAGATCTTGGGAAATATTATTATGGATGAACGATTTGGATTTCGATCTAATAATAGACAAGCAGCACGACTGACTTAAATGAACTTTATTAGAAAGTTCAACACAGATGCAATCTTCTTCGATATAAGCAAGATCTTCGATAAGGTTTAATGGCACAATAACATATTTATTAAATTAATTACATCATCTAGTTAACTCCTTTTTTAGAGAAGAGTAAATTTAAAATTTGATTTGAAGATGGAGTCTCAGGTGTCGGGAGGCCGGCCCCTCCTTAACTTTCTTTATTATTACTCATCATTTAAGCTCTTTACTGCAGCTATTCCAAAAATGTAACAACAAAATTTAAAATAAAATAATTTACATAATTTTCTGGGTGATGCTGTAATAATTGGAGTTTTCAAACAACCAAGATTGGTTATTAGGAAGCTCCAAAAAAATATAAAAAACTAAAACTTTGAACGAAGCCAGAGAAAACTAAGGTTATTTCAGCAAGGCTCTACAAAGACTGCTTTAAACTAAGATTAAAGATTATAATAAAAAAATAACCTGGTCTTCAGAGATTAGATATTTAGGATTATATCTTGACAAATGTCTGAAATAGAAGCGCAACACAAATAAAAACATCAGTAAAAGTTTCAGGTTGCAATTTGGTTCCCCATAAATAAAATAGTAAACTAAAGTCAATCTGCGTAAAATTTTCATAAGGTCTGTTTTGACTTTTGGTGCTTCATTATAGTATTAACAAAACTTAAAGGGCTAAAAATAGTTTAAAAAAGTTTTAAAAATAATTCTGGATGAACCAAGATATATAGTAATCTATAGGAATAATTTTTGAATATTTAAATTGTTAGTAACGGTTTTCAAAAAGTTAGAAACTTAACAAATATTTTAATAACTAATTATGACGCAACTTCGTTAGTAAATAACAAATGTAATGAGGCCAGAGATTTTAGAAATACGAACGTATAAATTTATATAAACATGCGTATATTTTTACTTTTTTTTCATTCTTTTTTCAAATATTTTGAGACCGGATACTGGGTAAAGATTTTAATACCTCTTAACTTCTGTTAATAAATGTATACTCTTAAATAAAATGAAATAATCTACTCTAGGTATTAATCCTGTAGATACCCCATAGATTTGTTCTAATTATATTCTCCTACAGTTAATTTCAACTTTTCTTTAATGAAACAACAATAAAACTTGTTTTCTTTGTTTCTATGGGGAGATCTCGCTTCGTTTTCAGCCTCGTTTGTGTCATTCTACACAAAATTAATTCTGAAATGGTAGGATGATTCCGAAGCTAATCTTGATAGTTCCCTTAGCTTCCTAAATTTTCTTTTAAGTTGATTTACATTACAATAAAGGCTAAGCGTTACTTAAGATATAGTATAGCTGTGTCTGTAAAATGACGATTTTTTCGCAAAAATAGAAAATGACTAGTAAGAATCATCCACTGTATAGAGAGGTCACAACAACCATTGCTAAACTTTTTCTGCTTATCTGTTCAGGTACAACATATAACACATAAACTGCTAAACGGATATTAAGCAAATTTTGCAAGAAAATAAAATATGTCTCGGCGAAGATGTAGGCAAAAAAATTATACGTGGTATGTCTCAGAAGTAAAGAGAATGATTTATTTTTAAGTTTTTTATTGAATGTATTTTCAATTTAACATTGTCCCCTTCAAAGTACGCTCCTTGAGAGTGTATACAGCGTCTCTAGCGATTTTGCCATTCCTGGTAACAAATCTGGAAGTCTTGTCCCCTTAAGCTGTTTAGAACCTCCGTCATGACTCTTTGGATGTTGTATATGGTTCCGTAATGGTGACCTTTCAACTTCCGCTTAAGCGTTGGTAACACAGATCGCACCTTCGACATGCTTTCATCGGTTTTCGATGTGGACAGCTTCCCGGAGCGATGTTCATCTTCAACGTTTTCGCGGCCTTGTACCATCTGAAAACTTCTGCTGAAGACAAAGCAGCTGCTGTTCTTAACATTTGAAGAGCCTCTGAAGCAGTTCTTTCCAGTTTAACACAAAATTTAATTGCATATGGCTGTTCGATATTTGCCTGCATTTTTCGTGTGAGGCGGTATTGGAACGCAACCGTAAACAACTAACGATCACACTGCTAACACTACACTGAGTGGATTGCATCTGTTCTGGTTGCGTACCTACCCCTTCCACTCACATGTAGTCGTCTCCAGCTTGATGCAGTGTTGCCACATTGAGCGTAAAAAATTCATTCTCATTACTTCTGAGACATACCACGTATGTACGGTTTGTACCAAAAATAAACAATTATTTTATTAAGTAGATGTTAAGAAACATTTCTACCATAGAACATGTTGCTTTATATGAGCCATATAGAATGACTGCTTATACACAGTAACGAACTACTATTTGAAAGCCTTTGACGAATGCTTTTGCCATCAGAAAAAACTTTTACTCATATAAAAACGATGTAAGACAGTGTAAGTCTCATTGTGTCATTTTATTCATTACCTAAAAGTTGGCTACATATTTTACTAAACGGAAATACTGATTAGCTATACGTTAATCAAATATTAATTAATAAATTATTTTAAAGGCCACACAACTAACAAAATCTTTTAATCTTATGATTATTTATCAAACCTCTTTTCATATCTCAGGGTCTTCAAAACGGTATTTTTTTAAATATTACATATTTGTTATTACATAGCTTTTATTTTGTTTAAATAATTTATTAATAATATGAAATAATATAATCAGTTGTAAGGATATTCAACTCAAATATATAAGGAACGTTTCAAAATTAAAGACCAATCGGTTATAAATAGCGATTGGCAACACTCCTTAGTTCGCGCATGGGTATTAGCTTTGACTGGTCTGTTGTAACAATCATTTCGTGGTCAGTTTATTGTTGTTGGCCTTTGCGTGCCAGTATATGAAAATAAGTGCGCTAAGAACGAATCCCAACACCCCAACCCATGCATCAGGGATGCTGACTCCCGCCACATGCCCGCCGCCAGTTTCCTAGACCGTCTGACCCTCTCTCGGATGAAGACGATGACCCCCCTCGCCCGCCGTGACAGAAGATTGTCAATCTAAATTAAGTTATAAGTCCTAGTTTAAGTTAATGCTATGTCCTAAGTTAAGTTAGCGTAAGTCTTATGCTAAGGTAGTTTAAGTCTTAAAATTAAGAAAAATCATATACCAACAACACATTTCCTAGGTTAAGTTAGTACAGGACCACTAGTATCAGAGCTTAGGTTAAGATAGTATAAGCAAACATTCATTTTAAGTTATTATTATACATTCATTAATGTAAGTAAGAGGCCTGGCCTTACTTTTTATTCAATAAATTTCTGAACGCGAGAGGACATAATGCTGAAATTCACTGTCACTTGTGTCAAACTTATGGGCCTTCCCCCCAGTGAGTGAAAGAAATTTGACGCAATGACATAAGTTTAGATAAGGCAGTTCAAATGTTCACGATCAACAAAGGCAGGGCAGGTCTAGTGTCCGGGTTGACGGCCCTGCATCCAGTAACTATCATATATTTTAAAACTTGAAGAACTGGGTCGCATCTTAACAATTCGAGGAAACTGAAGAGTTGAAAACCTCATTGTAAATCTGACTAAAATCCCAGGTGGAGGTATTAAAAAAACTTGTTTCATGATAATAAAAGTGCTTGGCGCGGAATAGTGACGATGTCCTAAAATAAAGTAACTATGTATGTATTTGAAAGTACTAATAAAGTTTTATTTTTCAATTGTTTTCATTTTATTATGGACCGGCATTTACTTTTAAAATTTGTTGGGTAACAACCCTCGATAATTTTTTTAAAAGTCAACCAATTTTTACTAACTTTAAAACAGACAACCATACGTATTATGAGTTGCTACTGTAAAATTGCTAAAATATGTTTCTTAAAAATGTCATGAAAACCTGAGAAATCAGAGACAGATCTGCAAACGAACATGGCAAACACCGCTACTGATACCTATGATGTTACACAGAAGCAAGGATGGGCTTATTTCAAGACCGACAATCTTCGATAAACATTTTACATGGATATTTGTTGTTACATAACTAAGAACGCCCTCAAAACAACTTCTTTCAAAAGTCTAGAAAATTAGGTATTATATCATTGTTATTACGTAGGTATTATTTGGATTAATTAATGTTTGCAACATAATCGATTAATTCATTCATTCAATTTATAATAATGTACAACTAGAACCCAAAAAGGTTGGTAAGTCTCGATAAAGAACAATTTTTTTTCTAGAGAATCGACGCTATATTGCTTACCTTGAAATAACCGCTAATGACTTCAGATGTGTGTTCCGTACGGAACACTTATAAGATGACTTCAGGTGGTGTCTGTCTTTCTGTCCGTCCGTCCGTCTGTCACATCCGTTAGTCATAGAAAGTTGAAATTTGGTAATAATATAGGAATTGATGGGCTCATTAGAACCATGTAGTTTTGAAAGTTAAATTTTGATTAAGGGGTTAGTTTTGAGGGGTGAAATCGGAAGTGAAAAAAAAAAATTTTACTAGGCCATCGAGTGTGGTGAAAAATCTAGTTTAAATCAAGTTTCAGAACATTTTTTTACAATTGTTGTTAATGCTTGCTTAATAATATCTCTGTAATAAAATCGAATTAAGTCTTTAAAAGTTTCTTAGTTGTCAGCTCAATATATTTATTTTTGGATACATTCTTTGGATTGAAAACTAAATATACTGGTTTTGAATATTTTATTTTTTGGGAGGCTATGTTGGTCGTAAACATGCGCCCCTCTTATGCGTGATTCTGCCTAGCGATGTTGGATATTCCAACCAAATTGTTTTATTTTTAGTGTTCCGTATGGAACACTTATAAGATCACTTCGGTGTCCGTCTGTCTGTCACATCCGATTTTCTCCTAAACTATTTGACGTAGAAAGTTGAAATTTGGCACTAATATAGGAATTGATGGCTTCATCAGAGCCGTGTAGTATTGAAAGTTAAATTTTGACTTAAGGGGTTAGTTTTGGGGGGGTGAAATCGGAAGTGAAAAAAAAAAATATTTACTAGGCCATCGAGTGTGGTGTCAAATGAAAGCATGTGAAAACAAGAGTAATATATATATATATATATATATATATATATATATATATATATATATATATATATATATATATATATATATATATATATATATTATATACAGATATATATATATATATATATATATATATATTATATATATATATATATATATATATATATATATATATATTATATACAGATATATATATATATATATATATATATATATATATATATATATATATATATATATACTAGGTGTACAAGTATGAAATGCGGATTTCAGACAACAGATGGTGCACCAATGCAGTTTGTGCTATAAAGATTTGACACTGCGCCATTTTGTTGTGTCATCAACAAGTGTCAGACGCGCATGAGTGATAAATTGGAAAAAATAGACCTTAAGTATTCTTAATGATTTAACAAGAATGACACTAGTAGAGGACGACCACTAAAATATCCGTAAAATACTGTCTTAGTTCTTATGAACCAACAGAATAATAGCTTGTACCTATGAACACTCTTTTGATTTCATAAAGGCAATATTCTAGCCTAGTGCGAAATTTCTTATAATAAGAATACTACTTTGTCGCAACAGTGATACAACAAATAAAAAAAAATACTTCGTAGGAATTTAGGAAGATCTAGAATTGATATTATTCCCTTTGTAGTGGAACATAACATAACGCCAATTTGAGAAAATGATAGAAAGAATATTAAAAAAAAACCTTTAGGACATATTATTTTAATTATTTTACCGTAAACAGTACCTATAATAAAAAATAAGCACTCTAGATAACTGAAGCCAGCTGAAAAGGTAGATTACGGTATTAGAGTAAAATGCGAAGAATTGTATTCCGCTAACTGCTCCGTTAAAAAGATTTTTTTAGCCAAGGAATAGTCGTTTGATATGTCACACATAAATATTCCTTTGATTAAACTACAGATTAAGCAATAAATGCTGTTTTCTTAGTTGAGGAGCGCTATTATTTAAATAAAAAAATCTATGGTGCAATTATTACATATTAACTTGATAGATCATAAAGTAAATTTTAATGGTACTAAGTGTCATTTGGTTCAGTCTAGATCTTGTAAAGAATTGGCAACGGGGTAGGGACATTCGCCTAAGAAAAGGGAAATAATAATGAGTATCATCATTTATTACTTAGTATTTAGACAGAGACCCAAATTCAAAATTATCTATTGTAGAGTTGTTGCTGGCAAAATTAATGTTTTGAGAAACAATAATATTAAGAATAAAAAAGAGCAATAACAGCAATCGCAACAACATCCAAGTTGTAAACCTGAATTGGACTTATGTTGACAAAGTTCTATAAGGAATACCACCAATAGGGCCTGCAAGTTAGCAAGCAATTCTAGATGTAAATGTAAATCTAGCAACTATATTGAAAGTTCTATTGAATAAAGACTATCACGTAAAACAGATAGATAAATTTAAATATTTCAGAAGTGCTGTTGGCAGAAAACGGGATGAGCAGACAAGAAACAAGACAAATAGCTCTAAATGCAAGAACAGTTGTTGGAATACTGAAACCAGTTTGGTGGGATAAAAATTTATAGTTGACAAACACGAAAAATATTGGAAAAATAATGGTGGAAACCGGTACCAATGTATCAAGTAAAAAATGGGCAATAAAGATGGTAAAACGGTTAAAATAATGGCAGTTCAAATATACTACCTTATATAGTGACACTGCCGTGTTCCTATATAAGTAGCAGAGTCTTCAGAGTGAGGGTGGGAGACTCATTATCCACGCCACGTAAAATTAAATCGGGAGTGCCACAAGCTCGGTACTAGCTCCTAAACTTTTTAATTTATATATTTTCCTAACTTCCCGTCAACAAAAATAGCCTAATTTGTAGAGGATGCGCTCATATAGGCTCATTTATACTATGTAAACGTAGCCAGAGCACACATCTGTAATCATATATTAAAACTAACCCCATGGCTAAAGCAAAAGAAAATTGAGTTAAACGAAAATAAATACGAAGGCATCATCCTGACTAAAAACTTTACGAATATAATAATGCACCAGCCAATCAAAATAGATGACCTCCAGGTACCCTTCAGGAATCGACTAAAGTACCTGGGTGTCATTATAGACTCAAGACTCATTTGCATGTGGGATACATTTTTCAAAGAGCCTTCGTTGCTATTCAAAATCTGTACGCCGTAATTGCACCAAACTCCCAGCTGAGTCTTTAGAATAAACTGGTAATTTATAAACAGATAATATGGCTTGTGTTGACATTTATGCTGCTACAGTTTGGTGCAGCATGTCAGATACACAGGCATACAAATTATGCAAAACAAAATTGTTAGATGTGTAGCCTCCGCGAGACATTATACCAGAATAGACGACTTACATGACTTGATTAACATACAAAAAGTAAGACAACGTATAACTGAAACATCGGACAAAGTTTACAGGTGCAAAACGCAAACAGCAACATCGACACACGACATAACGGCAACGGGTGAGACTTACAACCTAATACATAAACCTTTGTATTTTAGATTGCCGATCTATTCTGAAGACCCAGCTGAATAAAATTAATACCAGTCCCATTTACACGCGCAAATAATACGGGTATCGGAATGCGACGTTCCGTCACCGGTCGCGTGCCGGCCGTCGATTACTGCTGGCGTTTGATCGGTGACACGAAACTGCATTCCGTAGTATTTTGGACTGATAAAAATGTATATAGGAGCAACGAAGACATTAAATAGAACAGTTCATCCAAATAAATTTAAATAGCAATTAGTCTCAGAATATAGTAACTAGGTTCAGTTCTAAGTTGGGAATGTGGAATCTTTGGCACAATGACATTACTTAGTATATATCATCACTACACCAAATATTTTATTTTTGCACTCGACGTGCATTTCGCTAACCATGTTAGCTTCATCAGGAGCGATGATTGACTCAATCATCGCTGATGAAGCTAACATGGTTAGCGAAACGCGTATCGAGTGCAAAAATAAAGTGTTTGGTGTAGTGGTGATATATACTGAGTAGGTTTAGTTCATAAAATTAAAACACATAAAACCATATAGTTTAGTGCAAATAGTGAAGTGCAAATAAAACAAATAAAAATAAAATTAGTCATAAGCAAAAGCATAATATGTAAATATAACGAGAAAAAATAAGAGGAATGGATGAGTGGATGTACGAGTGAGTGAAAATAGTAGTTATATGGTAAACATAGCAACGCCACTGGCAAGTTGAGTTTTTTGATTTAATTTTTTACAACGAAAACAAAAATAACTAAGTACAGATAAAAACCAACAAACAAAAAAAAGCTTTATTTCGCATACAACAAATTTATATCGTCGTAAACAAAAACAAAGTAAAGTACATGGGTATACCACGCGACACAACATCGGCGAACCAACATGTTCCCAAATGAATGAATATTCTATTATAGCATATTGTATTTATACCACATAGAAAACATTGTAAATTCCATGTATCCTGCAGAAATTTTAAATGAATAAAGACTTTTCAAATTTGAATTTGGTAGCCGAAAAAGAGGAGGCCCACGCAAATCCTGGATTGGCGGTATTCGAAAAGTAATGAGGAGAACAGACCAGAAGATAGAAACTGCTTATTTTTTAAACTTCTCATTGGTAAAATGAACGCTCACAACTTGCAAATATACGTCACACTATATCTTTTGTAGCAACACAGTATACAAGATCCACTGCATTTAAAGTTCAGGGTGAGCTTACAGTGACAGGCAACAAACTTATCTGATTTCCTGAATATACTGAAAAACTTAATAGAACAAGATTACTTACACTAAACTTCTATCAAGATAAAAAGATGAAGCTAAACAACCATATTAAAATAAAAATAACGAACTAAGAGGAGAAATAAAGAAGAAAAAATGCACAAGGTGAATTTCACTAGTTTAATACCTATGTTGAAAACTCTAGGTTTACAGAAATATGGAGGATAAAAAGAAATACGAAAAACTTACTATAATAGATTTTTCCAACGGACATAAATAAATGGAAGAAATATTATCAAACTCTCTTAGCTGAAACCAAACTCGAGCAAGCTTTAAGCACAACAAACACACGGGCAGTAACAAAACTAAACCCTTTTATCTTAGAATAAGGAATAGAGAATACTAGAAAAATTAAAAACACACACACAAATATACGCACAAACGTACATTCGTACGCACACTTGTAAACGCGCTTGTGCAGCAAACACACAAATATCCAATCTCTTTATCGGCAAACTATGTATAAAAAATATTTTGTATATGGATGTATTATACATGCTGCTGCATAGAGGTACTTGACGTTGATCTCAGAGAAACGTAGAAGAATGCAGGTTTATTTATTAGGCGGATTAACCAATTTCATTTACGACATGATTACAATTAATTGAATTGAAAATCCTATAAAATATTTATGCATGATACTTAGAGAAAGCACATGTTTTTACTCTACTTCCAAAGTTAACAACAATAGCGCCAAAAAAGCGTTAAACCAATCATGTAAATAAAATAAATTGTTTTAGTTCATTCAATATCGAATTTAATTCCTCTACAGACACAGTAATCATTTTACCTGAATTATATTAGAACAAAAACGATTATCCGTATTGGATTAGAGAATTAAGCCTAAATTTTATTAGGCCGATTATTCAGAAGCAAGGAAATTTTATCTCTCAAAATTCAAAGAACTGAAATTTAAGACACTTTTGATGTATTCAATTAAAGGTTTAATATAATTTATTTTAACTGATTTAGTAGGCCTTGGAATTAGTTAGGATAAGTTAGCGACGAGCTTATAAATTTATATTCAAATATCTGATGCCACTTTAAATAAGTTGAATTTGAACTGAATTCGTCACTAAACACTACAAGATTAATAGATCAAATGAAAGTCGTGCAATACTTTATTATATTACGTTTACTTACTAAGGTGGATCAAATATAAATGAGATTTATTATTTTAATTTTTTTATTTACTATAATAAATAAACCAAGTACATATCATTTTTTAACATAATCTCCTGCTTTAGAAATGGACTTTTCCTAGCGTATCGGAAGATTTTTGATACCGTCGTCGTAAACGGAAGGGGGTCACAGCCCCCTTCCGTTTACGACGACGTTTAATCAATTGCGCACGAAGCTCTCTACCGCGTTGACGTCATCAAATCGTTGGCCTCCCAGCGCTTCTTTGAGTAGCCCAAAGAGATGAAAATGGCAGGGTGATAGGTTAGGGCTGTATGGTGATCAAGTGTTGTCCAACTCATTTTCTCCAATTTTTCGCGAGTGAGAGTTGCAGTGTGGGGTTGAGCGTTGACATGGATAAGAATCACGTCTCTTCCATGAACTCCTTATGCCAGGCGAAAAACACAAGGCGTTGATAGTGTTTGATCCCCGAACTGTACTGTCAATTTCTGCAAAATTTTGGTCCGTTTCACGCCTTCACGAGTAAGAAATTTAATAACGACGCGTTGTGCAATCGAAGGGCGTACGTCTCGCTCCGTCATTGTGACCTGTACTACTGAATGCACCTAGTGAGGCCCACCGATCGTTCTCGTCACTCTTAACAAACCCAACCAGCATTGCTAGACTCTGCGGTCCACTCCGAACGATACTAAGCGCTCAGTACAGAATGTCTCGTTTATATTTGATCTACGAATTTACGACAAATAAACCAGGGCAGTGTATAAAAGTCTTTTTACAGCTACCAAATAAGAAATACTAAACTCAAACTGTTAAAATATTTTCCAATCTATAAAAACGTCTTGCTGCTTACATCCCTCCAAACTTGCCTTAAGGATCCGTCGCAAGTTTCGGAAGTGATTTAGATTTTTTTTGGTACAATATGAAAAATAAAATACACAGATCTTCACATTTATAATATTAGTTAAGATTAGATATATATTTTAGGATTGAGATATTTTTCTAGCTGTGCCCCTTTTTTGGCAAAAAAATGAGTTTAAACATTAAATAACCTGACCTTTCCGTAATCAAATAGCTGACGCTGATCTTGATAACCTCATTGACCCTTCTCGCATCCTTAACCTTCTTTTCCCAGAAGTGATCGGTTACAATATATTAGCAATATTCAAAATCTCTTTTATTAGATAGACACAAAACTGCAGTAAGTATTTTTAAAGGATTAATTTTATTTGAGAATGAAAGTTACTGTTAATAACTATTACCTGTAAGATTCACTAAAACTACCTGAAATTTTAAAATTCTTGACTAAAATCCCAACAAAGCCGCGAAAAGCTATTTTGGATTTTGCAGTTTGGTCGCTCTGTTAAGATTATCAACTGCGATGTCCTGCTATATAAAACAACCATTGGATAGTTAAACACAAACTTGAAAAATTGACAATAGCATTGTAATTGTGAATTTTGGCCACCATAATAAGAGAATGAAAGTTATTATACAGGATTGGGATTTAAGTGGTCTGTAAAGAAACTGCCAGTTGAAAATAACCAGGAACTTTCAGTTGACTTGCTATCTGAACGAACGAACGTCCTTGCCTGAAGAGCCCCCGAAAACTTACTAATAACTAATAGAGTTACACTTTAATCATATTTAATGATTAGGTAGATTTCATATTCCGGAAAACGAACTTGAACGTGAGAACATACAAATATGTGGAGTTTCTGAGACCCATTGGAAAGGCCCTGGACATTTTCAAACGGAAAGAAATACCATCTATATGTCGAGTGGAACTACAGGCAGAAATGACGTAGCCATAGTTGTTAATAACAACGTTGCTAAATGTGTCAAGGAGTATCTACTTGTCAATGATCGCGTGATTAACATAACCATTACGACAAAAGCAGTAAACCTGCATACAAGTGTACATGCCAACATCACTCTCTGATGGTGAATCAGTTGAGAAAGTCTACAATAAGATTGAAGAAACTTGTACAAAAATTCCATCAAAACAGGTCATAATGGTGATTGGAGACTTTAATGCTAAAATTGGCTGTACAAATAACAATGACCAGATTCGGAATATCATTGGTAAATTTGGGCTTGGTGTTAGAAACGAACGCGGAGATCGTCTACTTCAGTTTGCCATTAATAATAGCTTCACTATCACTAATACCACCTTCAAACATCATCTAAGACGACTTTCCACGTGAGTGTCACCGGACAGGCACTACAAAAAATCAGATTGATTATATCCTGATTAGCTCTAGATGGAGGTCATCTTTATTGAATGTAAGATCGCGCCCAGACGCGGTATGGAGTTCAAACCACGTTATTAAAGGCTCATATGAGAATAAAACTAGTCCTCCCTAAAAAAACAACAACAAACAAGAGAATTACAGTGTCAGACAGTACTCTTTTCCAAACAATAATCAACTATAATATTCCGGAAGTCACACATACAACGTGGACAGATATTAAAAAGTGGATAACAAATGCTGCTAAACAATGCTCGGCAAAAATACAAAAACACCCTTAAAAATATTAGATGACCGACGATACCCTAAAGCTTATAGAAACAAGAAGAAATATAATTTTAACAAGCATCACATTGGATCGTCAGGAGAGAATCAGATCAATCAATAAAGAAATCAAGGTGGCTTGTAAAAAGGACAAAAATGCATACTTGAATAATATATGTGAAGAGCTAGAACATCATGCTACAAACAATCGACCACAAGAACTTTATGAAAAAGTAAAATACTTATCGCAAGAACTCAAACCTAAAACAGAAATATTCAGAGATAAGGAGGGTAGAACAGTCACCGACATGACTGGAATTATTGATGTTTGGAAGGGTTACTATAAAGAACTTTTTGTGCTCATCTCGTGGGCGACTGCATCATCTATAATGAAACCGCAGAAGAACAAGAGCCATGCCTTCTTAAATCTGAAGTCAGGAAGGCTATTCAGAGTTTAAGGACAGAAAAGCAGCAGGTACTGACGAGATAACTGTGGAAATAATAAAGATGATGGGAGAAACTGCCGTGACTATGCTACATCAACTGTGCAATGTGGTATGGGCGACTGGAAGATGGCCGAACGATTGGTGCGAAGTTGCATTTATACCGTTGCATAAGAAAGGACCCCCTTTGGATTGCAGCAATTATATAACAGTCGCTCTGGTGTCACATGCTGCTAAGGTGTTTCTCTGGATCCTAAATGAAAGACTCAAAACTTTTCTACTGCCGCAAATATTCACTGAACAAACAGGCTTCATTCCAGGAAGAGGGACTAGAGAACCAATTCTTAACATACGCCAGATAATAGAAAAAGTCAGGGAATTCCAAATAACAACCTATATCTGTTTTATAGACTACTCTAAAGCCTTCGACTGCATACAATGGAACAAAGTCTGGTCGATTCTAATCAGCACGGGAACACCTGTCACCATCTTGTAAGCCTTATCCGATCCCTGTATGAGAACACAAATGACAGAATTAAATAAAATAATTCTTTTTTCCGATCCCTTTAATGTAGAAGCCGGCGTCAGACAGGGGTGTATTCTGTCACCCCTTACTTTTAAACATATCTAGTGAACATATAATGAGGTCTGTTTTGGATGGCTGGAGTGGGGGTGTGACAATCGGTGGATAAAAGTTAAGTAACCTTAGATATGCGGATTATACTGTTATATTTGCGACTTTAACACAAGACTTAGAATCAATTATGGAGCGCCTGGAAATCACTAGCAAAAACTATGGATTGACAATTAATAGAGCGAAAACCAAAGTAATGATTGTTAGTCGTAATGAAGATCTGTCACACATAAATGAACTTGCTGGTTTCACTGTTGTAGACCATTTCATCTATTTGGGATCCCTCATAACTAACAATGGTGGCTGTGAAGCGGAAAGTAAGAAGACGTTGGGCTATGACTAGAAACTCGATGATCCAACTCACTAAGGTCGGGAAAGATCCAACTGTCACAAAAAACACAAAATTAAGATTGCTATCCAACCTTATATTCGTCATAGCAACTTACGCATCCTAAACAGAGACCCCTAAACAAGTTGACAACAGACCAATCGATGCGTTTGAGATGCCGGCATATCGAAGAATCCTCAGAGTGTCATATACCGAATACCGTACTAATGTATCTATTCTTGAAGAGCCTAGCATAAATGACTTTCAAATAGAATTAATAGACAGTACCTGAAATATTTTGGTCACATTATGAGGAAAGTGGATGCCATGAAAAAGCTGGTAGAAACGGGGAAGGTAGAAGATCAAGGAAACGGTCTCCAACAAGATGGTCTGACCAAGTAAGATCACTCCTTGGTATGGGTATGCACGAGTCAAGTCAGGTCGCGCAGGATCGAGATGCCTGGAGAATGACTGTTGTGGCAACAACTGCGTAGTGTCACCGATACTCCTATTGGGGTGAAAGGATTGAGAGAGAGAGAGTGTGTGAGAGAGAGAGAGAGAGAGAGAGTGTGTGTGTGTGTGAGAGAGAGAGAGAGAGAGAGAGAGAGAGAGAGAGAGAGAGAGAGAGAGAGATTTCTGCGACGAGCGAAGCGAGCTCTCACAAA
Source organism: Pachyrhynchus sulphureomaculatus (assembly GCA_019049505.1). Lineage (NCBI taxonomy): Eukaryota > Metazoa > Arthropoda > Insecta > Coleoptera > Curculionidae > Pachyrhynchus > Pachyrhynchus sulphureomaculatus. The sequence goes on from CM032455.1 coordinate 74,059,601, forward strand.
TTGACTTGAATTTAATAAAATTGAATTTGTTAACGTGTCTCGCATATATTTTATTTAAATAAAGGTGCAAAGATATGTATTTTTCATTAGTAAAATTGCAAATCTTATGGGTACTCGCGCGAGTCCACAAAACTGGTCTCAAATACCGAGACTTGTAAAAGTGCTGTGGTAGGTCAGGATCATATAAGGTATCCATTTAGAGTTGAGAGGCTTTGTCTCGGGAAACCTTACTTAAC
>CM032455.1:74064836-74102336 GCA_019049505.1 Pachyrhynchus sulphureomaculatus
AGGTTAGAAGTCTTCTGTTTCAAGGAACAGCTGCTCATCCTGTAACCAAGTGTATGATTGTTTTTTATTTATGTAGTCTTGTTGTGTGTAGTATTTGTGTATTCTGTAGAGTGTTTTTTTTTTCCCAGGTTTTCATCTTTTCCTCCTCTATCTATGCTGTTTTGATTGTATATATAATGTTTGTTCTTTTTAGTTTGCTCAGTATTATTATGTAAAGTGATATCCATTTTTATATTTTGTGTACTATTAGAGTTATGTATTTTTTAAGTTGCTATACTCGGTTAAGCTAAGCAGGTTTTTATACTGAACTTTGCCGAGTCAAAAGCAAAGATATTTTATTATTATTATTATTATTACTATTGCTTTTAAATATCCAATAGCTAAAACGCAACAGTTATTACCAATAAATCAAATATTTTATTTATGCACTCGATGCATGTTTCTTTAACCATGGTAACACGATAAAAAAATGATAGTTGGCTAAAACTAGGCTATTATACTAGGAGCTTTAATTACTCAAGTGGAATCGACAAGTTACAGATGTCGACTTAGCTCTAATCGAGTAACCAGATAAAGGGTTGGGTTCTCTGTCCCTATTTAGAATATTTTTACATTTGATGATTCCAATACCTTCGCATGCGCCTAATAGTCCCCTATAAGCTAGATTTTCAATCGTTAGGAGTACTATCTAGGAGTATATCTATCTGTTATAGTTCTTGCCTTTAGGTATCAAACTCTAATTTTGTATTATTTTTAATAAATTATCCAGGAATGTTAATTGTTCTTTGTTCTCAATTTCACAAGTAATTTTAATGAAGTATAAGTTATTTAATTTAAAAACAAATTCATGTACATCCTATTTTTTCGTGATCTTTCTATCTATACCACATCCTTGGGGAGTACTAAAATTAGTGACCACAGAGGCTGATAACTAATTTCTCATAACTAGGCGTTTTTTTTTTGAACAAAAAATTGATTATTATGTTAAAAATAATTTTGTTTCATACAGAGTTTGGCTAGAAACAAGTATTCACGAAGAATTTCTTTCTCAAGGTCATTAATTCTAAGGAACTCCTGGAGATATCATAAGTTGCGAAATTCGATTTCTGAAAAAATAATAAAATATTAAAAATTTAAATCCTTTTGTCTTTTAAGTACGTGTAATAGCATAAATTAATGTATATCTCTTTAAATTATTCTTATTTTCATAGCTTATCATGTTCATTTCTAAATTAACTAATTTGGAAAAAAAAGTGAATTAATTTGTTTTGTTTACAAAGAACATAACCTACCATTTGATTGACGGCATATTGATTTTGAAGTATTTTCTTAGCAAATATATTTAGGAAAATAATATGTAGTTTTTTTCTGATTTTTATTTCATTAACGGTTGGAATAACCTAATTTTCTTGAGTAGTTAATTTTAAATAGATATAAATATTGCATATTATACATATATAAGAAACATATGGTTGTTAAGTGACTAGATGTTTTTTCGTTTTGTTGGTAGGACGTAGGTGTTAGGGTAGGTCCGTTTTGCGTTTATCTCCATGTTTCAGGATTATTTTGATGGACAGAAAAGGAATTCCAATTTAGTAATACTGTCTTTACGATTTCGGATAATTTTTAAAATAAGAAGGTTCATTGTTTTAGATTTTAATAAATCTGTTTTTATGGATAGAGTGCCCTACTTGATAGATTTTATTACTTTGATTTTTATTTAAATAATAATAACCCTCAAGGTGTGTAGGTGTGACATCTGCTCGACCTGAAGTGGATGAAGTATTCGAGATTTTTAATGAAAGTGGAATTTCGGGATTTTGTTTTTTTTAATGCACGTGGTCTGTGATTTTATTGGTAATGACTTCAGGCCTGGGAGATATATAGAGGGAAGACACTTTAATTTTCTTTTCCCTTTCTTCGGCACAGAAATAAGAGAATAGGTTAATTTTTCAGCGAAAGCTTTAAAAGCGCAAATATTACGATTTAGTGAAAACTAAACTTTTGGCAATGGTATTATTGGAATTATTTGGTTAAACACCTGGCAGCTGTCACGGCAATTCGGATTCTTTCTTTTGTACAATAATGCCGTTGGAGGATTTTTGTCAGACTTGAGGTGAATACAATTTTTTTTTCTGCATCGTCAGATTGCTTCCTTCAGAGAAACTCTGGCATGGTTTATGGACATCAATTGCAAGTCTGATGATTAGAATTTTGGAATAAATGGTATATAAGTGTTTTTCATGTTCAAAGAGACAACTAAGTTTCAGATGTCACATATCAATGCAAATTTAAGTTTTATAGCCTATGTTTAAGTTAAGATTGAGGTCTGCTCGCTTGGAAGAATTTTATGTGAAGTTTTCTCTTGGTCCAGTCAACTATATTGTCTAGCTACGGGTGAGACTGCAGGATTCGATCAACTCCCGATTAAATTCGTAGAAATCTAGTTAAGTACTAGAGTGTAGATTATATTCTTCTTTTTTTCCAAAAGCTACGAACCAACAGAGGGCTTAATACCTACGTTTCAACTTATAGTTGAGGGGATCTCCAGTGGTTCGGATCCTTTGTATTTTTTTTTATCATTTACGTGTATTTTGCTGTTATGTGTGGCTACAAAGCGGGTTTTTTTATAAAATCTTTGCCTACTGGGAATGAAGCACTACATAGCGCTATAACAAGTAGACGCGCGTTTCGTTGTTAGCTTCATCAGACCAAGAAAAATTTAGTCAATCATCGCTCCTGATGAAGTTTTTAGTGCAAAAATATAAATTATACTGAGTAATGATATTAGTAACATTTGTTTAGGTAGATAATTCAACTTATTCCTTTTCTGGTAAACGTTAACTTGTAGATTTTTTATATTGTAATTAAAGAATAAGCTTAAACTTATTAAGAAGTATAAATAATGTATGATATATACTAAATAGAGTAAATGCTAAATTCTTACTGTAATCAAATTTTTAATATTACATTTTATCTGGCTTACTTTTTTTTCTGAATTAAGATCGAGGTACTACAGATTTTTGGAAACTCAGTATTCATAATTTTCTTCCGAACTGGGCAACCACTGAGTATGTAGTAATTTTCTGTTAGCACGATTTACCTCATTTGAGTTGAAGATATACTGCCGTCTGAAGTGTCGAGATTTAAATGTCCTCTATTAAAAATTAAATAATAAAATAATTCATCTCTTTGTCAAGAATTTTGGTTTACAGTACAAAATTTTTCTTTTTATTATGCTTACCTACCCTCATGGAAATTTGGTGTCTATAAAGTTGTACTCGTACTTAAAGTTACTATTTACGTGTAATGGGGGAAATATAAAATATTTTTTTTAAACTCTTTTTATCTCGTTGGCACACTATAATAGGCCGCATGGCTAGCTCATGATAAAATAAAATCTCATGGTGCCCATTTGATTGTGACAAAACTCCAATAGTGATATAGCCTGAATGAAATGGGTTGGGAAAATAAAAATAACTCTAAGATTGAGCTAGGAATATAGGAACTCTAGTATTTTTAAGTTTATAGGAAGGTTTATAGGATAGAAACCTATCTGGGCGGCGGGCTGAATAATGATCTATTTCACTCAACAGTGGTAGATTAAAAATATTTAGAGTCAGCTTGGAGCTTGTTTTTTATATAATAATTCATATATAATAATACTGGCTTTGATTAATTTTATGTCTCTTGTGGGGGCTCAACGGAAAGACTAAGACAGGTGTGGAATCCAGGAATCTTCAATCTAACAGAAACCAGTTACATTCTGTAGCTGTTTCTTGACGAGCCTCAATTTTTCTTCAGTTTTTTAGTAAATCAAAGATTCTTTTATAATAAATCATCTCAGATTTTTTTAACATTTCACAAGGTATTGGTATACTAGGGAACAAAAAAACGGACGTAAAAATAAATTAAAGTTTCGATTTTGTTGAGAACTTGATCTTTGATTTTTTCACGAATTCTGAGGGTTTTTGACTGAAAACGTAAATAGCTCTTTTACCAAATATTTAGAAATGAAATAAGTGGTTAATCCTAGTGCCAATACAACAGATCGCATTGTTTTTCTATGTTTATGCAGTAATACAACTTTGATATGGCTGAATTAGTAAGGTTAAAGTTAAATTTTAGCAATTCTTACGTTTTTACAAGGGTTGATACTTTCTTCTCTCATTTAGACAATGAATTTTGTATTACCTTGTCATAGTAACTAATCTCACTTAGGCTGTCTATACGTTCATAGTATTTGTTTTGTTTATTATAACAATCCTATCTGTCCATTTTTAAACAGAAAACATCTTTGTTTTTACTCCTTGAATTATTTTGTTATTTGTGAATTTAAATTTGTATCATTGACTATTATACAACACAGTTACCACCACTACACCAAACACTTTATAGCAACGTGACGACTTTACTCAATTGGTGTGCGTTTCGTTGACCATGTAAGCATCATCTGGAGCGATGACTAACTAATGAACTGAACTGATGTTGCTAACATGGTTAGCGAAACACGCATCGAATGCAAAAATAAAGTATTTGTTGATAACTGTTATTTAGTGTCAGTGTGCCGAGAATTTCAAAATCACAAAGTATTTATTGATTATATTTTCCGATATTTGGTTACGGCATGTCTCCTTCAGGATTGAAATATGTTGAAATTGAATTAAATGGATATGGTGAAATATAAAAATGGTCTAAATACGGAAAATTCCTTACAGTACTTTGTCTTAGTTACTTGATTAGACCTAAGCCGACATCTCTGATTGGTCGATTCTCCTCGAGAAATCAAAAGTCAACATTGTTTCTGATCATATGTTGGTTAGCGAACCACGCGTCGAGTGCATATTTTAGTGTTTGGTGTGTAATGTCTTTGGCCCATATATTGCAACAACTTACAACAGCTAAAACTTTAACTAAAAATAAATAAATAATATGCGTTTACTGACACTAAATATAGATAAATTTTAGTTATTCTGATGTTACCAAGGGAGCAACCTACTTTATAAAAGCATACTATATAACTTTGTTTAAATATTTTATTTTAACAATTATTAAATTAAAAATCTACTCAAGTTAATATTTTTGTAACCTCAAAGTAACTGAAATTATGAAGGATTCTCAATTCTGTTTAGTATGAAAACCTATAGTTTTTACCACAGTACACAATATTTATTGTAATAAAAAGATTAATAAAAAAATGATATTAATATTTACTATTAAATAAGTGAAAATAAAATATAAATAGATAAAGATTATTATCAAAATAAAGTGATCTAAAATATTGATGTTATTCAAAATCTTAATTACTTTTGAAAAAAGTGCTGTAGTACCATGTACTTTTAAATTATCGTAAAAACTGACAATGCATGAAGTTATGCTATTTGAATTACTTTATTTTTATTTTTCAAAATAACTCATCAAAAAGAAACGAATAAGTTCCGCTGGTTGTATAAAATAAAAGAATTTCTTGGAGACGTATTCTGTTTTATTTTTAAAATCCATTTGTTATATTAAATTTCCAGAGGGTGTCATATCTCCAGCAGTACAATACCTTTTATTAGAACTTTCAACAAAGTTACTTTGTATTACTGACATTTCACGTGACTATAAGAGAAAATAAAAGAAAACTAAGTTTTAAGCCATACGTATCCGCCACATTCCATCCGGCTCATGCATACCTAATATAGCGGAGAGGAAGTTTCCGATATGTGCAAGTCATCCAAGGTTTTTGATGTTAGAAAATATGTATGCACGCCGAATTTTTCAGTACTCTTCGGCATAATAAACATGTTAAAATACAACATCCCAATATTCTTATGTTATGTGATATTTCGAGTGTTTTGGATAAAAAATTATTTATGGGGTTTACGGGTTATTATCTGATCTCTCGACTTCATACAAAAATTATTATATTGGTATCAGAAAGAGAAAAAAAAGGTGATTTTAAACAAATTTGCATCACAAGCAAATTTGTTTATAAGAGGGTAAATCATATTATCAAATCAAATTTTAAACCTCGTTGATGGAAATATAAAATATTTATATTTCATCTACCAAATTACTTTTACGTACAAATTGGAAGTATATTTTTGAACTGTGCTAAATAATGACATAAGATAGCACTGACAAATCACCGTTGTTAATGAAATTTCGTATGCCCTTATATTTTTTAATTGCTTATCAAATAATATATTAAGAGGGTTTATTCTAATTTTCAAAATAAAGTTTTTTGCTATTTTTCCTTTCTTCTCAATGTCACACACTATGTTATAAGTTATGTATGTTAATTTGTTTAGTGGAATAATATTAGATATATAAAACATTTTCAGTTTTTATTTTAATAGTACTACTTGAATCTGCAGATCAAATAATCATAAGATATAGTTTGTAAACCACTAATAAAGAATATTTGCCAGATAATCCGATCCAGAGTCTTAAAAAAAATATTACTCTCTACTAATTAATAATTTTATAGAACATATTACTGTCAATATCGATTGTGCTCTTTAATAATATATTAAAAAATGTGGTTCAATCTGCGCAAATCAAGTCAAAAATATTTAATCAATAAGTAACAATCGAAAAATAATTTACACAAATTTTAAAACACGATAAAAAGTAATTAAACAAAAAAATTTAAAATGTTCAATATGAAGACTATTTTGATTAACACACAATGGATTCCTATGTTGATGTTCTCTTTAAATGTTAAGGGAATTTTATAAACTTAGATGAGGTGATCTTAACCACAACCGACTCACCATTCATCTTTCTGATAAATCATTATAAACAATTCCAGAATATCGACAGTATAATAAATAGGGTATCATCACATACGTAAATTATTTATTTAATATCAACGGAAATATGTCCCTGTAGAAGTTGCAACTCCTCTCGCAAGAATTGAGGGTAAATCGGTAACAATAAATAAATAAAAAATGACATTAAAAAAGGAAAACAAGCTTTGGCTCACTCTGTATAAAAACGTGGCTTTGTGATATTTGAAATCTGCATATTTTGAAGGTATGTGTGTAAAATAAAATACAGCGTGCCAACATAGTCGCAATTTTAAAAAAAAAATTAAATATATCTCTGTAAGATACAACAAATTGTAGGTCTGGCTGGTGAAATTATAAAATTTTACAGTATACCTACACTCTGTCGGTCGGTGTAAATTTTAGGCTTTCACCAGTCAGAGATGCCATTTGTTGTATCTTACTACGATGTTACGTCAGTACGGCTTTAAGTACTTGGAGCTTTGGTTTTCTTGTATGTCGATCCTAGCTGGCTTGATGAGTATCAGATATGCCATACAAATGTGTCTAGAATCGAGGAATATCAAGTAAAAAAATATACAGAGTTTTACAAGCCGAGTATACATATATCACTTTCTTAGGTCACTTTATATGATTGATATTTTACGATACGCAACAATCTGCATAACTTTTGTATAAAGCTTTTTTTCTATTTTATCTAAACATCACAAGAATACAAATAATAAGGCCTCTTGAGTCCGAAAACTGTAAAAATATAATTTTCTTATAGTTTTCAAGGCTAAATTATAAAAAAAATCCTATAAACAGACTTGTATACTTATAGATTTCAAAAATTGTCTCGAAAATAACAATTTCGGGAATTTTTGGTTTTATAAAAGCACAATTTTAATTTTTTTGAACATCTTGTATTTTTTGTAAAGGAAAAAAAATATACGTTGTCAGTCTTAACGCGAGCCCAGTGTTATCCAGTCAGTCACTCATTCAAGTACTAACCCAAGTCGAAGCTAGGCAACTTCGATTAAAACGGTAGCAACTATACATCTAGTAGGGTATAATACACTTACCATTCATCTCTGGGATCAGGTAAACTCCTATGAACACTAATCATATCACTAGCATATTGATTAAAAGCGTTTTTAAGCCACCCGTCATCCACCATTTTTTTCACATCCCCTAAAAAAAAAATAAACTATATTTAAACAATAAATTTCAATTGGCAGATGTAACTGATTTCGATAAATTTCCTTTTTCTGTTTTTACTAGAGCTGGTGGAGGATAACTTCGAAATAGTATTACATAAATAAAATAATTTGTTATATTAGTTTCATAGGTGGACACAAGGAAAAGGTATACGATTGAAACAGTAGTCGCAAAAATCTGTCGCACTTTGGAGATATCAATCCATATTTAAATATATTTTAGTGATATATAATTAGTGATGATAACGTATAGCTAGCAAAAAGAATATTTAAGTTAAGAAAATTTATGAGATATAGCTTACAACAGTAACAATCATACATGAAAAGTCCTAAAATTTCTTTTAATTTGCCAATAGAAAAGAATAACTTTTTTTATATAGAGAATAATAAATTAATAATATATTACCGTACATGAGAGCCAGAAAATATTTCAACAGAGGAGAGAAAAATAAAGGCATTTGTAGCTTTGTTAAAAGTTGGTACTTAATTTTTTTGGGTGGCAGCGTTTCAGAATTTTGAAGAACTTAAAATGATGACATATTTATTTGCATATGTCAAGATGTATCAGTTAGCATAATGAGAATGTATTTATTTTCTAATCAACAGGAAGTAATGCATTTCACTTTTTTTGCTTCAGGATCCAAAAAATTTAATATACCGGATGATTCCCAAAACTGAGGTAAAAAATTATAATTTGGAAAACACGTATAAGCAGTACGCAGCAAAATATGAGATCGATAGCTGAAGCAAAAAATATATCTAAATAACTGTTTAATTGTATAATGATTCCAGTGACATTAAATACCAGTGGTTCTCAAACTGTGCACCTCGGGACCCATGACTTCCTCACAGGGTCGCTGCAAATTACATTTTTTGTTATCTTAAATACGTCGTTTTTATTTTTGTCCAACCTTTAAAAACCGCACCAAGTGTACCTGCAAGAATTTGAAATAATACATCTTGAAAAACTAAATCGTAAAGTTTAAAAACCACTGCTACTGCTTATATGTATTTTGATGTGTTACTGAGTGAGCTGCCACTGTATATAGCACATAGGATATCCTCGGGTTAATTGGATTATTGGCGAAGTACACAAAAATTATAAGACATTCCTAGAGCTATCCCTGCCTTTTATAGATTTGAGTTCGTACACGCATCAACTTGTATGCCTTTGCTTGTTTACGATGCCGGTGCACTTGTTTTGTAAATAAGTCATTACAAACTCTCATATTTTTATCGGAACATGCTTGAGTGCATGAAGCGCGTCTTTTCTTACCAACTTGCAAAGACTTGTCACCAACAATACTAAACCGTATACCTAATAAGTATATGCTAATTTAAATTTTTTAATGCTTATTTACTCGATAACAATAAGACAAAAATTTTAGATAGCTAGATAAAATATTTATTCATGAAAACAGTAGGTATTTTCAAAGTATTTTATTATATTAATTTCCTAAATAGGTAGGTACGGCACGGCCGCCCCTCTTGACTGTCTTGACGCCACGCCCCCTCCCATTTCTGGACCCGCTGCCGCCCCCATGGAGGGCTCCAGCGTCCACTGGGGGGCAGTACAGCCCTCGTTGGGAACCTATGGTCTAGTTAAACGGGCAAACGATTTTTCAAATTATTGCCGTAAGTTTTGAGCAATTTTAACAAGGCTCAGGAAAATATGAGATAAGACGAAGCCTAAAGAGAGTGTCCTTGGAGTAGGGCGAAGTCGAGAATTTCCTTTTCTCTAAAAATGTGTATATATTAAGTATCATAATAAAATAACCCTTTCAAAAATACAATTATTACTATTATTTTAAGTAAGACTTTATAACTGAAAATACAAATTTCTGTTTATTTGGGTGCCGTCTCCTAAAACCAATTGGTATTTATAATAGACGGCTGTTATACAACAGATATTTTGAAATATTAATCAAAATTATTTAAAAGAGCGTACAATAACTTAAGGATTGTTCGCTTGAGAGGGTAACCAGTGAATACCTGACTATATCACCATGCACAGTTTTATTTTATTTAAAAAGTGTATATGATTTTGATCGACTGATATTTTTCTAAGGTAATATTTAGGTATAGTTGAAATTTGCATCTATAAAAGTATGTTGTATTAAGAATTTGTAAGAAGAGTGGAGCAGTTAATTCCCCGATATCCTAAATCTACATTTATTGAGAGTATTTTTTCTCTACGGAACTAATACTTAGTGCTCTTGAAAATTACTTTTTTCTACCAAATACAAAATTAGGCAACTTTCTGCAAACGCTGTTAAGTGTTCAATCTAAATAAGTTTCTATTCTATCTGCGTACAGACTGTTTTGTAAGTTTGAGCATAAATTTAAACTGATTATAAAACTCATTAAATAATTTAAAATTTTCACATAACTGTATTAAAAAATATATGTCAATAATTGTATTTAATCTTACCCTGACATATTACTCTAATACCTTACCACGTCGATAGAATTTACTATGGCATAACGTATCTCTGTTTTTGTTTTATATATCATTTTGTTTGAAAACAGTGTTTTTGTATGGAAAGTGAAAGCTATCGACAAGAAAAAATTTTACGGAGTTGAAAGTTCAGTGACCTATTTTCATCTATTGAAAGAGCTCGCAAAGCGGCTTTTGAGGTAAATAGTTTGTTGTAATTTAGTTGGTTTTAGGACAGCATTAATAAATAACTCATGAATATATTAATTATAAGGCTGTCCTTTTATGTAAATGCAATGTCACACACTTAACGGCATCTTGTGTATCGTTTAAAAAAAACTGAAGAAGAGTTTATTTCCTCAGCAACAACATTAAATTATAACTAATATTTTTTTAATAATGACCATTATACGGCAATACTTTATATTCTCCTAAATCAGATTGCAGAAGTTTATGTTCATTTTCATAAGAGCCTTAACAGCAGCTCCAAGGTGGACACTGTGAGAAACTGCGATCAGGGTTAATTAATTTATTCTTTGTAGTTGTCGTAGATATACGAAATATTTTTTCTAATTTTAAATTAAGTTAAAAAACATTTAATTATAAGGTCATATAGGAAAAAATATTTTATTTGCATGAGTAGGGGTTGGGAGACCTTCAGCCAAGTAAATCGATCAGAGAGATCCTGCCAATTCCATAATAATATCTGGGTAATGTCCTCCACATAGGAGTTACGGTTATATGAGACCCAAAACACATGATGAGTTGGTATTCTCTTAGCTATTTTCATGGTCCTGTTGCTTTTACTTCCCGCCGGTCACGGTGGTGATAATGTTCGATGAGCGTCAGACCTGCGCCTCATTTAAGGGCGTTACCTACTTCGACCATCTTCCAGTTCAAGCGGCCACCGAACATGCCTTTGGCCTTTTGCCGTCAGGGTCGGCTTCCAATGCTCAAAGACCAACTTCAAATATCCACAACATTCGCAAGAAGGGGGCGAGGGTGGGGGCGATGCCTTCATCGTGAGGCCTTGAAGGTTCGGGAAGTCTCTCACCAACAACATAATCGACAGCTTTTTCATCAAGGTTGGCATTCGCCGGGAAAACTTTTGATGCAATGTGGATGAGATGAGGTTTTAGTTTAGGGTAAATTCAAGAAATCTAACAATACACTGCTTAAAATATGCATAATTGACTCTATCGCATTTGATTGGTATTACTTTCTTTCTACTTATAATATTCCCTTTATCGTGAGAGTACTTTCTGGCTTGTCGCTCCCATAAATAAGCTTTAGATTTTCTTGTAAATCTCTCTATTTTTCCAGACTGTGTAGCTTTCTTCGAAATCAGCCAAGATATGCAGAGATAACAAGAAATTTAGCCCTATCTACAATTTTCTTAGGAACGACTGTTCGTCTAAACTCTAATCAAACTAAATAAATATTTTTGCAAAATTTCTGTTAAGTTCAGTTACAAAATATTTTACGTTTTCTTTCGTATAACTTCAGCAATGTTATGGTAAATTTGTGCAGCCACTCTGTGAAAAAAACCTTTCAGTTGGAAGAATGGCTTCCACACAACTCCAGAAGCGAAATCGTGGACGGAGGCGACATAATATAAATTACAGAAGCTATGTGACTGTAATGCGGATACCAAGCTCCTCTACTATATTTTGATTTTAAATGATGCGAAAGTAACGTTTAAATTGCAAACAAAAGCACAATACAGGGTTTGGCTTAAATTTCACATTTATTGGATCGAAAAGCGCCCCCACATAAACAACTTTTGTAATATTAGCCAACTGACTTACTGGAAATTTCCGTTCCGCCGAATTTCAACTGAAAACATACAAAGCTTTGCGGAAATTGTACGGTTTCCGTGTCTTTACGTAAATGTAACTTGTTATATATAACTTTCATTTATCTTTAATATGAAAAAATTAATTGTTCTAAAAATCAAATCAATTGTAAATAAATTTATCCCGGGTTATATCCCGTGTGGAAAGCACAGATTTAGAGATAAATAGAGTTTAGACATGATTATTTAAAGGCACACATATCTATATCGATGTTATCTCAGTCTTAGCAAAATGTCATATGTGCATGGATTTTTACAATTTAAGCCTAAATATTACCTGTGCACTAGCACAGTTCATACGAATCGACAGAAGTAGAGGAAATAAATATATTAAGAAAAATAATTATCATTGCTTAAACAATATGCAAAACTTGTAATAGGTGCTGAAAAGTGGATTTTCTCAAATTACTTTGATTATACAGACTGTGCAGGAAAAAGGAAACTGCGATTTTTTGTTAAGCGCAAACTGTTCTTTTTTACATAAAAACACATTAAAAATGCTCACTTTTTATTTGTAGACGATAAAATCATCACCGTTATCGACCCTTTCCATTAGTTTTTCTAACTAATTCGTGGAAAGAGAACGCCATCTTTCCGAAACGTCCTGGAAAGCTATTTCGAATTCTGAACAGGTTTTCTTGCAACCTTGACATAACGATACTATTGTTCTTTTTTCACACTCTGCAGAGTTTGAAGCAATGTTTTGGATCATATTCCTCTTACAGGACCCAACCGTTTCTGATGGTTCTAAATATCTTGGTAACTGATCTCAGGAGGCTAAGTCTGTATGTAAGATTAAATTCCCGATGAAGAATTTCAAGCAACCAAATATGTGTTTTAAGGATTATATTCAAACACTAATCGCTGGATAAAATTTGTACCGTGGGTTGGCCAGGTACGCTTTATCCGAATCGATGACAAATAAGTCGCTTCGTCAGAAGAAACTACATTCAATCAATAGCTATCGTCACTTTTGGTTACCCAACTCATGCATTTTTATATATGGGTTTCTAAGAATAGCAGTTTTAAGTTCCTAGAGGGCACAGTACCTTTGCTTTGTATAAAATCTGCTTGATCGTATGTATGCAGATACTGATTACCTTTCTGCCAGTTTAACCTTGGTTTCGCACAGTTGAAAAGTGAGGTTATCTTCGAAGAGTTGAAAGATCGATTTATCCTGCTTACTTGTCGTCCACGTTTTCCATCAATCTGGAAGGCTATCTACTTCAACTTCGACTTTTTAATCTCTTTAGCATAAGATAATTTTGGTCCGCCCAAGTATGTGTAAAGAAAGACCGCCTCAAATCGCTTTGAGTACGCAGCACCACAACGTTTTAAACGACTTTCAAATAAATACCTATTGTCATCATAGTCCGTAGGTTGTATAATCGCGCTGAGGGAAAAATATATATCTTTTATTATATTTCAAAAATCTTCAGTTCCTTTCTGGTTCAAGAGATTGTATAAGCGAAAGTGCAATGAGTCCATACCTATTAATCAATTCAGCCGAAAACCAAAAAAAAAACAAAAAAAAAGCGGGAATGATAGACAGATATCTACGCTGTTCAAAAGGGAACAAACAACACGGTAATTATAATAATTATTAAAAATAGCCTGTCTTTCTATTCTGTGGAAGTTCTTTTATTCTTTTGAAAATCTCTCCCAATGTATGCAATGTTGTCAGTCCTATTTTGTAAAAGGATATATTTTAAGCCATAAAATTTTCATGAGCATTTAAAATGACTGTCTCGTTTGCTAATAGTTAATAAATTATAAGTAAACATTTGGTTGGAAATTATTTACGTTTATCACCTACTAAATAGCAAAGTTAGGCTGTCGTATATTTCCCGGGGAAATTTGTTAAATGAAATTATCTTAAAAATTTTCAATTATATTTCCTGTACTTCAATCTTTGGTCTCTGCTAAAAAAGGCAATGAAGCGAAAAGATTAATATTTTTTATTACTTTATAAAGGAATTAGTTTTCTGTTACTTGCATTTGAGACTGCAAAGTTTTTCAATAATAGAAAATTAAAAGTAAATATAAAATTGAAGGTTCAATTATAGCGGTTGACCTTCAAGTATTTAAATAAAAAATATGGCCATTAAATACGTAAATATTGTAGAAATTCTATGAAGGACGGGAACCAAGTGAAAAAACTGGAAGAAAGTGATGGCTTTGCCATTTCGACCTTCCAGATTGGTAAATTCCATTTTTTTACATCATATGTTAAGTTTTTAGTAAGACAATTTCAAGAGCTGTTAAGTAATTTGCTTCGAAAGGACAAAGTGTGTGCATGTACATGCGCGTGTGCGTGTTCGCGCGCGTCTGTGTGTATGTTTGCGATTACGCTCGTGCATGCTGTGCGTGTAAGTGTGATGCTTTTTTTTGTTTTCATGTATTATTGTTCTTCTTTTCCAGTTTCCTTGTCCGATACACCTTATAGTACACTTCTGTATTTAAATGTATTTTATTAATAATATTTTTTTTTAATTTTGTTTCATTTTATTTTTATCAATATAAAATCAAACAAAAGATTTAAATATAAAACCAAAGATTATGTCAAATAAACTCGCAAACAAAATACAGGACACGATAGGAAGATCCTATTTGCCTTAAGTGTTAAATGTTGTTAAATATATAAGCAAAAAAAAAAAACATAACAGGTGCGCTCGTGCTTAGATGCACACACATACCCACGCATTTCGGCCCGCCCTAACAGTGCATCAATCACGCATATACATGCACACCCACAAATTTGTAATAGGGGGTTTTGGAATATTATATACTTAATGAGTTTTGCTAACAAACTTTTTTCCACGTGGTTTTGGAAATAAACAGTTTAGTAGTTTTAAGGGCCAAATAAAATCAAAGATGAAGAAACACTTAGAAACCATCCATAAACGAACTAAAAAAAATATATTATGCGATAGTAAATAATATATATGGTTCAAAACTTAATAAACCTTATTTCAGAGCTTTTTATTTTTGACGTAAGATAGAAAATTACAGGGTTGTATTTACCTTTCCTATGGCTTCTTTTTAAAAGATTTTAATTGAAATAAGACTGTTTTTTTGTTTCTTATAGTCTAGATGGTACAACTATATCATCCACTCAAATTAGTAACAAAAAAGGCCAAATTTTTGCGGAGATCTTTATTTTGATGTCCTAAAGATATCCTGAAAAGTAACTTGATTTGAGCAGTGGGTTTTTTAGGGGGTAAAAGGGAGGTAAGTTTTAGTATTTTTGGAAATATCTCGAAAACCGTCAATTTTTTGAAGAAAATAGTTACTAGGTCCTCAAACTTTATTTGTATAGCCAACCGTTACGAAGATATAGACTGATTTATGTCTAAACACAAATTACGCACACCACTATAGTACTATGGTACATATGATTTTGAAGTATAGAAAAATTATATTTCAAGGTTTTCACGTCATGATCCTATTCCACAAGTAATATCTATAGCTACTGGTATCGTTGATGATGAGAAAATTAATTGTTCTGTATGTTAAGCATAAGAAGTTGGTTTAAATTCTACACAAAAAATGATTGGAGAAAAGTTTGATAAGATCAAGTTAAAACGTGCAGACAAAGTTCTTCCTCTCCTAACTATGACTAGCTCTCTTAAATTTCACGATACTAAAGTGGTAATTGATCCACTCTTACTCTTCCAACACCAGTGTGTTCCAGTGTAACAAAAAAGTTAAAGAACAGCTTGAACAGTTTCTCCAATATGAACTGTCTCCATATCCATTGGCTCTTTTCGATGACGTAGCAAAGAGAAAAACAGCTAAATCAACCGTTTATGATTGTTTCAACCCTGTCGTCACTGAATTTAATACTACCATAGACACATATATTGTTGATGGTTGGTTTTTATTACGCCGTTTGGTGTGGAACAAAGATGCTACCCTTTTGTGGTCAATATATTCATTAAATTAAAAATCCATTTTGGAGCTAATGTAATATTAGTTTTTCACGGATACGATACTTCTAGAAATATAAAATATATATTTTATATAGAGCAACGTCGTCTATAGTCACTATTTCCTGGATATACTGATGTTTTGTTTGATGCATCCTTGATTTCCCTATGAGATAAGATAAATTTTTAAACAACGAAACAAAGAAAAGTAGATTCATCTCTATACTAAAAGAAAAATTGGCAGCTGCAAACATCGCTCTCAAACAAGCCCAAGATGATGGTGATATACTTATTATAAGAAGTGCCTTGGAACACTATCGACCTAATAATAAAACAATAGTGGTTGGTGAGGATGTTGATTTGTTGATTTTCATAATTGCAAGAGCGTTACCTGAACAAGAAATTTATTTATTAAAACCAGGGAAAGGAAAAACTGAAGCTACAATATATTTTTCCAAAGGATCACGTTTTATTGATCTATGCTATTAGCGATTGTGATACTATATCTGCACTGTTTCAAATACGAAAACAAAAGTTATAAAACTAGTTAAAAAACGCGAGAACTTACAGGATTGTGCCTAAATTTTCAAAATGCCACAAAGCTGATGTGAAGTAATCACTGACAATGGAATTTACTTACTTCTGGCAATGTACAATGCTTCACGTAACGAAAAATCAATTGACAAATACAGGTATCATTCATTTGTAAAATCAAACAGACTAAATAAACCCATTAAATTAATTTAATAATTACTACCCACATTCAGTGCATAATAACAGCATTAGTCTATCTTCAGGTCTAAAAATGGCTTGATAATAAGTTAAATCCTGAAGACTGGGGGTGGACGATTAACAACAATAGATTAGAACCAATTCAAAACCTTTTGTCACCGGCTACTGATGTGATAATTAAAAATATATTTTGCAATTATACTAAAAGCTGCAATGCGAGTTGTAGTTGCATTGCCGTGGACAATCATGTTCAAACGCCAATACCGAAAGAAGCGAAATTAAAGCAGACATCGATGAAAAACAGATCCGATGACTTTAGTTCAAGAAATGATATAATCTACAGATGAACGTGTTGATGAAGTCGTTGAAGAAGATGGGGAAGTTCTAATGGACATAGATCAGGAGGATGAAGCTGAATAATTTAAATTCTTTTCTACTTCAAGGTGGATTAGGTCAACTAGGGATACCACATTAAAAAAAAAACGCGCCCTGTACTCTATCCCCGCGGTGGTGAGGGAAACTAAAAAAAGAAAAATATTCCTACTTTACTGTGCCTTTTGTTCGAAAACGGTTGACTGTACAAAAAAAAGTCTAAGGACCTTTTTATGTAGAATTTTATAACTATTTTCCTCGAAAATTGATAATTTTCGAGATATTTCCAAAAAACTAAAATTCACCCCCTTCCACCCTCTAAAAAAAATCCACGGCTCAAATCAAGGCCACGTTTCAGGATATGTTTAAGACATTAACATAAAGGTCTCCACAAAAATTCAGCTTGGCCGGAATTTTTTAAAGTTAAAGTCTAATTTGATTGGACTAATATATAACAGAAAAGGTTACGCCAGTCGATTTAACATATAAATTCTTCAAATTGTAAATTATTATTATACAAGACCTTCAAAAAATCAAAAATAGATAAAAAACATGGCTCCTAAAAAAAATATTAGTATTGTTTTTTCCTAATTGCTTTTATCTCCGTAAGTGTAATTGCTATTTATTAATAAAGTACTTTAAAGAGTCAACATCAAGATAGTGTTACCGAGATAGTAATTATGTAGTCATTATTTATTTTTAAATTATATTGTGTATAGTGTAGTTATTACTTTTTGATGGTTTAATCCTAATAGCAATAGTCGGCCAAGTGCAAGTCGGGCTTGCGTAATTAGTCCGCGCAATCCGTATGTTGATTGCTTTTAAAATAAACATTTTTGTTACGGAGGTATAAAATGACCAATGACTTCACAAAACACACTCTAAATGAGTTTTCAACAAAGTTTTTTCCGATTTTTACTGAAAACTGATGACCTTGATTTTTTTTTTTATACAGCAGATAAATTATTAAAGTTAATGCACTCATGATAAATTCTGTTCAATTTACACCCTGTGGAGAATATTCTATGATTTTTTCAAAATTTTTTGATCAGTACTTTTCGAGATAGGGGGGAGATAGTAATTTTTCGCACTTTTTAAAAACAATACAAAGAAAAGTGTGCACAAATATTACATCATATATGTTTTTGAACTCGTGTTTTTACAAGTTTTCATTTGATATTCCGCTCGATGACCTGGTAATTTTTTTTTTTCACTTGATGGGGCCATCAATTCCTCTATTAGAGCGAAATTTTAACTTGCTCTGTCCAATAGTTTCGGAGAAAATCAGGTGTGACAGATAAACAGACGGACATATGGACAGACAGGCAAACAGACGGACAGACACCGAAGTGATTCGTACGGAACACCAAAAAGTCCAATTTCATCAGTGAACCCGTAAAAGTTATAATAAAATTTAGAATCAAATCCAAAATTTGAAGAGTTTCCAGATTAAGTTTTAAATTTTGTCTTTTATCTTGACAGCTGTTGTTCTGAGTTTTATTCACTGTTAAAAATTATACTGGGGTCAAATATTAGCTAATACTATAATTATGGGTATTAGTTTAAGCACTGCCTTTTAAGTGTTCCGTACGGAACACTTATGGGATCACTTCCGTGTCTGTCCGTCCGTCTGTTACACCCGATTTTCTCTGAAACTATGTGACATAGAAAGTTGAAATTTGGCACAAATATAGGAATTGATGGCCCAATCAGAGCCGTGTAGTTTTTAAAAGTTAAATTTTGATTTAAGGAGCTAGTTTTCGGGGGTGAAATCAGAAATGAAAAAAATTACCAGGTGTCAAATGAAAGCTTGTGAAAACACGAGTTTAAAAATATATATGATGTAATACGTGCACACATTTTTCTTTGAATTATTTTTAAAAATGGCCAAAAATCGTTGTCCCCCACACCCTATCTCGATAAGTACTGATCAAAAAATTTTGAACAAATTCCGGAATAGTCTTCATAAAGTGTAGATTGAACGAAAATTATCACAAGTGCATTATATCTGGTATAAAAACACTATGTTTCTTGACAAATGGTGGAGGTTTTGTTGATATACATTCCAGTAAGCTTGCGCGTCGCCTTTGTACTGAGACTAAAGAATTTTATTCCATTTACTTATAAATATTTAGGTAGTAAATAATTATTTTACACATTTATTACTAGATTCTAGATTATGCTAGATTGATTCATTGGCTCTTAGGTAACAAAGATGCCATAACTATTATACAATATTGACTATGAAAAAACGTGAAAATACAAATTTGATCTTAAGATATATACAAGTCAGGGACCTTATTAACTTAGCCTAAGTAAGGATTTTATTTTATTTTAAACGCACCATTCAGAACCCTAATCACGCAAGTCCGACTTGCACTTGGCCGATTTTTTTATGTGAAAATCAATCACGACATGACAGATTCCAATTAAAGTTTTATATTTTATTGGGCGTTTTGTTACTCTTAAATCCCTGGGTTTTTCTTGAAAAAGTAATTAATTTATATTGAATTTAATCCAATTTTATACATGTTTACTACACTCATGAACTCCTTTAGCAGCGATCGGAAAACTATAGAAGAATTGTGTATCTTTAAATACCTAAGTAACGTAAGAACTTTGAAGATTGGTTATTCTCTTACCAATAGCTTCCAATGAACTTATGCAGTTGTTACAACATTAATATAAATATGAATATAATAGCTTTATCTATATTGTATGTCTTATTTTCATCGTTGCAGTATTGATATTAAGAAATACATAGAAGGTTGTATGAGTAAGTTTCAGAGAATTAAGTTATAAATAATACTACATGAAGAAGAAAACGAATAAACTATTTATTATTATCTATAAAATAATTGGTACTTTACACAATGGCTTTTTTGGGGACCTTTAAAATTTAATCAATCCATTTTTTTTATTTAAATTCTACTTGATTACTGTCACCTCAAGCCAAAATCTCTTCTACGTCTTTGATGTTGGCTGGATTTTTAGGTCTTTTTTAACAGTTCGTTAAAATAAAGAAGAAAGCGTAGGGACAGTTTGGAGCACTGGGATAAAAAGGTTGTAATGGTAAAGATGTTGAAAAGAAATTTTTTAATTATTCTTTGGGGAATTATAGATAAAATCTTTGAAATGTATCAGAAGAGTGAAGCTTTGCAAATAAGTCACACATTGTCGGATGCCTTGAATTTATTTTAAGGCTTAGGAGATTGATTGATCTTAGCCTACGGAAGTCATATTGGTAGACGTTAATAGTATTAAAGCCCTGCAGGTATTTTAAAAGATGTTGGTTGACATTCGATATTTAGTAGTATCAAATGTTAAACTGGGCGACTAATCGATCTTATGCTCTTATTTAGATAATGACTAAACTCGGGCGCTTTCCCACTAGAAAAGTAATATTTTTTTTCTGTAGGGAAAGCTAAAAAGTTTACGAGAAAAATGGCATCGGGCCGGTGCCCGTATGATGACAGGGATTTCATCGAAGCCTTTTTGGATCTAGAATCATTTAATGAATTTATGACTAACCGCCTAAGCAACCTTACAATCAGATTGTAAAGCGTTGGGGCAGGTGAGAAATTGGTTTGTATTTCTCGGGAGTAACATCATTTTTGTATCTTCGATAGAATCGTTACAAAAATATTTCTCCAAGATCGGAATTTAAGCTTCTACCCCAGTCAAAATGACATTAAAAACGTAATTAGCATAATCAAATAGGTGGTAAGAGCTAAAACAAATACTTAGCTAAGAAAAAGTTCGATAATATCCTTGGAGCTCTTCCTAATTGTAAATTCTTGAGTAATATTATGGGATTTAGGCGTTTCTTTGCACACTAACTGGTAGAACCGTGTTAGTTTATCAATAAGTGGTGGAATAGCCTCGATCGCATGTGATACTTAATTGCTTACGCAAGTTTATGTCGTGGAAATTAGAAATCGTTTATCAAATTTGATGATCAGATCATATTAAATGTCTAAAATAGACCGTCTCGAAGTACCAAGAAGTTCCAATTTTCTCAAAACTTGTCGAATAAATATGATGCTAGACACGGACAAAGACAAAGATTAAGTTTTAAAAGGATAAAATAAAAAATAATCAACCCAATTTTTTTCGGCACTGCCATCCTGCGTAGTGATATAAGAGTTGGGTATTATTTTTTAAGTATAACAGGTATATTAATTGTGGTCAAACATCGCTCCATTGCCTCGCGAAAGTATGGTTATCGGCTCGCAGCTCCAAGATGATAACAATGATAGCTCTATTAATATTAATAGAAGGCTAAATGAATATTTAAGTGAGTTTAGCCAATAAACAAGGACTGTCAAACTAAAGGCAGTTAATCTATTTGTCGACCTGTAGCAGTTAATAATAAGTCACTTTAGCCAATAAGCAGGGACTGTCAAACTAAAAGTAGTTAATCTATTTGTCGATCTGTAGCAGTTAATAATAAGTCACTTTAGCCAATAAGCAGGGACTGTCAAACTAAAGGCAGTTAATCTATTTGTCTACCTGTAGCAGTTAACAATACTCATAAATAATAATTTAACACTTCTGAACTATTGTTTTAAATAATCATGACAGGAGGACACTCTCCAACAAAAAAGAACTCCATTTTCACTCCCTCTCCACAATTTAACCATCAAATAATACGTCTATGCTGCGTCCCTGATGAGAAAATAAGAGCAGTCCAATTTTCTCGCTCTCTTACTTCGTCTTTTCAATGGTTTTCCCTCGAGTTTTACGGGTAATTTTGGCAAACAGCTTCGCTTTCATTTCTAAACACGGAGAAATAAAAAGGCCTTCGAAAAGGAAAGTTGTATGGGGGTGACTTGAATTATGTGTACTAATCTGGAAGCAATGGTATCGAAGTGTTTTTTGAACAAAAAAAAAACTTTTTCAGTTCAATCAGGAAAATCACAACTTCTGACTTTAGATTGAATCGTGGGAACAGGATAAATGACAGAATTCATTTAAAAACCCAAATCTCTGGGTAATGGTTTTGATAAAAGGCTTTATTTTGGAGTCGAAAAGATAAAAGCTATGAAACAAATTATGTATATGAACTCAAAGGTTATAAAAACAAAAAGGACACAGGACTCGAGATAATTAAAGCAGTAATGTAACTAGCAAAAATTTTATTTTCGTATTTTATCATTTGTCTAATTGCCCTTTAAATGATAAAACAAGAAAAATGCAGTTACATGAAAAGTACTGATTTAATCTATCACGTAGACTGAAAAGTTTTTGGTCTGACATATAGATGTCGCCCTTTTCAAACAATCCATATGATTTTTAGGAAGTACCAACCTTCAAAAGCTAAGAGTCAAAATTTCATGACATTTCGACGCTTAGTTACAAGTTACAGTGGTTTTAGTGATGCTACTTTTGATATTTTCAAAACAATGGAAAAAATCGAATTACGTGTATTGATTAAATACTGTTTTTTGATGGGAAAAAATACCGTTCAAGCAAAGCAATGGCTCGATAAGTGTTAAGGGGACTCTGCACCTGGAAAATCACTAATCATTTACCGGTATGCTGAATTTAAACGCGGTCGTACAGACACAAATGATGCTGAACGCTCTGGACGTCTAAATGAGGTGGTTATACCGGAAAACATCAAAAAAATCTACAAAATTATTTTAGATGTGAAATTGCGTGAGATAGCTGACACCTTAAGGATATCAAAAGAACGTGTTGGTCATATTTTGCACGCACATTTGGGCATGAGAAATCTCTGTTCGGAATGGGTACATCGTTTGCTCACAGTGGGCCAAAAACAACAACGTGTTGATGATTCTGAGCGCTGTTTGGACCGGTTTAAGCGCCATAAAAAGGATTTTTTTCATGCGATATGTGACAATGGATGAAACATGGATCCACTACTACACACCGAAATCAAATCGGCAGTCAGCTGAGTGGACAGTAGCCGGTGAAAGCCGCCCGAAAGTACTAAAGATACAACAGTCGGCTGGGAAGGTTTTGGCCTCTGTATTTTGGGATGCGCATGGAATAATTTTCATCGACTATGCTGAAAAACAATCAATAACGAATATTATATAAAGTTGTTGGTGCGTTTGAAGGCAGAAATCGCAAAGAAACGGTCCCAAATGAACAAGAAACCATGTCATAAGTCAATGGTTACGATGGCAAAATTGCATGAATTGTAGTTCGAATTCCTTCCTCATCTATTCGCAGACTTCAAAAAATGCTCGCGGGAAAGAGATTTGGCTCCAATGAAGAAGTTATCGCCGAAATTGAGGCCTGTTTTGAAGGCAAAGACAAATCCTTCTACAAGAAAGGTATATAAATGTTAGAAAAGCGTTGGACTGATTGTATCGCTCTTGAAGGAGACTATATTAATAAATAAAGTCGAATTTTGCCAAAAAATGTGTTTTAAGTAGCTAGACTAAAAACTTTTCAGCCTACGTGTTAATATTTATAAAAATGGCAAAATACATGTACTAATGATTTAGACAATAAAATTAGATAAAATAAGAAAAAATCAACTAATTAGAAGTTATAATATGGTACTTATATGTTAAGTAAATTGGAAAAGAACCTACTTAATTCAGGAAAAAGTAAGACAAAAGAATAAGTCAATGTGACATTTCAAAAAATAAAATAACCGACTATGATTTACAATTTTTTAGTTCCATTTACAGTACTATAATCAATCTGTCAAATTTTCAATTTTAAAGAACTTGTATATTATATATATATATATATATATATATATATATATATATATATATATATATATATATATATATATATACCCCTACGAGTGAGCCACAGAACAGCACAGAATACTTTTAATGTACTGCAATTAGTAAAACTAAGTTTTGTTATACATTACGATATAACACAACAATTTTTTTTTACAAAGAAACAAGTAAATACAAATAACCGGTCAAGTGCAAGTTGAACTTGCGCAATTAGTGTTCCGTACGATTGCTTTTAAAATAAAATATTTTGTTACGAAGGTATAAAATGATTAGTGACTTCAGAAAACACACCCCAAATGAGTTTTCAACAAAGTTTGTTTCCAATTTTACTGAAAACTGATGACCTTGAAATTTTTTTTTTTTTTTATATACTAGATAAATTATTAAAGGTAATGTACTCATGATAATTTTCGTTCAATCTACACCCCGTGGAAAATATTCCAGAATTTTTTCAAAATTTTTTGATAAGTACTTTTCTATGCGACAGCGATTTTTCGCGATTTTTTAAAAATAATACAAAGAAAAGTGTGCGCAAGTATTGCATTATATATATATATTTTTTTCTCAAGCTTTCATTTGACTCGATGACCTAGTAAAAAATTTTTTTTTTCACTTCCGATATCACCCCCCAAAATTAACCCCTTAAGTCAAAATTTAACTTTCAAAACTAGATGGCTCTGATGAGGCCATCAATTCCTATATTATTACTAAATTTCAACTTTCTATGACAAATAGTTTCGGAGAAAATCGGGTGTGACAAACAGACAGACGGTTAGACACCGAAGTCATCTTATAAGTGTTCCGTACGGAACACTAAAAAGAATGACGAGAAAATTTAAAAACATTTACAATCAGATTCTCTAAAAATATTTAAACCAGGTATAGTTTCCATGGAACCAAACATCACGCTGTTCAATTTTTGGAGATAATACTTTGTATTGTAAATTTCACCAAATAAATGTTTTTATAAGAAAACCTAATATAAACATCGAGAATTAAGGTCCTGGATTAGAAGGAAATATATAAATTTTTAGAATTTATAAACAATATTTATTTAAAGATAAAAACGAATTGTCTGATCTTGCACTGCACAGCATCATAACTTTAGTTAACACATTGGTGTTTTTGTCAAATTTAATACATAATTGCCAAAATCAGTTTTAACGTTGGACTTTTTTAATGAAGCACGTAGTAAATACCTACAAAATAAAGTAGTTTTTTGAAAAAAAAAATTAAGTAAATAGCAGTATATAAAGTACGCACTAAGACTATCTAGCCGCTGTTATTTACTAAAACAAATATAATAAATATATTTTTACCGAAAGCGATTAGTTTGGCTCTCAAATTTTTTAGCCGGGCAGGCTTAGTTATAAAAATATGTAGAATATATAAGTATTGCGCGATTTAACAGTCGCAGTGAATGTATATCCTAACTTCTAAATAATATTCATACGGTAAAATCATTTATTATATGTCTTCTGTAGTTGTTCTAGTCGCTTCTATTAATCCTTTCCTAGACAAGTGGTAAAGAAAACAGCTCCACCCTCGGAGGGGATGTGGGATGGGTGACGGTGGTGGGGGAGAATGTCCCCTCTACGAACCACCATCAATTTTGCTGCGGTCACCCCTCATAAAGAAGATACACCCCTATAAACATTGTGTATTTGGAGTAAAAATGACCCTTACGGTAATGATTAAGAAACACCCCACCCTCAGAGGACGTGGGAGTGGATGGAAATGGTGAAGGTCGATCTTCTCTATACGGGAGTGGAACCTAAACTAACTTGAACTATTACCTAAACTAACTTGAAGTAATCTGAACTAACGTAAACCAACCTGAACTAACTTGCAGTCAGTGCAGGTACCTTGTACGTGCACCTAATTCTCCATCGTTTGTTTTTATTGATCACTTTAACTGTGTTGCCCAGACACCTTAAATATAACGTGTGTCGGTTTACCGTAATGTATGTAGCGCACTCCCAACATACCACATCTTAGCGAATAGAAGTCGCTATGAGTGAATAATTCACCAGGTTTTTTAGCACGGTAAAATGTCCTAAATCCCACCACCGGAGGAGTGGGAGGTGAATGGAGATGGTAGGAGAGGATGCCCCCTCCTGTGAGGGTGCGGAGTGAGTGGGAGTGGTCAAGGTTGATCTCATTTTCATGTCCTAGATAAGCTGTAAAACATACATATTTTTACTCCATATACATAATGTTCATGGGAGTACATCTTATTTATGAGAGGTCACCATCGCAAAATCTATAATGGTTAGTAGGGAGGACATGCCCCCCTAACACCTTCACCCACCCCCTATTCCCTCCTGGGGTGGGGCTGTTTTCTTAACCATTAGGGATATTAGGATAAATAGGTGTACCGTTCTCATCGTCACATTTTATATAACATGAGTATAAGTTGTGTGTGACACTTTCGTACTTGTATTAGAAATGCTTTTCACACTACACTACTATTGCATCAAATGCCTACATTATTCAATATTTATATATTATTTTGCAGGCTCTAGGATTTTTATACCAGTTTTAGATCGCAATAATCGCAATTAATAGGGTCGCCTAAACTTAACAGCAAAGGAAATCTCAAATCATATGACATGAACTTAGCATACCTTAAGGATTTTACACAGGCTATGTGAAATCAATAATTTTCATACACAGAAAACAGAAGGTTTTTAAACACAGAAAAATATAAATTGCATACCTACAGTCGAAAGAAGGGCTAAAGAACACCAAAAAAAAATGTACCTATGCAACATACAGAATACGATGAAATTTGAAATTATTAAATAAAATATATCAAAAACCCTTCAAACCTCAATTATCTTGTATATAAAGTTACACTAATTCATAACCCCCACACATGTTAATTATTATTTTTTCTCTCTATAAGAAATATTTTCGTTATGATACGGACTACTATTGAAGTGAATTGATTTTATTGATAGGTCTAGGCTTAGCGGGTTTCCTTGAATTAAACAAAAATATTACTATAACGGTAAGAGAAGAAAACAGTTGCATACCGTCAACCAATAATTTTTTACCGAATTCTTGTAGCACCCTTCTGATACTATTGTAAGGAAAAAATAAACTATCAGTACAAGAATAGCCACAAACTTTGCATCACCACCGTAAATTAACCTAAAGGGTTATCACTTCTTTTAGAAAAATTACGTGGTGTCCTGAAAGTTCATATTTTTAAGCCTAAATTCTACGATATAAAATCAGTGTGTATTAGATTTCGCTTAAACTTTATGAGTTCAAAAGACTAGAATGTATTAACGCAGAAACATGACAAACTAGGGAGAGGCGAAAATGGATTTTACCTGTGGATAGCACAGGTATATATAAAAAAAATTTGTCTTTTAAGTGAGACACGTGTTTTCTTTAGTATTTTTTTATGCTGAATCTAAACAAAATCATAAAAAAGACATCCACCGTAAGGTTTTTTTCAGAAAACACACTTAAAGTTGCCAGAAATTGAAAAAAAATACATTTGAAGAAAAATAATGGAAAACTGTATAATCATTAAGATTATGGAATAAAATTATTATTTCGGACATCCTTAAATGTTCTGAATCTACATTTATCATAACAACTTAAAAATATTTGGTTTTAGTGTTCATGTTTAACAAAAAACATGCATACATCACCTTTAACTAAGCTACGTAGCAAAATGCTGTTTAAAATAAATATGTGCAATCGCTAAATAAAAAAATTGTTTTTTTAATTTTTATTAATATTGAACAAAACTATTATTTTCAGCGCTTTTTGAAGTTCTTAATCCTAACTTGACATCAACAAATAAAGTTTTATGTTCAGTTTCAACAGAAAACTCGCTTTACACTTATAAGGGTGCTATGTGGTTGGTAAAATGCTTTTTAAGTAAATAAATGCAGTTAAATAATAGTTTTGTTCAGTATTAATAGAAATTAAAAACAATATTTTCATTTAGCGGTTGCACATATTTATTTTAAATAGCATTTTGCTACATAGCTTAGTTAAAGGTGGTGTACGCGAATTTTTTATTAAACATGAACACTAAAACCTAATATTTTTAAGTTTTTATGATAAATTCAGAATATTTAAAGATGTTCGAAAGAATAGTTTTATTCCATAATTTTAAAGATTATACAGTTCTACATTATTTATTAAAATGTTTTTTTTTTCAATTTAATAGTTTTCTGGCAACTTTAAGTGTGTTTTCTTCAAACCTCACGGTGGATGTCATTTTTATGATTTTTTTTTGGATTTAGCATAAAAAAAATACTTGAGAAAACACGTGTCTCGCTTAAAAGACGGAGAATTTTTTTTATGCCTGTGTACTCCACCAAAAATCTATCAATAATTTTAACTTATCAATATATAGATCTATCAATAGTTATCGATTTATGGATAATTATGATTCAGAGATTCATGGCAAGGAGATCTCCAAAAATGACACCTCCTTCAAAAAAAAAAAAATTATCACCTTCTACAATTAATGTCGATGAGTGGAAATTAATGATGCATGTCGATACATTGGTAGTTATCGATATATTGATAATTTTTGAATTCACATATTATTATTCGACTATGGTTATATCGAAAGAATCTCTTTCCTAATCTTCTCAAGAAATTTTTATTATTTTAGACTACATCAGTGTTATGTATATTGTATGCCATTACATAAAATGTTTTTTCAACTTTTGACAATACATTTGGGCGAAAAGAAACAAGTGAACTTTCCGGAACTAAATGAGGTAACATTAGGTAAGTTCTTGGAGTTATTACTGCTATTTTGGTGCAAATAAAGATCATCACGAGTGGAACTGATGTCAGATGATCGTAGTGTACGTATAATTGCTGTTTAATGAGGACATTGCTTACGTTTGTATATACAAGGTATCCCATAAAAAAAGCTAATTTAAAAAAAATGGTATATTAAATAACAGTCCTTAAATAGTTATTTCTTAAAATTATTAGCATCTAAATGTGAACCGCTACGTAATTGCTACTATTTTTGCCAAATATCTTCTTCTAATTATTTCAAGGAGCGTGAATTATTACAGTAAACTTTAGTTTCGAGATATTTCCATAATAAAAAAAACCTATCGCCGTCAAATCAAGGCTAATTAATTCTGGAAAATTTAAAATGTTACTAGTGGGTAGTACCACCCCAGCTTACTAAATACCAGGTTATATGGTTATAACTATCAAGATTTTGTAAAATGTATGTGAAAAAGTTCGCATTCATCTTTACATATCGCTCTGACTTAACAGTTGTTAAGCGGCCTTGGTCATCCTCAAACGGGTACGGGCCAATTATTTCACCTCGGGGGAATATATAAGACTTTTTATGTTTTAGTTATAGATTTGTCGGATTCTAGCAATGTCAATTCTGTTTGTTGACGTGGCCGCTAAGATTCAAATGTGTCACATTCGAGAATAAGATATTGAAAAGCATTACATTCTCGCAATAAACCAAACATATTTAAACTTATTTATAAGACTCATTATAAAACTCTCTTATTTTTAAATTTCAACATTCAGTTTGACTGACTTTTAAATAGGTCTCATTGCTATTGTTAACAGGAGAAACATTGTACCGTTGATTGAAACCAGTTTCTGTGGGCCATTGAACGAAATAATATCCTCTTTACATTCTACTATTTAAGTCGTATATGTCTAAATATTACACGCCCATGTATTCCCATCAGAAGCATGATGCGAATAAGCGAGGCGCGAAGATCGTTGGCTCCAAACGAGGCAAAGTTGGTTGCTATACCTCGGGGAATTCCCTGAGAAATGGATCTCCAGTTTTAATCGCAACCGCTCGCTACGAGTGAAAACGTATGAATAACATTAGTAGAGTGTTTATAAAGTTTTTTTTATTTGGCCAAGTCGATACAATGTTCTTACGAAGTGTTATAAACTGTTCGGTAACTTGATATAAATAAATACTCATATTCATTTCAGTTTAATCAATAATAGATGTGGGTAAAATTTATACAAGTATAAAATATGTTGCTTGACTAGGATGCTAGGACATGTTTTCACCACGGTCTTCAAAATTATATATTTTCTGTACGTTAAACTTTATGTAGAAGTAATAATCCGAGAATACATTCGTTCGTTGGGTACATTCCGTGGAATTTTGCAGAAATTTCGCCATGATCCCACTTAGTGTTTTCAATGCCGATGAGGTCCCGGATTATCTATGTTTCTGTTTATATTCATCTTTATTTTTGTAGAATTATGGTTAAACATTCAATACTGGTAATAGTACTCTCTTTTTGCAGTTACTGCTATCCATTAAGTAGCGGTACTAGTACATTATCCACTTATAATAACGAAAGTAATAAATCTTATTATATTTACGCGATTTGCTCTTGAATTAAAAGTTTTGGCGGTTTCACCGCAGACGGCGGTTAAGGTTGTTGGCTACTAACACGTTCGGCATTTTAAATCTCTCTTACTCATACTAACTGATACTACGCGTTTGCGACTTGCCTCTTTACCTAGGCTGACTGACGAGCTTTAATATGCATATCCTAATTTAGTGATTCATAGATGGCACGCCTAGATAGTTCATAGCTTTGGACAACAGTAGAGCAAAGAGCACGGCTTTAATTCGCTAAAGCCGATATACACCTTTTTTCTTCCTTGTATTTTTTACTAACGATAGTTATTTTATTTATATATATATATATATATATATATATATATATATATATATATATATATATATATATATATATATATACATAATTTCTTCTCCCATGCTCACGTAATGCGAAGAACGCTGGCCGAAGAAGGCTTTACAATATGTGCCGTGGAACAAAAGAAAAACATGGAGAAAAAAATATTGAAAGAGCAATGAGTTCCAGAGATTTAGAAGAAAACGATTGGTGGGAAAGAAAGAGATGGCGTATGAAGTGGAGAAAGCGGCTAAGGCTGTAGGACCCCCGCATATTATTATATTATTTTATATTATATTATATTATATTATATTATATTATATATATATATATATATATATATATATATATATATATATATATATATATATATATATATATATATATATATATCCCTCATTAGTCCATAAATTGATGCAATTTATGAGGACACATTCTGGTCTAGAATAAAGCTTATGATATGTAGTTCTAAATTTTGAGTGGCATATTAAGAAATGGTGCTGATTTGGGCCCAATACCGACTCAAATCTGAAAATGGATTTCAAAAAATTTCAGAAAAACTAAAATAAAAATGTAATTTTCTAATATAATTAAAAGTTTTCTCTGCTAATCTTATTCTACCCCAAAAAATCTACAACTTTTGTAGGAAAAGTTTTTTTTTTTATGGCTTCAGTTTTCCGAGATATTTATCACAGCGTATTTGCCATATTTTGGTTATTCAACAATTTTTTACTCTAAAAGTTTTAGAGAAATTATGTAAGAGACAAAAAATACTTGTTTTTCACCATGATTTTTTTTTCAGAATTTTTGAAGCACTTTTTTAACAATTCGTTATTTTGACCTACATTTTTTTTACAATTTTTTCATTCTAATACAATTTTCCAGTGCAAAAACCGTATTTTCGAGACAAAAAATTTCTTTCGTGTGCGTTTTCGACGTAAAATTTCCCGTAGAAGAGGATACCGTCATAAGATTTTCAAAATTTTTAAACCGATCTTCATTAAACTCAAAATAAGTACATTTTTTATTGAAAACATATGTGGAAGAAATTTTTTGTTCTGAAAATAAGGTTTCTGCACAAACAAATCGTAAAAAATACCGTAGATCATTATATTGAATTGTTAAAAGGTGGTAATTCTACGAATAAAAACAATTATTTTTTAAAATGTAATTTCTCTAAATGTTTTAGTTTTCAAGTAAAAATTTTTTTCAACAAGAGGTTAAATTTTCTTTTGGGTAAAATAAGATCATAATTTATAACAAATTTTGGCAATTGTAATAGTATAAAAAAAAGATACCAAACCAGGTTCGGTATCAGTCAGATTCTCCTCACCTGAATTCTACATCTTCTTATCCTAACACTTGATCAAAAACAATTGTTTTAATTTTTGATAAACTACTAACGCCACACAATGAAATATTATGAATAAAAATTATAACCATAATATTTTGATCATTACAATAATAAATAAAAAACATGTTCAATGTAACGCTAAATTTATTAACATTTGTATTATTTAAAATAAACCATCATATTTGTATTTATTAAAACAACAGAACATGATTTATAAAAGTCATCTTGTTGAATTAAAATCTTTTACGATAATGTTTCACTGTAATCTATTCTTTTACCTACTAATGCATTGGAATATCGTTTCATAAATAATATATTTTGTTGTAGAACAATGAAAGAATGATTTCTCAAATTTCCTGTCAGAGGAATTGCTGAGTTAAATCAGTGATTCAACTTCCTTCTCATTTTTTCATGATAATTTTTATCATAATAGAAAACTTCTAAATTATAGAAGTGTTTCTGGCCTATGAAAACACTACTTTAGGAGTCAATAGTGCTTCCGATGGCTTAGCCAAAAAACTTAATCTGTAGGTTTTTGCACTGGCAAAACGTAAAAATATAGGTAAAAATAATGAATTGTTAAAAAAAACGCTTGAAAAATTCTGAAAAAAAAATCATGGTAATTCTATGCATAAAAACAAGTATTTTTAGTCTCTTACATAATTTCTCTAAAAGTTTTAGTTGTAGAGTAAAAAATTGTTGAATATCCAAAATATGGCAAACACGTTGTGATAAATATCTCCGAAAATTGAAGCCATAAAAAAACTTTTCCTACATAAGTTGCAGGTATTTTGGGGTTGAATAAGATTATCAGTGACAACTTTTGGTTATATTAGGAAATTACATTTTTACTTTAGTTTTCTGCCATTCAAAATTCAACTAATACATATCATAAGCTTTAATCTGGACCACATTGTGTCCTCATACATTGCGTCAATTTATGGACTTCCGGTTGACGAAGAATGATTATATATATATATATATATATATATATATATATATATATATATATATATATATATATATATATATATATATATATACATATATATATATATATATATATATATATATATATATATATATATATATATATATATATATATATATATATATATATATATATATATATATATATATATATATATACACGTACAGAGAAATTCCCCTTCGCGGACACCCCTCTTACACGGATACCTCCCTTGAACGGACAGTTTCTCATGGTTCCGACCGACTCTCATAAATGGCTTTATATTAACTCCCTCTTGGACGGACATTCTCTTGAACGGACGTGGACATAAAAAAAATGTTCTCTTAACCGGACAAAAAAATAATAAAAAATAAACTAATCTTTCTGTGGCGAGTATCGCTCTTGCGTTTCCTAATCGCGCCTCGCGCCAACGTCGCTACCTGCCTTCAGTGAGAGACTTCCCCAAGTAAACCGGAGATTTACCGATCTCAATTTTTCGGTACACGCGGGGATTTAATATTAGTCTGACGCCTACGCGAAAAAGAGTGGGCGACACATTAATTGTAGAAAGGGCTCCAAATAGAAAAATTCTCACGCTTAAACAAAAAATTGAGAGTGTTGAAGTTCACAATAAGGAAAAGTTAAGTGCAAGGGACTTATCGAAGCGTTTTAATATCGGAAAAACACAAGCTGCTGATATAATTAAACATAAAGAAATCCTTCTAAACAAGCGGATGTCGAACAGCAATTTGAATGAAAAAGAAGCTTTTTGACTGGTGATGGTACCAAAATTGACAAGTTGTATTATAACTGGTATATAGCAGCTCGCCATAAGAGGATTCCTTTGACAGGTATGCACATGAATTATTTTTTTTAGATAAGGTTTTCTGGAATTAGTGCGTTGAATTTCTTTTCATATCAATTCAAAGAATGGATACAAGGGGTGAGAGTATCAGTAGGCTTGTCGTGACAATAAGGCAAAAAACTTATTGTTAATGTTCTTTTCAGGTCCGCTAATACGCTGCAAAATAAAAGAAATAGCCGAGTCTCTTGAGACATTCTACAATGCTTCTTCTGGTTGGCTTAATAAATTAAGAATCAGCCACAGCATAAGTTTTAAAGCGATTTAAGGAGAAAGAGCTTCGGTTATTGCTGAAGATGTTTCATCATTCTGAAAAAAAAGCCCTTCTTTAATTAAGGGATATTCACCGAGGGACATCTATAATGCCGATGAGACGGACCTGTATTTTAGGGCTCTAACCAACAAAACGCTAAACATTAAAAAAAGAAAAATGTATTGGTGGTAAATATTCTAAAGAGAGGTTTACAACTTTGCATTGTGCAAATATGGCGGGAGAAAAAGAAAAACTGTTAGTCATTGGTAAGGCAGCTAAACCCAGAGAATTTAAAAATATTAACATAAACAACCTGCATGTAGCTTGAGAAATATAATACGGAAGCTTGGATGACAGGAGAAATTATGACAGAGTGGTTGCAAGATCTTAATTGGAAAATGACAAAAGAAAAGGAAATATTTTGTTATTTTTAGACAATGCAGGATCTTATCCAAAAGACGTCCGCTTAAAAAATATAAAAATCTTGTTTCTGCCCCCTAACTGTACATCAGCTTGCCAACCACTTGACCAATCTAATACTAAAACACTTGATAGTAACCTTTGAAACTGTTGGTACAACTTTTGAGTTAATTATGAAAATTACGCCATTGGATGCAGTTTATCCCAAATTATGGGGAAGCTATTACTCTAACCAAGCAGCTTAAAAGTTTTGCCGAAGATACAGAGTCTTTAGAGCTTCTTTCCAAATTAGAAATACGACTTGTGGACGCCATTTTAAAGAAAAAGAGGAGAGAAACACCAATATATGAATTTTTGCGTCATAAAATTGAAATTTCATTTCATATGTATAATCTTTGTTTTTTTCCTTAAGTTTTCAAGTTTCTTGTTTATTTTAAAAATATGTACATACATAAGTATATGTTTTAAATGTCCAAATTCTTTAATTACAGTTTTCATTAAAACAACGTTTTTTTTTTGTATCTCTTTTAAGCGGACACCCCTCTTGGACGGACACTTGCGGTCGGCCCCGTTGGTGTCCGCCCAAGGGAGATTTCTCTCTCTCTCTCTCTCTCTCTCTCTCTCTCTATATATATATATATATATATATATATATATATATATATATATAGATATATAGATATATAATACAAAGAAGTGAAAAGATGAATATCGGCTTTCGCGGACGAAAGGCGTGCTTCAAAGATATAGACTGCCTGGGCATGCCATCTATCAATCACCAAATTAGGACATGCATATTATAGCTTAGGTGAAGAGGCAAGTGTGTATATGTATGTATATGTATATGTATATGTATATGTATATGTATATGTATATGTATATGTATATGTATATGTATATGTATATGTATATGTATATGTATATATATATATATATATATATATATATATATATATATATATATATATATATATATATATATATATATATATATATATATATATAGTGGCGAACAAAAGTATGGAAACATTTAAATTCCCATCTCTAGTCTTGACATTTAAACGGTCTACAATTACAATATTTATTTATTAATCGTGTACATGCTAACAAACATTTTGAAGACTAAAACAGTTATTGCTTATTAGAAATGTGTTTAGTTGTTAACGTAACAAAATTATGCACAAACAAAAGTATGGAAACATTTTTGTTATAAAATAAAAATTCCACTAAGTGGAATATTCTTTTGCGTCAATCACTGCCCATAGAGTCAATAAGCCTAGCACAAAAATCGGGTGGTATTTTTTCCCATTCTTGTTTTAATGTGATCCAAAGTTCATCCTGGTTTTTTATATTTCTTTTCCTAATTTGTTTATCCAGATAGTGCCAAAGATTCTCTATCGGGTTCAAATCAGGTGATTGTGAAGACCAGCACATCACCTGAATCCTTTGTTCAGAAAACCAATTCTTGGCCAAGCGAGATGTGTGTTTGAGTCATTGTCTTGCCAAGAAAACTGCTGCTAATAAAGAACTAAGGAAGGAATATCAGGGTGTATTGGTGTCAGACATGAGTATTAAGTGTCGTCAGTTATCTGAAAATTTTCATGGTAGGCGTGCTGTTAAAAAGCCACTGCTTACAAAGCGTCACAGAAAAGAGAGATTGAAATTTGCTAAGGAACATAAAGACTGGACTTAAAATCAGTGGTTTAATTTCTTTGGAAGTGATTCTACTGGTTATGTAAGAAGACCAGTTGGTCTAAGATATGACCCAAAGTACCTTGTACCTATTGTCAAACATGGCAGTGGAAATATCATGGTATGGGGTTGTTTTCGACGGTCTGGTACGGGGCCATTGGTAAAGATAAATGGCAAAATGGATGCTCAAATGTATCTTGAGATATTGGAAAATAATCTGATTCCTTATGAAGAAGATTTGCCACAGTCATGAATTTTTCAAAAAGACAATGACCCAAAACACACACCTCTCTTGGCCAAGAACTGGGTTTCTGAACAAAGGATTCGGGTGATGCGCTGGCCTTCACAATAATCTGATTTGAACCCGATAGAGAATCTTTGGCATTATATGGACGAACTTTGGATCGCATTAAAACAAGAATGGGAAAAAATACCACCCGATTTTTGTGCTAGGCTTATTGACTCTATGGGCAAAAGATGTCAAGAAGTGACTGACGTAAAAGGATATCCCACTAAATATTAAATATCTTCGATATCTTGTTCATCTTAGTGGAAATTTTATTTTATAACAAAAATGTTTCCATACTTTTGTTTGTGCATAATTTTGTTACGTTAAAAACTAAGCACATTTCTAATAAACAATAACTGTTTTTGTCTTCAAAATGTTTGTTAGCATGTACACGATTAATAAATAAATATTGTAATTGTAAACCGTTTAAAATGTTAAAACTATGAGATGGGAATTTAAATGTTTCCATATTTTTGTTCGCCACTATATATATATATATATATATATATATATATATATATATATATATATATATATATATATATATATATATATATATTGACGAATGTTCTCACGGGTGTGAAATGTAGTAGTGGCTTTTCGGGTATCCCGTGTTAGCTTGAAGTCCATGATGATGGACGGTTTTTGCTTACGTTTCCATGGAATCTCATCCATCTTTTTCAAAGCGTTGATCACTGGTCGGTGTCTTGGCGTTGAATGTCGAGACTGGCTGCGAGTGCGCCGCTTTTATGTGCTCGGGGGTGGCTCTATTGGTCGGACGGATCTGGCCAATAGAGGCTCGGCTTTGGCTGCGCGTTGTCGGTCCTGTGATTCTTTGTAATATATATATATATATATATATATATATATATATATATATATATATATATATTATATATATATATATATATATATATATATATTTTGACGAATG
>CM032455.1:74109836-74144798 GCA_019049505.1 Pachyrhynchus sulphureomaculatus
TCGAGTTTGCATTCGTTCCTTGTTAAACTCGGGCATTGCCAGAGGGCCTGTTGTTGACCCTAAGGGGGTCATATTATCAGCATTAGTATTATAATTTACTACAACATTTTCCTGGCATTGCCTAACAATGTTCTTCTTAGTCTAATTTTGCTTTGCTTAATAGTATTTATTTCATTTCTTTGTCTAGTTCTAGTTATATATTTTTCTTTATTTATTTTCGCAGGAAAACTAGTTGGCAAAAACCTGCTTTATGTTCTAATTTATATATACAGTGTACTAGCCTAAGCCAGGTTCTTGTTTTTCCTTTTAGGCACGCCTATCTGTGGGCGGTCCACCCACAGATGCACGTATTTTATATTTATTTTAAATATCTTACCATATATCTATACTTCACTTTCACTATAACATTCGAATCGTTTCCACCAACACTTCGCTTACATTAATCTGTCTTAAGGTGCATTGCCAAAGCATTACTATAATTGTACTTGCCTTTACAAGCATTTATTATTTTTGTTATAAAACTTTTTTAACTTGACTTAAATTATATTACCCATATATTTTTATTTATATCACGAATTCCATCAGGTGTCATATTTAGTAGATTTATATACATGATAATCTTCAATATTTTCCATAAGAGTGATTATGGTAATAGCCTTTCTCTTTTATTACTATGATTACTAGTGGAATTCGTACAATCCTTTAAAAATTTTATTAATTATTTTAAGTTTATATTATTCTTAAAGTCTTTTAGGATCATGAGTAATTCATTAGCTTCCGCTGCACTGGTTGATCCGCTTTCCTCCCGCTGAGGTTCTCGTTGTGGAAGCGCAGGAAAAGCTGTTGTATGTTTCTTTTCTTCTTTGCCATGCATTGTTTTGTGGTGCTTGAGCTGGTTTGTATATTTGGCCCTTCACTGTTCTGTTTTCTTGCAACATTTTTGTCTTGTACACATATATAGGACATTCTCTCTCTGTGGATTTGTGGTTTTTACACATTTAATGTTAGCTAACATTTAATGTTAGCTTCTTTGCATTGTATAGATATGTCTTTCATAGCACACTTGCTGCATTTTGTCTCTCTGTGGCAATTTGTTGCTGCATGCCCCCACATGCAGCAACGTTTACATTGTATGATGTTAAAATTCTGTCGGCTTTTCTCCAATCTGATTTCTATGTGTTCTAAAACTTTTATTTTTTGGAGTTGTGTTAGTCTGTGACTTCCGCTAGTGACTACCAGGTGCATAAGTTGATATTGAGTTCTCAATACGTATACTTTTTTAATTCCTAATTTATGCTCTTCTATTAGTTGGTTTTTTATTTGTTCAGGGTCTGGATGGTGGTTTAAGCCTTTTATCACAAAGCCATGTGTCTTTATGTCATTCGCGGCATATATGTGCCATTTTGTTCTTTCGTCATTTTCTATGTATTCCTTTTATAAATGTCTAATGTTACGGTTTGAACTATTATGTTGTTTTTAGTAGATTTCAATTTAAAGTTGTTATTCCCTCCTATTACCGTTTCCAGTGCACATTTTAGTTTGTTATAACTTTCCGGGCCATCTTAACTAAGACCACTGGCGGTATTTTTGTTTTGTTATTACTTTTTTTATTACCTGTTGTAGTTCCATTTGTAGGAGGAGCTTCGTTTGTTGAAGCTCGTGTTGTTTGTATATTTTTTTCTGGTAGATTTCTATTTTCTTTATCCATATCGTCGTCGTCACTCAGATCCGAATCCTATAAATGTATTAGGAGATGAAATTTTCCGGTGTTTATATTTTCCTTGCTAGTAGTTGGTAAAGGTTGTGGGTTGTTTATTTCTTTGTCCTTAGCTATTTCAGTAGGTGATGTTTTCTGTGACGTAGTCTCGGTGGGCAGGGTATTAGGTTTATGCTAATTTACGTGCTCTTTTAATTCAGAGATTTCTTCCTCATTTAATGCGTTTAATACTGCTTTCTGAATATATTTAATAATTATTCTATCGCATTCTGTACAATTTTCCTTACTGTATGCTCTGCAGGTTATGATTCCTTGTTGTGTTTCAAATAGTTGTATGAGTTCTTGTTCGTTATTCTTATTCAGTATTTGTTCGTACATGTTGAATAATTCCCCCATCATTTGTTTTTGGAAATCCGCTTGTAGTTGTTCAGGTGTTAAAATTTGAGTTTTTTCTTTGGTTTTTCCTTTTTGTAAATCGGGGGCTCTTTGTTTTTTAGTACTTACTTCTGATGTTGAAGGGGTTGGTGGGGGATTCTCCCTTTGCCATGGTTCTTTATTAAATGATTTAAAATTTCTTCTTTGTATTTTTCCCTATTTTCTTTTCTCCCATATTTTATATGGAATGCTTGGCATGTTACGTTAATAAATGGAATATATCTTTAATTATTGTCTTCTTTCTTTTTCTATTTTTAGCTGATGTGTTTGTGGATTGGACGCTGGAACAGGTTGATAATTCATCCTATTCTCTTTCCTTACTTTCCTTTTGCATTATTTCTGTTTTATTGCGGACTTCTTTTTTAGCAACCCATGTACTCGGGCATGTTTCATTAGTTTGTCAAGTGATGAAGTTAATATTTCATCGCTTTCAAATTTTGCTTCCTGTTCTAAAAGTTTTTAATACAGTTTTCCGCATTCGATGCAACTTCCTAATAGCCGCACCTTTATAATTTTTTATATAGGATCGTGATGCATTGATGCATGGCTGATGTTTAGATTGAGGGATATCCGATTGTCCCTCATTATTGCTTTCGCTTGACGACGACACACTTGGTATGCAATTTTATATCAATGTTTACTTTAGATTAGAATAACCTTACTTTTTTATTATTTTTTGGTGGGCTTCACTATACCGCACTTTTACATTTAGTCCACGTGGGAAACACTATTTCATTTGTTTTTAGTATCTTAATTAGTCTAGGGTTATAAAAAGTATTTCACACTTTATTTTAGTTAGTTATGTTCACTATGCACTAGTTTTTACCAATTTATCGTTCGTATATTCGCTTAAA
The DNA here is from genome assembly GCA_019049505.1 of Pachyrhynchus sulphureomaculatus. Classification (NCBI taxonomy): domain Eukaryota; kingdom Metazoa; phylum Arthropoda; class Insecta; order Coleoptera; family Curculionidae; genus Pachyrhynchus; species Pachyrhynchus sulphureomaculatus. The sequence goes on from CM032455.1 coordinate 74,112,843, forward strand.
TCGCTAATATTTATAGAGCAGATGCATGACCGTCCGTACGCATCGGGGCCATGATTGGAACAGGGTATACGCTCTTGCACTCTATCAACTAAGCTATAGCACCAGCGTAGCTTGGCCTGCTAGTGGAAAATCTGTTTCGCTGCTATTTTCACCTCAGTCTATCTAGAACCAATCTTGATTCTCTTAACGTCGCGCGCATTGGCATTGTCAGTAAATAAGCCCAACTTTTAGCCATCATATTTACTATTTAGTTCGTTTATACAAATAAGTTAAAACTTAAGGAATACGTAAACCACACTAAAAAGTTTAAACTTATTTGTCTGATTTACGTATTCCTTAACGTGTGTTATAAAGACCCACTAACGGATGAAATAGTAAAACTGGTGGCTCCTTATTTACTGACGATGTCAATGCCTGTAAAATCAAAGGAATTAAGATCAAGACGAAACAGATGTGCAGGCTGCTTATTAGAATCCTGCAGATGGAGTAAATTTAAAAATAGCAAGATACTCGTATATTTGAAAAATTGCAAATCGACAATACTGTAGTAATCAGCAGAAAAAAGTCTTTGGTTTACTCAAGATCAATGTTATAATTTTTATGTATTAGAGCGACACCGAACGTACAGAGAACAACTTAACTAAAAAAATGGAGTAGCAAATTAGAAAGTGTTTTTTTTTTCTAACAACTTTATGAATTACACTTCATTAACGGACAAGTGTCACTACAACACCCTCTCTCTCTCTCTCTTCCTCCCTCCCTTGTTTTATAAAATCTATGTGTATTATTATATGTTATTTTGAAATGTAAAAATTCAATTTGAGATGTTATCTAGGTACTACAATATGATATCAACCTACCTTAGAAAGCCGATTTTAAAAGATTTTAAATGATTATTTACAATTCTACACAAAATGATCAATCAAATTGTAATATCGTAATTTGAAGTAATAGGTTTTTAAACTGATTTGAGGTGTATTAATAGCGTAAATTTAATAAAAAGAATAAAAAATTTTAGCTTTAAAGTATTCAAATAAAAATTCTTAATCTAGTTTATGTCTTTGAAATTGGCGCCTTTAAACTGATCAAAATGGCTTAGTGTAAGGGGAGGCGTTTTCGCCATTGCCTTCATTCTCTGATCGGCAAACAAAATATTTAGGTAAGAGCGTTTGAAATTGTTTATTGTCTTAAATATTTTGTACCTTAAAAAAGAACGTGATTCGTGGCTAATAAACAGAACGGTTTACCTGGATAAGAAAGGACGATCCGTCAACAAAAAATTATCTTGCCGGCTAAAAGTAGGCGTGAACTTTAAAAAAAATAAATCAGTTTCACAGCCTACAATTTTTACTTCCCTTGCTAAAGAGAAGAATTGCATTCATGAAAAAATCACGCTCTGAGATTTCTACATTTTTTTGCGATTCAGGGTCGCTAGATCACGAATCACATAGTCACTCATTTCCCTTGGTATGTCTGTTTGTCTGTTGGCCTATAACTCTCGAACGAAATAAGATATCAATTTCGAATTTGGTACACATATAATACTTAACGGGGGAATTGAAATTATATGTTTTGAGCAAGCTTTAAGCGGAAGGGAGTAGGGTCGATAAATTTTTGCTACATTACAATGAAAAATTCTTCTTGTTGCGGATTAAGATAGTGAATAAATTCAAAGCAAAATTATTTGTAGTTCAAGATATAAAGAGTTAAAATGGTGGGCGTTAAAGAGTTGCTTGATGCATTTCGTATTATAAGTCTTCACGGTGGTCTGTGCAGGTGGGCAATCTGAAATTTGTGTTATTTTTTTCTTTTTCTTTTCATTTATTTATAGTCAAACACATAAAGGGTTAAAGGGATCAGGAAGGAATTTAGAGGAGTTGCTCCATATATATCGTGTCATACATCATTTTCAGGGTTCATGGACTTAGATAATCACGTATATATTGTAGAGAAATCTGAAAATTCTGTCTTTTGTTTTATTATTTTCTACTGTTTATGGCTAAATATATAAAAGGTTAAAATAGTGAAGGAGTGGGAGCGGTTGCTAGGTATACATCGTGTACACTTCCTTTCCACAGTTTTTTTTCAAGAAATTTAAAAATTATGTTTTTTTTTATTACTTAACATACAAAGGGTAGTTCGGTGGAGGAGCACTAATCTGAAGAGTGTTTTTTTTATAATTTTCAGTTTTCTATAGTCAAGCATATAAGAGGTTAAAATGGTCAGAAAGGGAGTAAGAGGGTGGCTTCTGATATATCGTGACATACGTCCTTTTCACGATTCCCGGAATCGAGGAATTTGAAAACTATTTTATTTTTTCATTTTAGTTGTTTAGAGTCAAACATATAAAGGGGTAAAGGAATGTGGGAAGAATTGAAGGTGTTGCTAGCCATATATCGTATTAAATATCCTTTTCAATGCTCTAGGTGTCAATAAAGCTGAAAATTGTATAATTTTTAAATTATTTTCTATTATTTGGTTATTGTTATATATAATATATTATATAAAGGGGATAACGAGGTGGGAGAGGGGTGAAAGGAATTGATTCGTATAGATCCTGTTATAGGTCATTTTCAGGGTTTTTGGAGAAAAGAAAATTAAAAATTGTGTTATTTTTTCATTATTCCCAATTATTTATAGTTTAAGAAAAAGATTAAAGTCGAAGGTTAGAAAAATAGAGCGGTTTCTTCTTGTATATTTTGTGTCACAGATCGGCTTCAGGGTTCTTGAAGTTGAATAATCTGAAATGTGTGTAACTTTTTCATTATTTGCATTTATTAATAATCAAATTTATAAAAAATTAAAGAGAAATAGAAAGCGATTAGAATTGCTAAACAGATATCATATTATACATCCAGGTTAGTTCAAGTTCTTGGAATCGAAAAATCTCAATTTTTGTTTCCCATTACTTTCAATTATTTATAGTGAGGACTATAAAACGTAGCATAGTTTGAAGAGGGAGTTAGAGAATTGCTCCGCATATATATCATATTCCTTTTTGGGTTGTATTATTCTTGCATTGTTTTCTATTATTTATGGTCAAACATATAATGGGTAAAAGAAATGAGGGAGGAATTGGGGGGTTGCTAAATATAGATCGTGTTATACATCCTTTTTAGAGTTCTTAGAATCAAGAAGGAGAATTTAAAAATTGACTTACTATTTTTTCATTTTATGTCATTTATAGTTAAAAATATAAAGAATTAAGCGGGTGGAGGAGGAAATTACCGGAGTTGTTCCGTATATTTCTTGTTATAAATCTTTTTCAGGTTGCGAGTCCAAAAGTCTGATAGTGTTATTTGTTCATTATTTTTGTGAAAAAACTTAAAGGATGGAGCAGTCTCCCTATATATTGTATTATACGGCCTTCTTGAGGTTTCTTTTTTTTCTAAGGGACTAGCACACGTGCTACAGGGAAGTCCCTAAAGCGCGACAGGAGCGACACGTGTGCGGAGAAAGCGATTCACGTTGTTCTTGAATCGCTGTAAATTGTACTCGGTGGGAAACACAGCCCTGGGCCAATTATTCCAAAGGGATGATGTCCTCCATATAAATTACTGCTTGAAAAGCGTTGTACGAGGAGTAACAAGCTGAACCTCATACGGATGTGAAGTATTAGCCCGACGTGTACTTCTAACCTGCACCGCTCTGGAAGGAATTAAGCGGGCCAACAAATTAAGTGACGATGTTAGAGGAATAGAGTGCCCCGACATAACCATGCCGGGTTCAGCAACGTTAACTGTTTTAGAAAAAACTGCCGCCTGGATTTTTGTAGCGTTAAATTCCACTTGGTTACTGTCACTCCAAGATAGAATTTGTTCCAGGTCTTTGTTAAGTTGAATGACTTCCTGCTGTCTGAGGATATTCGTCTGAGCAGCCGATGTCCGAGCGTTCAAAGTGAATGAAGAGATAAGTGTACTCTCATCTGCAAAGCTGTAGATTGGATTCTCGGTCTTTTCCAGCAGATTGGTAATAAATGAGAAAGAGAGTAGGAGACAGGGGGTACACCGGCGTTGATAGTGAAAGTGTTAGAAAGAAATCCGTCGACTGCCACTCGTAAAGAACGCTCTCTGAGGAAACATGAGAGCCACAAACAGAACTTTTCAGACATACCATAAGAACGTAGCCTAGCCAACAGCCCATCGTGCCAAACCCGGTCGCATGCCTTGGATATGTCAAGAGCAACCGCTCGAGATTCTCTAGTGTTCAATTGCGTTGTTCCAAATATGTGTTACATAAGTCAGAAGATCTCCTGTTGATCTATTTTTACGAAAGCCATATTGGTGATCTACAATAATGTTGAATCCTTCAAGATATTTTAGAAGATGCTGATTGATAGCCTTTTCCATGATTTTCAATATTATTGAAAGCGGTGCGATTGGTCGGTAGTTATTTGGCAAGGTCTTCTTGCCTTTTTTAGGTATCGGCTAAACTGTGGCACATTTCCAGCAAAAAGGAAATATTCCCTTTCTGTAGGATAGGTTGAAAAGTCTACAGAAAACTGGTGTTAGTTCCCTCGCTTAGATTCAAGGAATCTGAAAACTGTCTTATTTTTTTATTATTGTTAAGTATTTAGAGTCGAAGATTTAAAGGGTTTAAGGGAAGAAAAGAGAGCTAGAATGGTTGCTCCATACATTTCGTATTACACATTCTTTTGTTGGTTTCTTGGATTCGACGAATGTGAAAGTTTAGTAGAAATAGTATGTAGATGTGTGATTACGAGTTACCACAGAAAGTCATTATATTTCACTTTTACGTGTTAGAAAAACGAGCTAATCTTGAATGTAATCGTTTGCTTATATAAAAGGTTCCAACATTTTTTGATTGATGTCTCACCACAAGGTATTATTTTTTATTTAAAATATCGGATATTAATGATTAATTCTTAGTGTAAAAAGCTCAAATCCTAACTAATACTTTTATCCTAATATATTTTAGTTAATACTTACTGCGTTATCTTGGTGGGGTATCAACTGCTCCTGCTGCAAATGTTCGGCCAGTGGTCTTCGATCGACTGCACCCGAATCTCGAAATAATAGCATGGACACGGTAAACCATGATAATGCTAGGATACCGATCAATTTCAGGAGAAGACCTCTGAAAACAAATAAACTGTTAAATTGAATTTGCATTCCTATGAGACAAATATTTTAGATCTGAAAGATGACAGCTAAATGAACAAATGGACAACCGTGACCGACAACGTCAAAGTTTTGTCAAAAGTGCTCACAAATTGTTCTAATTCTTACTAACGATGTATAAAAGAAAACGATGCGTATAATCCGTCGCTACGAGAAAAAAATTCACAAGAGAATTATATTAATATTAAGTTTCATATCATTGGTAAAATTTTTTATAATTTTTTAAGTAATATTAGGATTAGATGAAAGGAGTCTACAATACAGCGTGGCTGACGTTGCTAATAAACTTAAAAACGGGATGTACTTACTAACAGTAATTAGATTTCTTTACAATAATAATCCGTAACAGAAATCTTAGTAAGACCATTTGAGATCGCTTAAATCTCATTATCATATATAATCAAATAGATTACGGCAGTGTTAAATTTTTATTTTAACTTGTATTGAATAAACTGAAACAACAACAATAGTTATCAATTGGTGAAGTAAAAATTGTTTATAGGAAAAGGAAAAAATATATTATTGATATCAACTTTGACTTAAGCAAATTTTCAATATCGTTTCAGATTCGAATATTTTATTAGCAGTAGCGTGCAGTGACATTTGTTGATAAGGAAAGTTTCTATAAAAATTATAAAGAAATACTGGAAATGACAAAAATAAACAGTTTATTTATTTTAATTGATAAAACTTCGCTACGCGGAGTTTTCAGAAAAGGTTTTTTTTTGGAATAGGCTTAAAATGAATTAATTTTGTAAGACTTAGGAGAAACTATCGGGGGAAGCCGTTTTTGCACTGTTTTTTGGTAAATAAAAATTAACCTATATCACTGACAGCTGTTGATAACCACTGATCGAACCTGTCAGGATTTCCGGAAGAATAGGCTCCGTTCACACTAATGGGGGAAATGTAGAGGTCAGCCTAATCTTTTCAAAAAATTATTAAATTTTCTTCAATTATAATCTAATCTTATCACAAAATTGTTTATTATCATTTTTTTTGGTAAAATTTCGGTACGCGGGCTTTTCATAAAAAGGAAGATTTTTTTAAAATAGGCTTAAAATGGCCTAAATTTGAAAAAATTATGAGAAAAAATCGGGAAGTAACCATTTTTGTTAACCCTAACTAACTGAAACTAACCTAAACTAAATAATCAGCAATTACAAAATATATTAAATAATGAAAGAAAAAAAATGTCTTGCCTTACTATTACAATATAATAATAATATACGTGCTATATAAGTGATTAGAGATCAAAGTTAGTTCAAGATAGCAAAAACAGCTCTATCTCGATTTTTTCTCGTCAATCTTTCAAAATTAGACCATTTTAGGCCTATTCCAAAAAAACCTTGTGATTTGTTCCTGTCGGGTTGTTTTCCACAAAGAAAATTCCTTATTTGTGGGAATTTTACTATGAAATTTTACTATGACTGTAAATCTAGCATAATCATCTCGGCGCATGCGCATAAACGAACTGCGTTCTCCCGAGCAGTTTCGACCAGTGGTTGTCAATAGCATAGTAGACTTTCGTACGCTTACATATTAATGTTTATATGCAAAAAAATATGCAAAAACGGCCTCCCCCCGATATTTTCTCGTAAGTCTTTCAAAATTAGACCAGTTTAAGCCTGTTACAAAAAAAAACCTATTTTCTGAACAGCTCGTGTAACGAAGTTTTACCTTTTAATTCTTAAATAGATACATTGACATAAAACAAAGATATAATAAGAACTTGTTTTTATTATTTTTTATAAACTAACTCTATTCGGCGATTTTTTTCCGCAAAGTCGTTAATTACTTCATCATAAAAATCCCTTGATTCCATCAAAATATTTAAATGTGCTTTTTCTATTGAAAGCAACGCTAATGACGCCAATCTTTCTTCTAGCCTTGCGAATGTGTGAATTCGCTTCACGTTTGAAAAACTGCGTTCAACAGACGCACTCGTAGATGGTACCGTAAAAATTAACGATATTAAATCACATAATTCTTTTAGTACATTTTTGTCCAGATCGTCATTAATTATAATATTTTTTATGTCTAAGAGTGACTTGCCAATATAGTCTGGACATGAATATAAATATTGCAATTCATTATGTAATTTAGATAAATCAAAAAATAAAAATTATGTAATTTAGACAAATCAAACCCCGTGGGCGTGCGGGATAGAATATCTCCCCTGGTACGTTCTGCATGTCGTAGGAGGCGACTTAAAGAACAACCTAGATGGTAGATGCCCAGATCCCACCAGCATCGCCCGGTGTGATACCATCGCATCGGTTTACACTGCGTGAAGTTGCTTGCAAAGAAGTTGTGCCGATGTCCCGGACTGTGGGACCAAATAGCATGATGAGGCACCTGGATACAAAAAATTCCGGAGGTAAAATAGCACCCCGTTCGGATCTCGGGGGCTGGTTCAGGGGCGTCGACATGCAGAGATCAGAATTTTAAAATGGATTTTTGCAACATACGAGGTATAAACTCGAACATAAATTCACCTGCAATCAAATAAACCTCATGTACTCGCTCTCTGTGAAACCAAGGTCAGTTCATCGACCAGCACAGTCAATTATCTTTATCCTGGGTACGACTTCTATTCCTGATTTAGGCGTAACTTTGGAATCTGTCTTTTTGTCAGAAGCGACCTCTCTTGCCAACAAGAAGAGGCTCTGGAGCCCTCAAACTTTGATGTTATGTGGTTAAAAATAACCACTCAACCAACCATAAGGTACATCTGTATTCTCTATTGACCACCAAGTGATACTAGCTTTAGAACAATTTTCGCTTCTCTTGCAGACACCATTGATCATTTACAAATTAACTATCCAAATGCCGAAATTGCCATCCTGGGCGACTTTAATGTCCATAACATCAACTGGCTTAAATATTCAAATACTACCGACGAACAAGGTCGTGAAGCCGAATCATTTTCAATCAGTTGTGGCTTAACTCAGCTTATTGACGAACCAACACGGATCCCCGATCGAGATGGGGAGTTCGCCAGTCTTCTTGATCTGTTTTTAACCACCAATCCGGAGATTTACACGGTCAGCGTAAATCCGCCGTTAGGTTCTTCCGACCATAAACTACTTTCGACATCGAGTATTCTACCAATCAGTGACAGAGAGGCGCCTAAACCGCGCAAAATTTGGCACTACAAATCTGCTAAATGGGAAGATCTCATGGAATATTTTCGAACTTTCCCTTGGTTAGACGTTTGTTTTCGATCCGACGACCCATCTGACTGCGCCAGGGAGGTTTCCGATGTTATTTTGGCCAGGTATGGAGGCTTACATCCCTTTTTCGAAGAAATGCCCGTCCAACGGCAAGCCTTGATTTGACCAAAAATGCAAAGAAGCTGTTGCTTCTAAACATCTTGCATACCGACAATGGCGTGAAAATCCTAACACCATAAATTGTAACACCTTTGTTCGTGCCAGGAACAGATGCAAAGAAATTATAGACGAAACCAAGGAGGCACACAATCAACGGATTAGAGACAAACTTCTCGCTTGTCCCAACAATTCCAGGTCCTTTTGGTCAGTCGCTAAGACAGTTGGTCAAAATTTCACCAAATCCACCATACCTCCACTCACACGGCCAGATAATTCTATTGCAACGACACCTGTTGAGAAAGCTGAACTTCTTGCTTCACATTCTACTGTCGATTTCCAAGAAAAAACACCACCCACTATTCCCATAGTGCAGTCAAGGATGCCCCGCCCGCTTCAGACAGCGTATCAAAAAACGTATTTTGATGAAGCTAGACACCAAAAAGGCTTCTCTGGCGCTGATGGAATACCTGCCATAGTTCTCAAAAACTGTGCGAGGGAACTAACACCAGTCTCAACCTATCCTACAGAAAGGGAATATTTCCTTCCTGCTGGAAATGTGCCACAGTTCAGCCGATACCTAAAAAAGGCAAGAAGACCTTGCCAAATATCTACCGACCAATGGCACTGCTTTCAATAATATTGAAAGTCATGGAAAAGGCTATCAATCAGCATCTTCTAAAACATCTTGAAGGAATCAACATTATTAGAGATCATCAATATGGCTTTTGTAAAAATAGAACAGGAGATCTTCTAACTTATGTAACACATGTTTGGAACAACGCATTTGAACACTTTGGAGAATCTCGAGCGGTTGCTCTTGACATATCCAAGGCATTCGACAGTGTTTGACACGATGGGTTGTTGGCTAAGCTACGTTCATATGGTATGTCTGAAAAGTGCTGTTTGTGGTGTCATGTTTCCTCAGAGAGCGTTCTTTAGGAGTAGCCGTCGACGGATTTCTTTTTAACACCTTCACTATCAACGCCGGTGTACCCCAAGGCTCCATACTGTCTCCTACTCTCTTTCTCATTTATATTAACGATCTGCTGGAAAAGACCGAGAATCCAATCTACAGCTTTGCAGATGACAGTACGCTTATCTCTTCATTCACTTTGAACGCTCGGACATCGGCTACTCAGACGAATATCCGCAGACAGCAGGAAGTCATTCAACTTAACAAAGACCTGGAAGAAATTCTCTCTTGGGGTGACAGTAACCAAGTGGAATTTAACGCTACAAAAACCCAGGCGGCAGTTTTTTCTAAAAAAGTTAACGTTGCTGAACCCGACATGATTATGTCGGGGCACTCCATTCCTCTAACATCGCCACTCAATTTGTTGGGCGTTAATTTGGGAGCAAATATGTCCTGGCATGAACATGTTGCAGGCATAGCAAGGAGAGCTTCTCAAAATTTAGGAATATTATTTCGAACCAGAAAGCTTTACACTCCACAACAACTGTGAATTCTTTACAAAGCATAAATTCGACCAACTATAGAATACTGCTCCCATGTTTGGAGCTCCGCTCCCAAACATACACTGCATTTGTTGGATTCTATTCAGAGAACAGCTGTTCGTCTGATTCGAGACCCGGAACTGACCGACGGCCTTGATTCACTGGAACATCGATGAACGGTTGGCGAGTTGAGCCTATTCTAAAGCGGTGCATGTTAGAAGTACACGTCGCGCTAATACCTCACATCCGTATGAGGTTCAGCTTGTGACTCCTCGTACAACGCTTTTTAAGCAGTCTTTTATATGGAGAACATCATCCCTTTGGAATAATTTGCCCAGGACTATGTTTTCCACCGACTACAATTTGCAGCGATTCAAGAACAACGTGATTCGCTTTCTCCGCACATGTGTCGCTCCTGTAGCGCTTTAGGGACTTCCCTGTAGCACGTGTACTAGAGCCATAAAAAAAAAGACAAATCAAACAATTTACGTAAAGAATTAAAAAACTCGCTTCGAAAAACTGTTTTTCATAATATTTAAAATTATTAACATCCAAAAGTGACAAAAATTCTAAGGATTTTATGTATGAAAATCTGTCAATACAATTCTATATCAATATATCCATTATTTTATAAAACAGACGTTAATATGACTCCTGTTTAGGCCCAATGTCAGTAAGTCTTATTCGTTTTTTTGGTTGAGTTTCTGAAAAATTTTCATCTTTTTCCAAAGCGTTCCAAATCAAATCAAAATCATAATATTTTTTATATATCAGAGAAAACTAGATTTAATTTGTGAGCATAACAGTGTATGAAAATAGCATGTTTCGATATTTCTTTAATTTTGGCTTGGACGCTATTATGTTGTCCGGCCAGCACCGTCGTATGTTTGTGCCAATAATTTTTTAGTGCATTGAAATTCGTCTAAATATCTCTTGATGTGAGTAAATAACGAATTTCTATTCTCACTCACATCAGTAAAGCCCAAAAATCTTTCTTCAACGTTACCGTTTTCTTTCATGTAACGAAATACCGTCGATTTGAGTTCTGTGGCTGATGTCAGTTGTTTCACCTACAATTAAAGCAACAAATTTTGCTTTTTCAATTTCCTTTTTAATTTCTTGCAATAAAACGTTCCCTAACGATTTAACTAGATTATTTTGACTTCTGTTCGATAAGCCAGTAAAAACCGTAGGCTTCTCTAAATGTATTTTTAATTGACTATCTGACGTATCTAATAAATAAACAAGTTCAATATATTTACCAATATTATTAGATTCAAAAGCCCTATGCCTTCTAAATGCTAATTCTTGCTTTGATAAAAACACATATAAAATCTATTAATTCAGATATAATAAATTTATTAGTAGTAACTTTCTTGTTATAATTTGCAATATTTATTTTATATTGTTCAGTAATGTTACATTCTGTTCTACTTTGATTTCCAAATTGTTTCAATTTTCACTGTGACATTTACTATTTTCGTATCTTTGGCGAGCTTTACTTAAATTATTTAAATAATCAAAGTCATTCTTATTCCACGCATTAATTTTATTTGAAAATAGTAGGCAAGGCCAACAAAACAATTTTTGTGTTTTTATGCATCCACAAAGCCATTTTATGTCTTGATAAATTGTTTCGTGAAAATGTCGAACAAATTGTTTTGTTGAAGTATATATATTTAATTTAGGTATAGGTTTTTCACTTTTAATAATGTTTTCTTTTTCATTATATGGTTTTGAGCCAAAACTTTTTTTTAATAAATTTTCAATATGACATTATGAATCGCTAGCCATGATATAAAGGCTAAAATTAAAAATAAAAATATGAAAACTTGGTCAAACAAAATGTGCGGTGGTGCGGTGTGCTGGTACACAATAGTCTTGAATTGTATGAATATACTTTAAAACAATTATAAATAAATAAGTATACCTTTGTAAAGACACGTACATAAAAATAATATAAATTATTTACTTTTTAAATCTTAAAACAATCCACTTAGTCAAATAGCTCCCTAGGAGTGGCTAATGCAGAAACTCATTGGCAGCGTTGTACGATATTTTTGTGCCTAGCATCAACGAGGTAAACCTAGTGACGTCGGTGCCCTATAAAGCGCATGTGCGAATGTGTATAATCTGGCTACTTTACACGACTTAAATATTTTCGCCGTGGGTGCCGGTGATCTCCAACCTACCGATTTTTCGTTATTTCTACCGATATGGGGTCTGTCCTGCCGAAATACCTAAATTTAACAATTTTTCCACGATTTCTGAGGATACAAGGAAATTTTCTCGATTATTCTACCGATTTTACATTTCCAAGTTGGAAACCCTTTTATGTTTTTACGAGGAATCCCTCGATTGTATAAGTAGTTATTGGCAGAATGTTCCCGATATCTTTTGGGGAATACCCTTGTGTCCTACAACTCGTAACTCGACGTTTTTAGGGAACCCCCGAGCTAATTCGCTTGTCTATACAAATAAGAATTCGGATTATATTGTTTCATTATTTTTCATTATTTAGAAGAGAAACTTTCTCCGAGTTACTAATAGCGTCTACTAGTAGTATCTACGGCAACTATTATTATAATACCAAGTCAAAATGTCGTCAGGCAAAGAACAGAGTACAAGCGCGAGTGCAAAATGAAAAAAATATCTACAATTTTATAGAAAAGAATGGGAAGAAGAAGCGCAAACTATGCCTATTGCAAAAGTTGTAATAGAGATATTAATATTACATCCGAGAAAGACGCTCTTAGGAAACACAATTCTTCACAAGCATACTCGGTATCATCAAAGAGTATAAAATCACAACCAAAGATATCATCATTTACTGTGAAAAAAACTCTAAAACCTGATATAGAAGTTAAACAAGCTAAAAATATTTCATTAATTTTTACTAAGTACCAGTACTGTTACATAATTTTGTATTCTACCAGTGTATAGCAGATACGTCTTTTTTAGTTCTTTTTTATATTTTCAGGTGAAGTAAGATTAGCCTCGTTTATTGCCGAACATATTCTACCATTCACCATTATGGAGCACCTGCCGAAACTGATACAGTCCGTTAGTCTCGATTCAAAAATTGCATAAAAACTAAAATGTTCGACTACGAAAACTCACTCCATAATTGATCATATTATAAGTAAAGAAAGTTTTGATCATTTATGTGAAGATCCGCGGCAAACTAAGTTTCCGTTTATTATTGATGAGTCTACTGATCTTAGCACAACCAAACACTTGTGCTTAGTCGGTAGATATGCGAAAGAGCATCGCATCCGTGATGGTTCTTTAGCTCTTATTTCATTAGAAGCTGCTAAGGCAGTATCCTTATTTGAAAATACTGTAAACTTTTTTAAAAGCACTGATATTCCATATAAAAATGATCTAATTTTCAATATTTTTATACTTAAGTGCACATGCCATTCGTTTCATCTTTGCACGTCATATGCTTATACCAAACTGCCACGCTTTATAGAGGATCTTATAAGGGACATTTACAATTACTTTTCTTCTAGATCAAAAATAGTTGGAGAGCTTAGAGACTTTCAAATTTTTTGTGACTTGAAAGTACGTAAAATACTTCACCCCTCTCAGACACGCTGGTTTATCAGTACATGCAGCAGTAAAAAGAGTATTGGAACAATTTTCTGCTGTAAAACTATTTTTCATAGACCAAGTATGATCATCTTTTAGCTGCAGAAAATATATTACAGAAGCTTCAAGATCCCACTACATTGCTATTTTTGGAATTTTTAGATTTTATGTTACCATTATTTAACGATTTAAATAAAGAAATGCAGACAGAACACCCGAAAATTCATATTTTATATGAAAAAATGAGTCAAACATTAAGAAGTTTTTTGATTGCTTTTTAAAAAGAGGATATTTAACAAGTAATTCAATCAAAAAAGTTGATTTTAAAAATCCTAGACATTTTATGGATATCAATGCCGTAAACTATGGCGCTGCGGCGTCTAATACACTACCTAGTAATTCAGATTTAAGCCCAGATCAAGGCGATTTGTTTAAACGCAGACCCCTAGATTTTTATATCGAAGTTTGCAAGCAAATAACTGAGCGGTTTCCACTGAAAAATAATCCAATAAAAGGTTTAGACATAATTGAACCAACGAATGTTAAAATTGGCAAAACTGCTTCGATAATTCCTGTTAGTAGACTCTTTCCCAATATTGTTCAAAACAATGATTTCCAACCAATTGATACAGAGTGGCGTATTTTAAGAATTGTGAACAAATCAAAACATTCCCTGATGACATAGAACTATTTTGGAATAATGTCAGTTTACTAAAGTATAGCGATGACACTCAAATGTTTCCTTTGTTGTCTACTTTCATCTTTACTATTTTATTACTGCCCCACTCATCCGCTAATGTTGAGCGCATACTCTCGCACATTAATCTTATGAAAACAAAACAGCGAAATAAGCTGTCTACTGAGTCAATCACTGGTCTTTAACATACAGAAGGACTATTTAATGACGCTAATTGTTAAGACTTCGAAATTAGTTCAAAGATGACTGCGGCTATGGCCAAAGAATATTGGTATGATCCTAAAAATCGTAAAATTAATTAGATTTAAGTTTGTGTACCTATTTGATGTTAAATATCTTTAATAATAAACGAATTACAAATTACTTAGTCTGTTATGTTTTTGTTATTTCGATTTCATTATGTTTTACTAGCATTCACTAGTGTTTATTCACTCATATATAAAATATTGTAAAAAAAATTACTCTTATTAGTTCTAATTGTACACTTAGTATATTCTATAAGTTCCTATTATTTTACAAAGATAAAGAAGCTTAAAATAAACAAATTTGATTGAATATTGTATTTTTTTTTAAATACCGATTTTGGGTATAAATATATCGATATTTTAGTGAGCAACTTTACCGATTTCGCATTTTGACGTTCGAGGCCACTGGTCGAAGCTATCTCGTATTCGATAATACAGTGCTTCCATTGTGAATATGCACATACGAATTTATATTCGAATAAACAATGGCAAACGTATCGTTGTTTTTCACATGAATAAAAATAAGATACATAATGCGGTTATAATAAAATATTAATTTCAAGTAATTCAAATTCGTTAAAATATGAAAATAGTGGCACAATATGTATTTATATTTTAGAAAATACAAGGGAAGCGGCGCTTCCACAGCTTCCATGGATTGCCCACCACTCTTTGTTAGGTAAATAATATATTTCTAATTTTCAACTGACCTAATTAATGCACAACTTTTTAAATTAATTATAAAGTAAAAAAGAAGTAGGTAAAAATAAAAGCGATAACGTGAATTCTTTTATCTAAAAATAGTTTTAACCCTTACAGTTAGATATAGCATGTTCCGCATAATACAATTGCTGATAAGCTAATAATTTTAAAAATTTAAAATAAGACTATTAAGTATGAGTTTTCTGATAACAAAGGTCGTTTCAAACAAGTAGATATCTAAAAAATGTTAAGTAGGTACCCTCAATCGGTAATAATTACTAGTCTATCAATTACGTGTTTTTAAAATCTAAATATGTATCGCGTAATACTACTCGTATAACATAAACTACACAACCGTACTGTATGACTGTTACAATAACTTCAGCTTACCATATTATCATTTACTTTTAAAACATTATGCGTTAGTTAAAATTTATGAGTCCATAACTAAAAAAGAGTAAAATTATTCTTACATATAATAAACGAATAATAAAAATAAATAAATTAATGGGAACTACATGGTTTTATTCCAGGCTTCATTGGTTATGGTTAATTATTAATAATCAAAGTTAAACAAGTAAAAGTTCTTCTATTGCACGTGTTTTTTTTAAATTCTCATTTTTTCTGACCCTATGTGAAAACAACGTACAGGTAGACCAATCGAATTGAATCTGATAACTGACAAAACAATTCGGTTTTAATTTTATTATTTTAGTTATCTACAAAGTTATTGTATCCTTTAAATATAAAAATAAAGGAAAAGTAAAAAGTGCCTTCTACTTCTTCAGTTGGTTTTCTTTTACTGTTACCTCAACCAGAACGTAAAAAAATTAAATATCGCCTTTTAACTCAACTTAAAGTTTTTAGATACTAATAAAATTTTTTCATATTACAAATTGTGCGCGTGAGTTGCGCATTGTCTTTGCGGATGTACTATTTTTTACCTGCATGTACCTACAAAAATCATAATTAGGAAAGTATTTTCATTGGTTTATGGGCGCTACGGAGATGGATTGAGAAGCTATCTGGTCTAGCGGAATTTCAATTTTTTTATTCCCTTGGAAAAAGAAATTGTTTCGAACTGTGCATATTACGCATTGGCAGCATAGATAACCTCTTGATTCGACGAAAATTTCTTCCCACTAAAAAAGTTACTTGGGTCAAAATCTGGGTGGTGAACTATTTCGAAGACCAGCTCGTGCACTTTGGCCATTACAACGGCCGATGTGTAAGCAGGCGTATTTGTCCTGTTTTACCCTTTTCAAAGACTCAATCTGTTAGTCTCAAAAAACAGTTGCCATCACTTTTGCGTTTTCGCTTTTTTCGGAGCACTTTTACCTTCACCAACTCACTGTTTTAATTGCCGTTTTGTCTCTGGATATGTAATGGTGGATCCACGTTTCCTCTACAGTCACAAAACGACGTCAGAAGTCTTTCAGGTTACGCTGCAACTTTTGCAAGCACGATTTTGAAATGTCCTTTCTTGTGCGTTTTTGGTCTGGAGTCAACAAACGCGGCACCCATGGCGCACTCAGCTTTTTCATTTTACAACTTCATGCAAGATAATATGTACTTGTTCATATGAGATGCCTAAGCGTAATGCGACGATCTGTCATTACAATGCCATGAATTTTATCGGCCATTCCTTTAAAAGAAATCTCAATCGGGCCATCCTGAAAGTGCAGAATCTGAAGTGCTCGTACCGTCACGTTTAAGTTCGGTTATCCACTAATAAATGGTCTTGAGTGCTGATGCAGAGTCCCCATGAACTTTTTTTAATTCAGTTTCTATCTGGGCCGCAGTCCAATTTTTTAAATAAAAAATGTTGTATTAGTTACGATAGCCGTCACCAAACAACTGGCGTTGTATTTGTTTGAAACTTTGAACACAAAAATCACAGTTACCAACAGTCATGTCGCTTAACAAAAACTTCCCGCCATTGCGTAGGATTTTACGAGACTGATCAATCCATCCTCGTATGTGCGCTTGCAGAGGTGAAAATAGGTTCCAACAACTAATGTCAGAAGATATTTTACAAAGAAGCAAAACTATTTATATTATTTCTATTTAGTATTTATTAAGATATCTTTGATATTGAATTCTTCTTGAACTATACTCCAAGTTCCAGCTATTATTTTTAAAATTTTGTCGATGTTGATTCTAAGTTGTATGCTGCTGGAATTTACGTTATATAAATCGAATTTGATGTCTACTATCATTAAAATAAAGTGTTTTCGTTTTGAATAAACTGAAACTCATTCAGTGCTTAATAGCAGCTTGCTATGTTTAATCCTTTTACATTTTTGTTTCTGCGAAAAGGCTGGTAATGTCAGAATATGACATTGCTAGCCATATTGGTGGTATTAAAGAAGGTTTCCTTAAATTTACAACATTTACGCTCAATTCGTACAAGCTATATGAGGACTTTAACATTCAACACACTATCAAATTTGTTTTACCAAGTATCTATTAGCTCCTACAATAGCTGTCTATGTTTTATATATCAGTTTTCAGTTAAAACGATATTGTATAGTAACACTTCAACGGACCGTAATTTTTTTCTTGTTTTAATTTTCTAGTAATATTGAACATGAAGTTGTTAATCCTAATACCACCAAGAGAGCTATACCTTTCATATGTCTAAAAAGGCTTTTTGGAGAAGCTCTCTGATCGATCCAATTAACCCAATAGTTAGGTGATAAGCTACTATTTTTGGATACACTAAATAGCACAAGATAATCCACTTAGCAGCGAGTGATCGATCTAACCATTACATTTTCTGAAAATTCATTATATAATCGGAAAGAAACAAGATATTATATGTTCTACTTTCTAGCATTTATTTTAACTTCTAAACATGTGTTTCCCAAGAAGATTTCAGCTTAGGTGAGAATATGTTAGTGTCAAGTTAATATTATTTTTATATCCACATCTCTATTTCTCAACATATAGTACACAGCTAGTTGATATGGAAAGGTCAGTT
The DNA here is from genome assembly GCA_019049505.1 of Pachyrhynchus sulphureomaculatus. NCBI lineage: Eukaryota > Metazoa > Arthropoda > Insecta > Coleoptera > Curculionidae > Pachyrhynchus > Pachyrhynchus sulphureomaculatus. Next base: position 74,130,995 of record CM032455.1, read on the forward strand.
TAACTGTAGATACGGGAAGCAAATTACGCTTGATGATCGTGTTACTGACATTACCATTATGTCAACTTACGTCGTTATTTATACTATAATTTCTCGTTATGTACATGAGAAAAAAAATAAAAATAGGCGTTTAGTGTCGATTTAGACCTTGGTTACATGCTATGTCCAAAAAGAATTTTGTTGGTTCAAAATATAACTGTCCTGGAGCCGAAATGGTAGGTGTAAAATAAATTAACATTTCTCGCTTTATAAGTAAACTATTTTGTCATTCATTGTCTAATAAATGTTTTAACAGTTTAAAAATGGAAAGAAGAAAAGGAAGAAATCCATGAAAATATAACGAGTAGTTTACTTTACCTTACTTAAGAAATCTTAAGGTGAGCGTTCTTGCTGACGTTTCTAGATGCAACTATTGACAACCGACACTAGGTAAGCACTATTACAAAAAAAAAACGACTTGTAAGTATCTGCAGAAATATAAATTTTTAAACAGCTTCGAAATAACTGAAATCTCGAAAATGCATTAATGCTTTGGAAATATTTAATAATAACTTATTTGGAGAACAAATCCAATATCTTATAATAAAGGATTGGTCATTTTTCTTAATTGACAGAATTGGTCAATTAAAATATTTTATTTTACAGAAGTTGGCTTAGAAGTAAAAGTTGTAATTAAAATATTAAGAAATTTTTTTAAAAAAACTTACACATCCAGAGACCAGACGTAAACAATTGTACTTGATATTTTCAAAAATAACTGTTAACTTTCCTCTATTTAAACAAAGATTATTTTTGACTAATTTGTTTACTTTCATAACATTGTGTTAGTGAAGTTCTACTGAAATATATGGACACCTACTATTGAGTAACTATCGTTAACTGTATGTATACCCCTTAATTACAATACAACTCTTAACTTTCCTCTATTTAGACAAAAATTGTTTCTGACTGATTTGTTTACTTTTGTAACAGTGTTTTAGAAACGAGGCTCTATACGTAATATATGTATATATACTATTAAGTAACTATCGGCAACTGTATGTACACCCTTTAATTACATTAATTTCCTTCACGATGATATTTAAATGCACAGGGTTGAATCTACAAAAAATAAGCACTTACCTTTTACGCCATAACACCGCCATCTTACACGTTCACGGACCACGTCGACGGTAAACTAATATCAGCGTTTCCGAATCAGCATTTTCGGATAATGATAAGAACGCAATTGAAGATAAGGTTTGTTATCATAACAGAACCTGTAGGGAGATCATTACGATTTCTTGCCTGTGACGGCGAATATAATCCTCGATAAGATGGTGCATATCTGGAAATAAAGAAAACAAACGTTGTAAATAAAAATAACAGACAACCAAAATGTAATACAATCGAAATCATAACAGAATAAACAGTAGTAATCTGACTGAATATAGTAATAAAAAGGAAAATATAATATATGATATTGTGTAGATTTGATGAGACTTGCTCCTTCAAAGGCGTTTAGGAAAATTTCAAAAGTATGCTATGGCACCCTAAGCTAGATGCTAGTCTCACTACTTATTATACTTATACTCTCCTTCGGATTTGCACTGAATATATATATATATATATATATATATATATATATATATATATATATATATATATATATATACATATATATATATATATATATATATATATATATATATATATATATATATATATATATATATATATATATATATATATATATATATATATATATATATATATATATATATATATATATACAGTACAATCCCGATTATCCGAATCGCGATTATCTGAAATCCGGCTTATCCGAAACAAACTGTTAAAAAGCAAATTGTATTCCCATTAAACGAAAAAATCTCCATTATTCGAAACAGACAATGAGTGGTTTCCTTAACGTGTCGGGGACTCCCCGACGTCTAGAATCTCACTGCTCTCTATGTTTTGGTTAGTCGACGAGTGTTATAAGTTACATTATGTCTATTATTATCGCAGTGGTAATAGTTTCGTTTTAATAGATATTTTACAAAATGGAGCAGCTTACCATATTATGATTTACTTTTAAAACATTATGCGTTAGTTAAAATTTATGAGTCCATAACTAAAAAAGAGTAAAATTATTCTTACATATAATAAACAAATAATAAAAATAAATAAATTAATGGGAACTACATGGTTTTATTCCAGGCTTCATTGGTTATGGTTAATTATTAATAATCAAAGTTAAACAAGTAAAAGTTCTTCTATTGCATGTGTTTTTTTAAATTCTCATTTTTTCTGACCCTAAGTGAAAACAACGTACAGGTAGACCAATCGAATTGAATCTGATAACTGACAAAACAATTCGGTTTTAATTTTATTATTTTAGTTATCTACAAAGTTATTGTATCCTTTAAATATAAAAAAAAAGGAAAAGTAAAAAGTGCCTTCTACTTCTTCAGTTGGTTTTCTTTTACTGCTACCTCAACCAGAACGTAAAAAAAAAATTAAATATCACCTTTTAACTCAACTTAAATTTTGCGGATACTAGTAAAATTTTTTCATATTATAAATTGTGCGCGTGAGTTGCGCATTGTCTTTGTGGATGTACTATTTTTTACCTGTATGTACCTACAAAAATCATAATTAAGAAAGTATTTTCATTGGTTTATGGGCGCTACGGAGATGGATTGAGAGGCCTTGTAAAAAACAAGGTAAATAACATTTTATTTGCAAAAAAAAATCTCAATTTAATGACCATTGTGTTGAATATATCTGGTCTAGCGGAATTTCAATTTTTTTATTCCCTTGGAAAAAGAAATTGTTTCGAACTGTGCATATTACGCATTGGCAGAATAGATAACCTCTTGATTCGACGAAAATTTCTTCCCACTAAAAAAGTTACTTGGGTTAAAATCTGGGTGGTGAACTATTTCGAAGACCAGCTCGTGCACTTTCGCCATTACAACGGCCGATGTGTGAGCAGGCGTATTTGTCCTGTTTTACCCTTTTCAAAGACTCAATCTGTTAGTCCCAAAAAACAGTTGCCATTACTTTTGCGTTTTCGCTTTTTTCGGAGCACTTTTACCTTCACCAACTCACTGTTTTAATTGCCGTTTTGTCTCCTGATATGTAATGGTGGATCCACGTTTCCTCTATAGTCACAAAACGACGCCAGAAGTCCTTCAGATGAGGCTGCAACTTTTGCAAGCACGATTTTGAAATGTCCTTCCTTGTGCGTTTTTGGTCTGGAGTCAACAAACGCGGCACCCATGGCGCACTCAGCTTTTTCATTTTACAACTTCATGCAAGATAATATGTACCTGTTCATATGAGATGCCTAAGCTTAATGCGACGATCTGTCATTACAATGCCATGAATTTTATCGGCCATTCCTTTAAAAGAAATCTCAATCGGGCCATCCTGAAAGTGCAGAATCTGAAGTGCTCGTACCGCCACGTTTAAGTTCGGTTATCCACTAATAAATGATCTTGAGTGCTGATGCAGAGTCCCCATGAACTTTTTTCATAATAATAAGCGTAAACGTGTTGTTATTACCTTAAAAGAGAAACTTGAAGCAATTCAACGTTTAGATAATCTTGAACTTCTTAAAAATATAGCGAAGGATTTAGTTGTAGCCGTGAGTACTGTTTCAGAGTGAAGAAAAAATCGCGAAAAACTTTAAAAATGGTGTAGTGTTTTGTCATCGCCCACACAGGCACGAAAACGTATGAAAAGCGGTGAATACCAAAAAGTGGATGATTCTTTATTTTTATGGTTTACACAGAATCGAGAACATGGAATACCAATTTCAGGAACAATATTAAAACATAAGGCAGTGAGTTTAAGCGAAGAGTTGCCGGTTATTCAAGCGCATGTAAATTTTTCTGCAAGTGATGGATGGCTAGACAGGTGGAAAAAAGACATGGTGTACGTCAACTGAAAGTTTGTGAAGGAAGATTGTCGGCTGATGTATCTGCTGCAAAAAAATTTGCAGAGAATTTTGAGCAGCTTATGAAGGAACATGGTTTACAACCAGACCAAATCTATAATTGTGATGAAACAGGCTTGAACTACAAAATGTTGCCGTCAAATACCTTAGCTTCAAAAACGGAAGCTGGAGCACCTGGTTACAAACGTAGCAAAGAACGTATTACTGTTCTTGCATGTAGTAATGCTTCTGGAAGACACAAACTCCCATTATTATGTATTGGTAAGTCAGCAAATCCACGAACCTTTAAGAATATTCGTCGCAATGCTTTTCCTATTTTGTATAAAAATCAAAACAATGCGTGGATAAACGTAACTCTATTTAAAGACTGTTTTTTTGGAAATTTTTGTTCCCAAAGTGGAACTTTTTTTTAAAAGAACATGGATGTCCTAGAAAATGTATTCTGTTACTAGATAACGCTCCCACTCACCCAAGTGAGGAGCAACTTGAAAGTGGGGAACTAAAAGCAATGTTCTTGCCTCCTGCTGTAAGTTCTTTCATTCAGCCTATGGATCAGGGTGTACTGGAAAATTTAAAACGCAATTACAGGCGTTTGTTATTGGCGCATATTTTAGAAGAAGTAGATGAAGGTGGCAATTTTCCTGATTGTCTAAAAAAGATAAATTTGAAAAATGTTATATATTGGATAGCTTCAGCCTGGAATCAAGTAAAGAGTAGTACTCTGGAAAAATCTTGGTCAAAATTTTAGACAAGTTTTAAAATATTGGGTATGAAATTGGCACTCTCTTCGCTCTAAAAAACGTACGCACACCCCAGCCATTTGGATGAAGAATGAAAATGATAATGAATACAGTTACTCTATTCTCTTTCTGGTTTGAGATGATAAGTTTGAGATTAACAAAGTTTCTTGCCCTTATTTGGTCTACTGTTTCGAATTGGTAACTGGGTAGGTTCAGAATGAATTCTGGAGTTGAAGTACTCTAGAGTGGCGGGGAGTAAGTCTGATTTTCGTTACTAACTTAATAAAAACTTTTGAAAGTTTTTATTTACAAAGATAATATGACAGTAAAAACAACCATACGTTGCAAGACGCATTTTAAAAAAATACAAGTCGGACTCGCGTAGTTAGTATTCCTTACGGCGATTTCTTTTAAAATAAAATAAAATAGGATAAGTTAATTAGGTCCCTGACATGTATATATCCTAAGATCCAATATGTATTTTTACGTTTTTTCTGTGCCAATAATGCATAACAGCTGTAGCATCTTAGGTACCTACTAGCCAATAAATCAATCTAGCTCAATCTAGAATTTAGTAATAGAGGTGCAAAACAAATATTTATTTCCTAAATATTTGTTTAATTGTAAACAAATAAGATAAAATTATGTCTCGGTACAAGAGCGACTCGCCACTCGGTTACAGTAATGTACTTAAAAGTATAATACAAAAAGCTCCACCGTACGTCAAGAAACATAGTTTTTTAGATAAATTATCCAACGTAATGCACTAGTGATATTCTCGCTCAATCTGCATTTTATGGAGAATATTTCAGAATGATTTCAAAACTTTTTGATTCGTACTTTTTGAGATAAGTGGGGGACATCGATTATTGGCAATTTTTTAAAAATAATATAAAGAAAAGCGTGCGGAAGTTTTACATAATATATATTTTTGAACTCGTGTTTTCACAGGTTTTCATTTGACACCTCACTCGATAACCTGCTATTTTTTTTACTTCCGATTTCACCCCTTAAGTTGAAATTTAACTTTTAAAACTGCACTGATGGGCCATCAATTCGTATATTGCCAAATTTAAACTTTCTATGTCAAATAGTTTCGGAGAAAATCAGGCGTGACAGACGGGCAGACACCGAAGTGATCCCATCAGTGTTCCTTACGGAATACTAAAGAGATACGCCATTGCATTTAACATTATCTTCTTTGAGCGAGAGTTCGCAGGCCTGGAGCTACCAAATTGCAGCAGTTAATGGCAAAATTTAAAAAAAAAACTAGTATTTGGCCCTTGCTTTTCTAGCGTCCCGAGAAGTTCAAGGCTACATCAATCTCGTTACATATTAAATAATTCGTCTTATCAACTAAAAAATCATTTTTCAATATCTTAATCACAAAATAATATATTTTTGTACATTATATTTTGGTAGTTAAACTGTCCTGTATTCGATCATTGAACCATGTGAGTGATAACTAACTAACAAAAAATCCAACATTTTAATGAAACCCTTTATTAGTTTTTGTTAATAACTAATTTGGACGATGATGGTGTAACCCTGAAAGTGAAAAATATATAATATTTAATGCAGCTGTTTATCGAAAACTACCACCCCCATTTTTTCGATTTCCATTGATGGTTTGCATCGGCAAAATAAGTTAACACATCGAGAGGAAACCAGTTTTTACATAAAAGTTATAAGATATAGTACAATATTTACGCAATATATCCACCCTTTTACGAATCCTAAAAAGAATGTCCAAGAATATCTTAGATTAGACAATGTTAAGTAGTAGTGGAAGTCCGAATGCGGTGTGGCTAAACCATAAAGACACCCTAACAAAATCAACGTTGACTTACAGAAGTGTTAAGTTAACAAAGCAATATAAAGATTGTTACACTGTTACAAGAAAAAATAAAGTAAGAGTTGCAAGAGTTTCTGACAACACGTCCCAGTTCGATAAGGACAACAGGTAAGGTGAAGAAGTTCCCGAACGATTACCTATTGATGATCACCTGTGCTATGGAGACGAACGCGTCAAGGGGACAGATGAACTCAAGGATAACCTTCTTAATGCTTTCCAGAACAGCCCAAAGTGATTATAAAAGGAGGAAGCTAGCGTAACAAATGTAGACAAGCAATACTTGAAAAAGCAGTTTCTTTAACGAAGTCCCAGAACCAATTGCGGAACACAGGAATCGTCTGCTCAATAAATAAAAAATTTATCAATTTTTAATAGAACAGGTACACCTGAGATAACTGATAAGCAGAAATCCACTAAGCTTCTGTTGTCATATTGTGACGGAATACATAACAAGTGTTTTACATTTTACAGTCAAAATAAAGAAAATAATAAATAAAATATATTTTAGGTCAAATATTTCGAAGAACCACTAAATTTGAGTAAATGGTATTACAAAATAAACAAAGCCGTATTTTCTGGCATTATGCCTTCCCGACGTCGAAGGTTATGCAAGTGAATACGTCAGATATCGTCCCCCAATAGATAAGAAAGCTAAAAACCCTTGGCATAGAAGCTTTCGCATCAGAAGAGATTAATATCTTCATTGTGAGCTGAGCAACTTGTATCCAAGAGATTCTGTACAATATGGTGGCCTCCAGATTTGGTGTTCTTGGAGGAAAAGAAATTCGCTGTTTTCTGAGATAAGGAAATTATTATCATGCCGCATCGATGGTTATCTTTGGTTCGTTTCTTCACCCTTTTGAGGAAAATGCTGATAAATCAGTGACCATTAGTAACAAACCTAACTGCCGGGGCATTCCGTGAGAGTCGAAGTCAGTAAGACTAACGTAGTGGCCATTTGTAAATAATATATTAATAGGACCAATATAGTATAAAGAATATTATAGAGACGATATATTTTTCTGTTAAATATAATATAATATTATATTATCCTCTCAACCTCTAAAGCTCTCTGATCATATTTCCTTTGAATTGTACTTTATCAATAAAAATGTAAAAGTAACCCGAAAGGGTTTGCTTTAGAAAGTAGGTGAATAGCAAATTTTAAGTTTTGGGAAAAAAATTTCTTCGCTAACAATTTTAACAAAGCAAAACATAAAAAAAAATCGAATTTATCATTATAAAAAGTGTAATGTTGAGACATAAACTTAATATAAAAATATATCCCATATTCTTTACTGCTTCAGATATTGTCATTATTTTCAATTTAATCAAAATTGTCAATTTCCGTAGGATGATAAAGGTTTAAATTAAAACAGGTACTACTAATCTCTACTGTTCAATTTATCGTAAATCTTTTCAAAGTTTAGTTAAAATTTTGTAGAACTCTTTTAAATTTTGTGGAACTGTTTAAAAAATAAGAAAACAAGGGAAAATTTCGTTACGCGGGCTTTTCAGAAAAAGGGTTTTTGTTTGGAATAGGCTTAAAATAGTCTAATGTTGAAAGACTTACAAGAAAATATCGGGGAGGAGGAGGCCGTTTTTACACGTTTTTTTTGCATATAAACACTGATACGTAAGTGTACGAAAGTCTTCGTTTATGCGCATACGCCGAAATGATTATGCTACATTTACAGTCACAGTAAAATTCCAACAAGTAAGGAACATGAAATGAAAAGGACAAATCACAAGGTTTTTTTTTTCTTAGAATAGGCCTAAAATGGTCTAATTTTGAAAGATTAACGAGAAAAAAATCGAGATAAGGCTGTTTTTGCTAACCTGAACTAACCTTGGTCTCCAGTCACTAATATAGCACGTATATCATTTTTTTACATTAAGGTAAGACATTTTTTTTCATTATTTAATGTATTTTGAAATTGCTTTATTATTTAATTCAGGTGAGTTTCAGTTAGTTCTGGTTAACAAAAACGGTTACCTCCCGATTTTTTCTCATAAATTTTTCTAATTTAGGCCATTTTAAGCCTATTTAAAAAAAAACTCTTCCTTTTTCTGAAAAGCCCGCGTACCGAATTTTCGCACGATATCTACGTCGTTGCTGTTTTTGCCGAATTTCTGCATGTCTGAATACATGCTTAAGCTTAGAGTTATTTATGTTATCTTCTAATCGATTATATGGGTATTCTTCTAAATTACGTTCACTTCTTGTATGTATTCAGGACATAATAGCATATATTCTTAGGTGCAATAATCTGATTAGTTCCTTCTACTAAAAAGGAATCGAGATTGGAAGCGGAAATAAAGACTGAGAAGAATAAATTTTGGGAACAAAACTGCCCACCCTAATATCTCTTAAAAACTATATTGAAAATTACGATAATAAAACAAATACACTAGTTTAAAAAGTAACAAATTTTTAAATGAATAAATATAATTACTAAACTAAACTTTATGTTTGTTTGAACTCTGTAATTTTGTTTCTCGTTTATAGAGGCAATAACAAGCATACAAATCTACATCCTAATAAAACAGTTCCCGCCCGCCTATGTTACCGTGACGAAATACATTAGTGTTTAAGTACTGAACTGGCCGATGTTGATTTTGATATCAAATCGTACCGAAATCAGCTTATTGTGCAAAGTTAGTACCAGATTATTAAGATTCAGTGACTTGTTTTTATAAATTTTATCATTCTGCACTCCCTTTTCTATAACTAGCGCTATGCGACAGTAACTTCTAATTTATTATTTAGAATTTTATAAAAAAGAGAAATATATATCTAACAGTAAATAATATATATTTTTGTAGGATATGATTAGTTCGTAATATTATTTCTTTGTGATTGTTATTGTTATTTTATTATTTCCTTTTAAAATTCATATTGCATTTATATTTTATTATTTATTTAATATTTCATATATATCTTTGTATGATTGCAAAGTCACAATTAGCTCTTTTTTGTAAACACAAGCAGCAAATTTCAATATGCCGTTTATTTCTTATGTCTTATTTATACTATATTTAAGCTTACAAAAACTGTTAAATAATTTTGCAAACCCATCAGCAGTAGTAGGAGTAGTAGTGGCTATGGGGAGGCTAAGCGTTCAGTAGACAGACCAGAGGGATCTATTTTGCGAACCCTGAGGAAACGTTTTCCTAAAAAAAAAAGCCTAAACGCCACGATCATCGCGAAACCTTCGAGACCTGACCATAAAAGTCAGGATGTAACTCCACGATAGAGTGTCGGCTTCTTCCCTTATGAGCAACATAGAAAAGGGATTCGGGTCAGTTTCTGTTATATAGACAGGCAATTGAGTATACAAGATTTATTTGGCGGTTCATTTAAAATACTTTTTACAAATTTTGAATTCAGAAGTTTTGGTGTCCATAGAACATGAAAACTTTGGAAACAAAAATATTTTTGAACAAAAATAATATACTACTCAGTATATATCACCACTACACCAAACACTTTATTTTTGCACTCGACGCGCGTTTCGCTAACCATGTTAGCTTCATCAGGAGCGATGATTGACTAAAGCTAAACTACAAATCTACCCTATTTATACTTAGATTTGTAGTTTAGCTTTAGTCAATCATCGCTCCTGATGAAGCTAACATGGTTAGCGAAACGCGCGTCGAGTGCAAAAATAAAGTGTTTGGTGTAGTGGTGATATATACTGAGTAGTATCATTGTGCCAAAGATTCCACATTCCCAACTTAGTAAAAATAATATAAAAAGAATCTTCTGATGACACAGATTTTTTACAAACTTACCTAACAATTTTAAATAAATTACTTGGAAATATTTTTAAAATAGTTATAAATATACAACATTTACTATCTCATTTACTAAAAGGTCTAACTTTAAAACTAATCTAATAAAAACAATAAGCCAACTAAAGTTATTAGGCTGTGCAATACACTATTACTTAACTGACACATACCATAAAGTGTTCTATTGCCCTGTTCCTGAGACTTAATATTAAATTTTCCTACAACATTTATTTGATAAAATTTATAATATAAAATATTAGCAAGCAACCACTCGAAGCTTTGGTACCATTGCTCTTTTCAGTATCGACAGATCCATTCCTTGACGATAAAGCCAACCTGTCTCTTGGATCTTTCTGAAGCTGATTCAGATCACCGGAAAGCCCAAGTCTAGCGGGCTTATCTACCACCTCGTTGCCCAGTACTCTCCGATGTCAAGAGACAAAAGCTCGACCTGTTGGATCCTAACCAACTCATTTAGTGCATCTCTGCCTAGGGACAGTAAGGAGGCGTCAAACAATCTCTCATCGTTATCGCCCTAAAGGACATTATTGGAATGTCGTCTTCTGCGCTTAGAGCTATTCTTGCCATGTCCCAATTTTTTATCCAAATTGAGAGCCCGAGCAGGGCATGTAACGCGGATATCGTTGTAGTCCTTATTACTACTAAAATGCACAGGCTGGCGAGTCTTTGAATTCTCCCTAGCTCTGTTTGCATCGTATTCCCCTTGGGTATCAGGTCACTAGTTATAATAACTCTTAACCTAACCACCGTCATATAGAGCCAAAGCGTAATCCACGGATTGAATCCCCATCGAGCTCCCATCACTCGGCTCGGTAACCAAAAAGCCGCAGTTGACGACGTCTCCATGCGCACCCCACCTGAATTTTTGATCTAGGGTAATACCTAAATATTTAACACAAGGGGCCAAGGTAGGTGATTTTCCAAATATCCTTGGCGCCTTGAAATCATTCCATTTTTTCTTTTTGTTGAAAATAATGATTTTCATCTTGTCAGGGTTGACAGACAAGCCATTTTGTAAACACAAAGTTTCTACTATACCGCATGCACCCTACATTTTTTGCAGATGATGTTTAGGAATTTTTCCATTACAGGAATGAGTCCTTCGTCCACATACGCCCGGGCGTACAAGTCGGATTCGGCTAGGCGCATCCATCACTAGACACTACAGGTGAGAGGAGAGACAATTATCCTAACCACATTCCCCCCTCATTCGAACCTGCAGCCCTCAGTCCCCGATCGCACTCACTACACGGCTCTTCAGTGCAAACATTGCACGATAATCGGCAGCTCACTCCTTGTCGCGAGAGAGAGTTTACAGATCTTCGACGGTTTTGCCTTGTCGAAAAATCAAACATAATAAAACTATAGTTTTTCCTTAAAACGACGAGGTTACCTAAAAGGCAATCCAGGATGTGTCTTGCATTGATTGGAATTTATTAGCGAGATATCAGTAAAAGGTAACTTAATTTTTGACTATTCATTTTTATCAAAGCCTTCAGTTCTTATCAAAGAATGGACTATAAATTCTACAGGAAACGAAGAAAAAATGTATATAAAGTAAATTTTTCGTCAATATATTGTCTTTTACAAAAATTGCTAAAAGAGCCTGTTCAATATGAAAAAGAATTGCGATATATATATATATATATATATATATATATATATATATATATATATATATATATATATATATATATATATATATATATATATATATATATATATATATATATATATATATATATATATATATATATATATATAAAACCAAGAGGATTTTTTCACTTAGGGGTAGCCCTTAGGATTACAGAGTGAACAAAAAGGTCTTAAAGTTCTTAGTAAGTGTAGTTTTATTCTAAAATCGAGCTATCAATGCCAATTCGTACATCATCTTCAGGACCTAGGAGACACAGAAAGAATCCGCATCAGGCAAAGAACCAATTGAAAGAATACATCGTATTTCAGCAAGAAGACAGGAAGGGGCCCTATCATAATTTATGATATCTATAAAAACAGAGTTATTAAATTAGAAAGGGTACTTACTGAATAATTACTGTTGGCTCTCTGTTAAAGGAGAAACCGATCTATGAAGTCGAGGGGAAGGAAATGTTGACACATGATTTCAAAAACAATAACAATAATTGCTAATGAACTTATTTTTCTACACATAAATTCACAACAATAAACATAGGTTTGTTAATTAAATTATTTTTCAATTAAATAAAAATCATATTTGAGAATCAATAAAACTTAAAAAAAAAATTTAATTTAAAAGTTACACCATCACTTTTTATCCCAGCTGACACGTGCTCGGCCATTTTGAAATAATCTAGTAGTTTTAATTTATACGAGTATAGTTGTCAATGCTGCCGGAAATTAAACTTGCGTGTTGAGAAAAATTATTAACAAAAGGTCAAATTAAGATCGATCAAACGGATGAAAAATAAAGTAAAATAAGAAATGTGGAAAAGTAAGCATTATCAAAATTTAAAGAAACTCTGGTGTAGGAATCATGAGTTTTTATTTTTTTTTGTATGTTCTTGGAACAACAAATATGTGTAAATGGAACTTAAACCTTCGACGTCTTTTTTATGGTTTAAACTATTCTGGCAGTTCTTTAAATAGCACATTTCCAGAAAATTCCGTCTGAACATGTTTCTTTCAGCATTCAAAATAAATGTTTCGTTATAATAGACTTTATGATCGTATTTATTGACATGTTGACTGAGACTGGTAGATTCTGGTTTGTGTTTACAATCGCTTTTATGTAGGGCGATTCTTTTTGATTATTTTTGCGATGTCTGGCCTATGTAAATAGACCCACATTCACATTTAATTCCATAAACTACACCGGACCTTTGCCAAAGATCAGTCTTGTCTTTTTTGTAAGGGTAATAACACCCAAGCTTATTTAAATTGTACTGACTATTTTAACATTAGTGCCTCTCAAAAGTGCGACAATTGTTTGGGAAAGACCTTCAATGTGCTGTAATTTTCTAAATTTTATCTCAGTTGATACTGAGCAGTTTAAAAAATTTCTTTGTCTAAGTCTATTAATAGGTTGAAAGGTTTTTTTTATAATAGATAGGACAAATTCTGTCAATTCTGTTCCTTAGTGCTGTTATGATGTTTAATTTTTGTTTCAAGGGATGGCAGGAGTGATAAGATATATATCGTCCAGAGTTTGTTTTTTTTTCTATACCAGTCTAATTTTATTATGCTATTGTCAGATCGAACTACCCTAGTCTCAAGAAAAGGAACGGAGTTGTCAGATTGAGTTTCTACTGTGAATTGTAGTTTTTCATTGAAAGAGTTAAAAATGTCGAGAGTTTCCTAAACTTCGTTCTCAGGTACATATTGGTTAAGAAAAGGGAATTCGAAATTCACCTTTTCGAGGAGATAATAGAGTAACTTGTTCATGATAATATAGGCAAGTACTGGTAATGCTGA
>CM032455.1:74144898-74149898 GCA_019049505.1 Pachyrhynchus sulphureomaculatus
TTAAATATAACTACAATCAAGGCGTTTACCCAAGGTGTTGGTATTTTACTTTCTATGAGGCACCTGTTAAATATAGCTTAAAGAGATTGTATTATCGATGCCCCTCCATATTTTGTCATTTCTTTAATTATTTCATCGTCCCCTGGTTCTTTGTGGTTGTGCATATGTTGTAGGACGTTTATTATTTCATCCGTTGTTACATCAACACATTTCATCAGATCCCACATTTCTTACTATCACTTTATGTCCTTCTTCTTTTCCGGGCGGTGGCAATATTTTCGTGTCATATAGTGTTTGATAATATTTATCTGTAGCTTCCTTTATCTCTTTGATTTGTGCGATCTCTTGGTTATCGTTATTTATAAGTTTTATTTTTTGATGTCTCCCTTCATTCATTTGTTTGTTTAGGTGTTTCAAACTTCTTCCCTCTTTCAAAGTTTCTTCTATTTTCGAGTTTCTGTACTGTTTGACGTCTTTTCTAAACTTTTTTTAAATTTTTTGTCTATTTCTGCCAATTCTAATCGGCAATTTGTAGGATAATTTTTTAATAGTCGTCTCTGTTTCATGAGATTTTGTGTCTCTTTACTTAATTTTGGTGTTTTTTCTTTTTTCTATGTTGCTATTTATTTTGTAGTCATCAGTAGGCCGTTGGTTATTTGTGCATTTAGTTCACCAAGTTCTGTTTGATGGTTTATATGTTTTATATGATTTTCCAGTGCTTATCGATATTCGTCTGTGTTTTGCTTTATTATTCCTGTTGGTGTCTTTATTTTTGTATGCGTTTTCAATCTACGTCTCTTCTGCTTCAGATTTATTCCTATTTTTGCTCTGAACATCCAATGGTCACCGCCAATGCTTACTGAGTTCAAGACTGTCGTGTCGATTACCATAAACTTGTCGTTTGACAAAACATAATCAATTTCGTTTCTTGTTATACCAACTGGGCTTTACCATGTCCATCGTCTATGTTCTGGCTTTTGAAAAAATGTATTCATATAACGTACAAATTATTTTGGTTTACAAAACATATCTCCTCTACTGTTCCTTGTACTCAAACCAAACTTTCCGATACTCTTTTCATTCATTGGTTTCCCTATTTTGGCATTTTTTTATATATATATATATATATATATATATATATATATATATATATATATATATATATATATATATATATATATAGATATATAGATATATAGATATATATATATATATATATATATATATATATATATATATATATATATATATATATATATATATATATATATATATATATATAAGGTCTTATGAAAAACTACAATATTATATTTATTTAAAATACTTTTTTAATACATTTGTATATGGAAGTTCTACTAATTTATCTTGGTTTTCTTTATTGTCTATTTTCATATATGCAAATTTAATTCCCTTTTATTCCCTTAAAGTAAATAAGTGTGGCTATTCTCTGAATACCAATAATTCTCATAATAAAAAAATAAACAATAAACATAGATAAGAAATCCTGCAGGCTTAAAATAAAATAAACATTATATACCGAACAATAGTTGTATTCTCAAGGTGCCTTATTATTTTTTTAAAAATTACTGTTAATTTTGTTGTTGGTCAAAATCTTTAATTTCGTGACAAATAATTCTAATTATTTTAAGTGTATCCTTCCTTCAAACCAATTTATCATGTATGTATTGTTTTTTAAATGTAACTGGTACGTCATAGAATACAATTTTGGTAAATACTCTGAAGTAAGGGCGAAGCGTCAAACATACCCTTTATATATATATATATATATATATATATATATATATATATATATATATATATATATATATATATACATTTTATTACAGTTTTTAGTCAGTATTATGTTCATACAAATGTTTACGTCTTTTAAGATAGTAAAAGGAAAGTAAAAATAAAATGTGATATGTGGTTGGGAGTCAATTAGTGACCTAAACAGAAAACTATTGGCCTCTTTAGTTAGACAAATAGAAAATTGACCAATATGGTTTCTTTAGGAATAAATTACAATATTACAGCGATATATAACCGCAATAAAATATTATAACCAAAAACAATTTATTAAAAATATTTACGTCGAATGAACTAAAAAGTAACAATGTTTTTATTATAATTTTCTAGAATTATGACAGACGTGTAAAACAACATGTGTTATGAACTCGTAATTTCTCATTAAAAGCGACACTGTAACCTTGGTTTAAACCAGAATCCAATAAGATTAATAATATTTCTCCTAATTGAATCCCATGTTAAATATGGGTTAGTAAGGTAGATGTTAAAATGGCATCCATTTCCTTCATGCATTGATTCTTCAGCTGCTTAAAAATGTTGCTCCGTTTTCATTTGATACCATTAATTATGTAGAACTAGAACACTTTTTGGAGTCCTAATCTACATTGTTTTATAAGTACAGATATTTAGTAGGTAGTTTAGAAACTTAGTTAAAACCTAATTTTAATTAAAATATTACTTAAAGTAAACTTTAAAAATCAAATAACCAAAAAACTTTTGGTTATTTGATTTCTTGGCTCCGAAGCGTGTTTAAACAGAAGCTGACACTATTAAGACAGACTTAAATGATGCACTTTGATGATTGATATCAAGAGCAACCACTTGAGTCTCTATAATGTTCAACTATGTTATATAAGACACTTTTACGTTTATATTTTCAATTTTAAATGGAATATTTGAAGTTTGTTTCACAATAATTAGTCATGATTTACTTAAGTAGATTATAACTTATAAAACACTCTGTATTAATTAATAAAAAAAGACCGCTCTTAAATGTCCTTTATTTTTTTTATAGCCATAGAACACGGGCTGCAAGGAAATCCCTAAAGTGCTACAGGAGCGGAAAAAGCGATTTATGGACTTGAATCGCTGTAAATTGCACTCGGTGGGAATCTCATACGGATGTGAAGTATTAACGCGACGTACGAGTATATTCCTATCATATACCGCTCTGGGAGGAATTAAGCGGACTACATCCACCGAACACTTCCCATGAAATGTGGAATAGACTCAAGTACCCAACCATTCTTCGCTGTTCCTAGGAATCAAGGTTGCTAGTAAGTTTTGAGCCAACAGCTTTCTTCTGAATAAATCTAACAAATGCGGTGTATGTTTGAGAGCAAGCCCCAAACATGAAAGCACTATTTCATCGTTGGTCGAATTTCAGCTTCGTAAAGAATTAATATTTGATCTCCTGTTGATATTTGCTCATGAAAGCCATATTGATGGTCGCTGATAACAGATAAGATGTTGATTAATAGCCCTTTCCATAACTTTCGATATTATTAAAAGCAGTGCGACTGGTCCGTAGTTGTCTTTTTGCTTTTTTTGGATATCGGATGAACTGTAGGGCTTTTCCAACAGGAAGGACATATTCCTTTTCTGTAGGATAAGTTAAAAAGTCAATATATATATATATATATATATATATATATATATATTATATATATATATATATATATATATATATATATATATATATATATATATATATATATATATGTATATATATATATATATATATATACATATATATATATATATATATATATATATATATATATATATATATATATATATATATATATATATATATATATATATATATATATATATATGTATATATATGTATATATATGTATATATGTATATATATATATATATATATATATATATATATATATATATATATATATATATATACATATATATACATATATATACATATATATTTTCTATAGCTTTCACTACAGTATCCCTCATAACACTCCACTATATATACAATACACACACACACACACACACACACACACACACATATATATATATATATATATATATATATATATATATATATATATATATATATATATATATATATATATATATATGTATATATATGTATATATATATATATATATATATAAATATATATATATATATATATATTTATATATATATATATATATATATATGTATATATATATATATATATATATATATATATATATATATATATATATATATATATGCATAAAACTAAAAAAGCTTCTAGCACTGACGGAATACTCGTTATAGTACTTAGAACTGTGCGAGCAAACTCACACGAGTTTTCTGTAGACTTTTTAACTTATCCTACAGAAAAGGAATATGTCCTTCCTGTTGGAAAAGCCCTACAGTTCATTCGATATCCAAAAAAAGCAAAAAGACAACTACGGACCAGTCGCACTGCTGTTAATAATATCGAAAGTTATGGAAAGGGCTATTAATCAGCATCTTATCTGTTATCAGCGACCATCAATATGGCTTTCATGAGCAAATATCAACAGGAGATCTAACTTATGTAACACATGTTTATAGCAACGCAATTGAACAGTATGGAGAATCTCGAACGGTTGCCCTTGATATATCCAAAGCATTCGACCCTGTTTGATATGTAGGGTGTTTGGCTATGGTATGTCTGAAAAGTTTTGTTTATGGCTCTCATGTTTCCTCAGAGAGCATTCTTTACAAGTGGCACTCGATTGATATCTTTCTACCTATCAACGCTGATGTGCTTCAAAGCTATGTTGGCTTCTACTGTAAAAGACAAGAAATCCAATATATAGTTTTGCAGATGACAGTACGCTCATCTCTTCATTCACGCGCACTGGCAACGCTCCAACAAGTAGAATTTAACGCGACAAAAACCCAGGCGGCAGTTTTTTCTAAAAAAGCTAACGTTACTAAACAGGCGCTAATTTGGGAGCAAATATGTCGTGGTATGGAACATGTTACATTCATAGAAAAGAGAAATTCTCAAAATCTGGGAATATTATTTCGAACTAGAAACCTTTACACTCCACAGCAAATATTAATTCTTTACGAAGCTGAAATTCGACCAACGATGAAATTGTATGAATATAATACTGACTAAAAAACTGTAATAAAATGTATATATATATATATATATATATATATATATATAATAT
>CM032455.1:74154898-74209898 GCA_019049505.1 Pachyrhynchus sulphureomaculatus
ATATATATATATATATATATATATATATATATATATATATATATATATATATATATATATATATATACGTATATATACGTATATATATATATATATATATATATATATATATATATATATATATATATATATATACGTATATATACGTATATATATATATATATATATATATATATATATATATATATATATATATATATGTATATATACGTACATATACGTATATATATATATATATATATATATATATATATATATATATATATATATATATATGTATATATATATATATATATATATATATATATATATATATATATATATATATATATATATATATATATATATATATATATATATATATTATATATATATATATATATATGTATATATACGTATATATATATATATGTATATATATATATATATATATATATATATATATATATATATATATATATATATATATATATATATATATATATATATATATATATATATATATATATATATATATATAGAATTCAACTGACAAGTTGGCTTTCTCAACTGGTATTGTTGCTATAGTATTATCTGGCTGTGTGAGTGGTGGTATAGTAGATTTAGTGATATTTTGACTAATTAGCAACTGACCAAAAGGACCTGGGATTATTGCGGCAGGCAAGAAGTTTATTTTTAATTCTTTGTTTGTGTGCCTTCTTGGTTTCGTCGATAATTTCTTTGAATCTGTTCCGGGCACGAACAAAGATGCTACGATTTATAACGTTAGGATTTTTGCGCCATTATCGGTCAAACCAAGGCATATATGGAAGGGCATTTCTTTGAAAAAGGCTTCCATACCAAAATGACATTGAAAACCTCCTTAGCGCAATCAGATGGGTCGTCGGATCTAAAATAAAAGCCTGGCCAAGGGAGAGTTCGAAAATATTTCATGATTTTTTCCCATCTAGCAGATTTGTAGCGTCAAATCTTGCGCGGTTTAAGCGTCTTTCTATCACTGATCGATAGAATACTAGATATCGAAAGCAGATTATGGTCAGAAGAATCTAACGGCGGATTTACGGTGACAGTATAAATCTCTGGATGGTTGGTTAAAAACAGGTTAAGAAGATTAGCGAACTCTCCGCCTGGTCAGAAATACCTGCTTGTTCATCGATAAGCTGAGTAAAGCCAAAAATAACTGAGAATGATTTAGCTTCACGACCTTGTTCGTCGGTAGTAATTGCCGCCTAAACCGGAAACAGAAGTCGTACCCAGGATAGAGAAAGCTCACTGTGCTGGTCGATGAACTGACCTTGGTGTCACAAAGAGCAAATACATGAGACTTGTTTGATTGTAGGTGTTGATGCACTGAATTTATGTTCGAGTTCCGTATGTACCAAAAATCTATTTTAAAATTGTGATCTCTCCATGTTGACACCCCCAAATCATCCCCTACCCGGAGATTCGAAGGGGGGCTATTTTATCTCTAGAATTTTTTGATCCTAGGAGCTTCGTCATGCTACTTTTCCCCACACTGAATTCGGAGACATCAGTACAGCCACGAAACGATAAGTAACTTCACTTAGTCTAAGCCGATGTATCACACCGACGATGCCTGGTGAGGTCTGGGCATCTACCATTAACTTGTTATTTTAGCCGCCATCTACGACAGACAAAAGGCACCAAGGATGATATTCTGTCTAGCACCTCCACGGGAAATTGCCGGTTGCGACACATAGTTTCAACTGTTGAGATCGCTACTAGTGACATCTCGGTCAGTTTTACAGACATGATGGCAGGCGGTTTTATTTTAAAAAAAAATCGCGATTTAATTAAGGTTAGGAAGTCGCTAACTTAACTAAGGGTGAATTAGAAATAAAATATGTAATATTAAAATTTTTATCCACGGTATGTTTTCATATTATGATGGCAGACAAGGTACCATATTATCATTATTTTAATATTTATTTAAAATGCTACCTTGACAATCTCTGTTTAAAATAATTTCAGTCCAAGATCGCAGGAAGAAATAAGTTAACTTATTTACACGGTACTTCCCTCGAAAACGTAAGTTTTAACATTAATACTTAAATTACCTTTATCACATTAACAATAACTCAATTCAAGTAACTCAATAAAATAAATGATGATAAGATATAATTAAGAAGAGGATAGGGTGATATTTACAAACTGTAAACAAAAACGCTTCATTCAGGAACGAAGCATCTGAATACGTTTTTATTTTATTAATTAACAGCCAAAAGTGTCAGAAAGTAATTAGAAATAAGAAAATTAGTTTTCTAATTAAATTGGAAATTCTCCATATTGAACAGAGTGAAAATTAAAACAGGAACATGTGAAGTAATGCCTCCCTTTTTTAGGGGTTACCGTGTATGATTAAAAATAGGTAACTGCCAAGTACATTACATATTTAAACTATACCTTTATGTAGATTAATAGTATAACAAATGAAAATGTTTTTGATTTGTCATACATTTAATGAATCGTAGGTTTTGTAATTATATTTTGTAAATATATTTTAGCATATATAAAATACAAATAATTAATTAATTAATAATTAAATTAAAATAATAATTAAATTAAGTGTGCTAAGAGAATAAGATTCAATCAATGCACTTTTTAGATTCCTAAAACATTTTCTTTAAAAAACTCCATTTTGTTTGTACCATCAAAACAAAATTTCATACAAAAGTCGGTACACCTCAATCCAAATGACAAAAAAACCTTTTGGGGCGACTCTTTCATTTACGGACTGTCTCAATATCACTTTGTGGGAGTTTCAAATTATACACTGGCTCGAGAATCTGTAGCCTTTGTACAAGAAAAACATTTAATTTAATTTTAACAATATTAAATGTTTGCAGAAGCCATCAAAATGATGAAATATTGACTGATTAGTGCAAGACAAAGCAATGAAATTATAATATGTTACCGCCAACGTGTTAAATAAATTTGTCTTATTTTCTTCCATCCTTTATTTTTATGGCCTGGTTCCAATCCATCCAAATGAAAATGAAAATACACGATTATGCTTTAAGTTTTAAAGAAATTCGGAAGAACTTTGTTTTTTCATTGTCATTTGATATGCCAGTCTAAAGAGTACTTGCGTGATTCTCTAATCCAGGGTTGCTCAAACTTGAACTGCTGGCGATCTACCTCAATATTATTAGACTACGATCGATCGACTCTGAGAGGCTGCAAGAAAGTGTGATGCAGGATTGTCGTCTAGGTAGGGTGTATCGTGGCATAGATATTAGTTTTCCGCACAATATGCATTGTCAGATTTTTTTTTAGTCAAGGTAAGTGTAGGTCTGCTCTAAAATGTCAATGAAAAAACTCATAATTATTCAAAATTGCGAGTTTATTGGTTCTTACAAAACAAACGAGTTCTAGTGTCTAAACTTAACTAAAGAGTGACTTTGGATGTTGAAGCGTGGCACTGCATGTCCTCAGCATACTTTTCGTAAGATGGTACGTAATTACCGAGTGCTAATCGCAAGCATGATGACATATGTTCGTCAGTTAGTCGACTGCGATATTTTGACTTAATTATCTTCATTTCAGAAAATGCAGACTCGCACAAGTAAGTTGACCCAAACATTGCCGTCAGTTGAAGGGCGATTTGCCTTAGATTCGGATATTTATCTTCAGATATAAAACACCAGAATTTTGTATCAGATGCTGTGGCTTTGAGATGTATATCTAATATAATCTGCACTAACTCATTTTCAACAGAACATGAGTCCATGTTAAACTGACTTGCTATTTCAGTAGCTAATTCCTCAATGTTTTTACAAGAAAAAGGATAACTCATAAATGATGCGATATTTGCCAATTTACTGAAATCATAAAAACGTATTTCGAATTGGCCCAAAATATTTGATAATTCTGCCTCATAGATATCATAATTCAACTGAGGAATCCTTGCTTTCAAAGACGGAAAATTTTTCAGATCCTTTTTTTTCAGTTGATCTATCATAAGTTGCAATTTACTTTTGAATGCCTTTATTGCGCTAATCATCTCAATAATAGTTTTTCCTTTACCTTGAAGCTCCAAATTAATAGTGTTTAAATGCATTGTGATGTCTGTCAAAAATGACAAATCAGTCAGCCATTTTCCGTTTTTCAGCATCTGAGTGTCATCACCTCTTTCGTCCAGAAAAGCTGTTATTTCGGGCAATAATTCTTGAAACCTTTCTAGGAATTTTCCGCGACTCAACCACCTGACGTCCGTGTGAAGAACTAAATCAGTGTGTTCAGCTGACTCACTATCTTCCAACTGCAATTTAAAGAGCCATCGTTGCAAGCTACGTGCACGGATAGAATTCACAATTTTTATAGCAATGCCCATAATCTCCTCCATGTTTAGAACTTTTGAACACAAAACATGTATAATGCAATGGAAGGAGAAAAATGAAGGGAAATCATCATTAGCTCGACACAATGCCACAAAATCGTTTTCGTTTCCAGTCATTGCTGGTGCTCCATCGGTTGTAATGCACACTAGTTTATATATTGGTAGCTTGTAGTTTGTTACCAAATTGAAGAAAACGTCATATATATTTTCGCCACGGGTCTTTCCTTTCAGAGGAATCATTGTCAAAAACTCTTCCTTAGCCGAGATGTCATTGAATACCATTCGAATAAAAATACACAGCTGGGCAGTGTCTGTCATATCGGTGGATTCGTCGAACTGTAAAGAAAAGTATGTACATTCCATGATATTATGTTTTAGTTTATCTGCCATGTCCTGACTCATGACTTCAACACGCCTTGTGACAGTCGGACAAGATAACTGAAGTTCTCTAATAGCAGACATAGTTTCTGTTTTATTTTTTAAAATCTCCAAATAAAGTCTCACCCGCTTCAATAAATGCTTCCTTCACAACCAATCCATCATCAAATGGTTTCTTGTGTTTCGCCAATATATGAGATATTTTAAATGACGCGATCGTTGCCGCTTTTGATTGTTTGGCTGGTCTTGTGAACATGGTTTGTTCTTTTTTCAAACAAGTTATCAAATCACGTACTTTTCGTTTTCTTAATTCACTCTGTGACGGAAAACCCTTTTCATAGTTTTTATGAACCGTTTTATGATGCCTCTCTAAGTTCTCACGCTTAGGTATTGCAACTGGCGCACGGAAAATGAGACAAATGCACTTATCCTTTACCATACAAAAGAAAAATTCTTCCTTCCAATCGTTATTAAAACGATAAGTTTTACTTTTCTTCGCCGTACTCATTTTGGACTATTTATTACTAAACTTTGTATCCATGTATCGCCTTCAAGTTACAACTCTGACTAACTCCTATTCCTGTAGGCGCAACATTTATATTGGCGCGAACGAAGTCTCGAATGTTCCCGTCAAACACGCCGCCCGAAGTTTCTAGAAAAATCGGCGGGAATCAAAAACGCGGCTTTTCTTTGACAAGTACCGCGCGTTCCTTTGATAAAGCCGCCTTTTGTCGCTAGCAGGGGGTTATTACGATAAAAGAAAGTGATGAGGGGGTTATTCTGGCCTAATTGTGGATCGAATAAATTTTAGTAGTTTATTCATTACATTTTGTTTTAATTACCTAAAACAAAATCTGTGAATAGTTCTATATCGGAATTTTTTTCTCGAGATCGACTCAAAAAGCACTCGTGATCGACTTGTCGATCGCGATCGACCGTTTGAGCAACCCTGCTGTAATCTATCTAAAAATAATAGTACTTTTAGTTTTGGTAAGAATACGCAGTACTATAATAGCGTCTCATCATCTTTATCCAATTATTCAGGATTCATGAGCGACGAGGCTAATAGTCATGTCACATTATATTATAGAATATAATATAATGTGTTTATAGAAGCACTGGACTTTTAAATATTAGAATGTGTGACAAAATTAATATTGTATGATCGTTGTTTTTTGTTTTCTTAATAATTATTACAAACTTGTTTTTTTCATCGTTCAGATTCCGTCCTAAGTAGCGATTAACCCTTTTACCACATCTTAGAGATATCCTCGGGGATGTCATGATATCCGTCAACGTTGCCCACGTGCCGAAACATACATTTGCTTTTTAAGGCACTTTTAAGCCAATACGGTATTGCTACTAAGAGCATTTGTGTATTTTTACAATAACTATTATATTTCAGCCGCCGCCCTTCTGTTAAAACGAAAAACAAAATTTTACTGATAAAAAAATATATTATACATCCTTTATTAGCAAAATTTGTATGTATAAGTCGTCTATCAATAGAATGTTATATAAATTTTGTTTTTTTTTACGATCGTGATAGAGTATAAGACATTCAAAATGATTTCTCTTTAATCCCTTCAACCTTTTTGCTGTACATGCACATGCGGTACTCTTTGCAAACATTATTTATCACGCAGGATTAAAAAAGAAAAAAAACAAAGGCAGACAGTGGTATATGATAAATTGCACCATTGTGTTTCAAATATGATATATGGCCCATTGGGAGAATGATACCTGCCTGAATATATAAAGATAAAAATGGGTATAGAGTTGTTACAATAAATATGAGCTTTTGTACTAAGTAATATTTAAAATAACATATCAAATTTTTGCAGTGATCACTTGTAACTGTTAATATTTAAAGTTTCTGCTCACCTTAAAGAAATATTATAATGAAATATTTTACTTAACTTAGAAAGTAAAAAAGACAACTAGAACAAATGAAGAAACATTAGCATCGTAATTAAAACGAGGACTATACCATATGAACAAAGTGATACGCAGTAACCCAAGTAATTTATTGCGCAAGAATGTTTCTGCATAATTTAATATAATGCTCGTATATTTTAAACATTAAAATCTAGATTCACTAAAAAGGTCATGGAATTCAAAATTTGTAGTTATCTAGTTGACTTTTGTTTTTGAAACTGTTACGTTTTGTAAATGACACTTAAGAAACATTTTACAAGAGAATTTTAAATAAAAATCAAGATTTAAAACCTTGGAACCGTTTAGTCATAAATAAAAATAATTTTCTGGTGTTTTATGGCCCAACTTAACTTTAGGTGACTTACTAGTGCTCTTGTCAATTTAAACTCAACTGCCCAATTGAATTCATTTTAGAGTACAATTTTTTTGGCCAATAATGCAGCAACTTCACGTACTATCTTTACTTTTTGGTAAATCTCCTGGCAGAATCGCACATATATATATATATATATATATATATATATATATATATATATATATATATATATATATATATATATATATATATATATATATATAGGTGGGTTCAATAAAAACGGTAGTAGTAGTAGTAGTAGTAAAATGAGTGGGTGGTACCTTGAGTCTCTGGTGTCACCTAGATCTAAAAGTTCTTCTGTGACTCCCCACTAAGTCGAGTAAGGGTCGCAGTCCCAGTCCGGCATTTTCTACCAAGAGACATAGGCTATTCACCCTGACCTCTTGTAGATCTTTGGGTTCACAGAATAGTTGACCCCAGTAACTATATCTTTTTACCATTAGTGCAGGACATTCGCACAGAATGTGAATACTGTCCTCCCTTTCTCCCTCGTACAGCCGACATGTTTTCCGCTCAGTCAGTTTGAGGTTATATAGAAGGGCTTGTAGTGCCACATGTCCCGTCAGGAGTCCTATGTTCAGACGTAGCCTTTGCTTTGACATCGATAAGAGTTCCTTTGTTCTGCCTGTCGTAGTTTGTTTCATAAGGAGTTTGGCTAGACGAGACCCCACTCCTGCAGTCCAAGAGAGTTGGTGTTCTTTGTACAACCATTCCCTGATTTTATTTTTACCGTAAGCGAATGGAACTTCTACAACCTGTTCAGGTGGGTCCTCTAAAGTGCCTCTTTTGGCGAGTTGGTCCGTTATTTCATTTCCAGATATGCCTTGGTGACCTGGTACCCACATTAGGGTAACTTCGTTGTTACCTCCTAACGTGTTTAGTTCTTGTTCACATTCCCTGCTCAGCAAGCTATTCGTGGTGGAATTGGCAAGAGCTTGTATAGCTACTTTACTGTCGCAGCTGAATAAAATTTTCATATTATTTGTCCCTTTCGAGACTTGTATTTTTACACATCTGAGGATGACTAACACCTCAGCTTGAAAAACCGTAGCCATATTGCCCATGGGTATACTTTCCCTGTAGTTTAATTTATGGCAAAAGATTCCCATCTCAAAGTGGCCATTAGCTACCGAACAGTCAGTATACCAAATGTCGGTATTAAGCCGGGTTCAGGAGCTTTTGCGTGTCCTTTCTCTCAGGGATATGGACAGAAAAAGGCTTAATCACTTGTTTTGTTTTCGTAATTTTATCCTTTTTTTTTAAGACGAAAGGGCGTTCTTGGAGGAATTTCAGACTTCATGTCCTCGGTCCCCATTCCTTGACATTTCAGTCTGTACGCTGCTAATCATTGCCGCGTACGTTAATCTAGGCAATAGCACCGCCCTGTATATCCACAGTACGACCTTGGGTTGCATATCCCAAGTCTTGCCCAGAGCTTTCCTACAGGCCCAAAGGGACGTGTAGAATTTGTTCCTCTTTTCGTTGAGATGTTGTTTCCAGTTTAGTTTTGGATCCAAACGAACTCCAAGGTATTTCACCGAGCTCGTGTAGACCAGTTCATTGCTCCAGAAACTAAGTGGTGCAATTTCTTGGTGTTTGTATTACTTGATAAAGATCATGGCATTGGTTTTTGATGGATTGACCGTTAGTCCTTTTACCATGTACCATTTTTGAGTGATCCTCAGGGCTCTCTGCATGATCGGTACGGTAATAGTAAAGTAAATAGTTACTAAAATACCATATCTGTGGTGACGGATAAAAAGTGATTTTCGTGAATTTTTGTTTACTTGCTTAAGCACAGTATATAATCGTAGTAGTAGCAATAGCAAGAATGGAGTTTATAAAAAAGATATAGCTTAGCAAAGAGAGCAGAGAGGTCCTTCATATCAACTTCAATTTTCGTCTTTCGAACACAAGGGGTATTTCGGATTTACATTTGACGAACTTTCATTGGATAGCCATAAGTGCACAATTCATTGGCCCTCTTGTTGACCAATCTTTTTTTCGAGTCGAATCCTTTTTGATTTTTTTAACTTTCTTGCTAAAGCGAAGTACTGTATTCGTTAAAAAAATCACACTGAAATTTTTGTATTTTTTCGGGAAAAAATGGACTCCTATTTCCGTCGGCATTTGGTCTGTCTATCTATTGGCTCGATAACTCTTGGTCAAAATGAGATATCGATTTTAAATTTGATATCTATATTTTTGAGCTATATCGCTTCAGGGAAAGGGTCAATATATTTTGAAATTTTTCGATAATATTTTGAGAGTTTTTGCTGATCTTTCGTTAAGATAATGAACAAATTTTAAGTATAAATATTTAAAGTCAAACCTATAAGACGCTTAAAGGATAAAGGAGGAGGTTAGACGTTGCTTCGTATATATAGTGTTATATTTTTTTTTAGGGTCTTTAGAGGAATGTTGAAATTATTTATTTTTTTATATTCTCAATTATTTATTGTCAAACCGTAAAGAGTTACACGAGTGTGGGACACAGAAATATTACCAGAGAAGAAGCTTCATAGGTTTTACTGTCGCTGTCACAAATGCAACCTGTATACTGAACCGCACATAATTCCTCTAATCTGAGAAACATCTCATGGACAGCGTACACTTCCACTTTTCTTTAGACTTCTTTGTAGTTCGCAACACATTCATTGACATGTTGTTTTTTTACCATATTAGCAGGATTATTAGGGTCCTCGTTTTTGTAACCACGGCTGTATGCAGGCTTTATGATAACGTCGACAACTTTTTCCATATGACAACCCATCAAACTGGTGACGCTGAACACTAAACTAAGTCGTTGTTGTTCTATCCAAGTGCTATTTTCTGAAACCATCAGCTGATTTTGTTATCCCTGATTGATCCCAAACCTGCTGTTTCAATTTATTTGTAACTACTTAACCCCCTTAACTTGATTTACAGATTAGATACATTATTGAAACGCCCTTAATTTCCATTTATATAAACTAATGACGATTTCATGTTACCGGTCAGATAGAGATCTTATTCTAACGATGACCCTATCTTGGAATACAAAAGGTTACTAATAATGATAGATTAAGACATATCGTGACTAGATACAACCGGATTTGCGAATATCTTCGAGAAAATTATAGTATCTGGAAAATGAGTCTTTAGTTTGCTAATAATAAGATATTTTGACCTCTGCTTTTGTGAAATATTCTGCATTCGCATGACAATGTAAAAAAAATATTTGCTTCAATGCTTATAAATTTTCAAATTAAGGATTAGTTAGCTTACTTTTGTACCGTGTGGATAAAAATGCAATGTAAAAATTAATAATAAAGCTGTGAACAGCGACTACTCCTGAATTCAGCGATGGACGGTTGTACTGATTATTGTTAATAAGAAGAGAGCGAGTAAATTTTATTTAAATGGTATACTTCAATCCAAATAAAATAATAGTAGAAATAAGTTTAATAAAGTTAATGTTTAGCTGGCATTTGTTCAATTGATAAATAAGCACAATCAGTATCATAATAAAAACTTACAATTTACCATCCAAATTAACCATAAAAAACAATCCATTTCAATACAACACTGAACTAGTTCGAAATTACCACTACAAAAATAATTTAGAACTGCTCAAATTCAGCACCATTTTCAAATAATTCCGTACTGTCGCCCTGGAACATACATAGCTGGTGAAATTAATAAATTTATGTTTGTGATAAATGATTATTACAATTGATAGTAACAAATGAATAAGTGGAAGGCCATGGAAACCTAAATACCCTTTTTAATTTGAACCTTAATGCAATTCAAACTTACAGAATTATAGTAGTCGTGAAATTAGACAGATAGTTCTCAATTAGTTCTAAATATAACAAGTTAGATTTTTTTTTTAAATGGTAGGACTAGTAAAGGAATGTGGAAAGTGCATTTTATAATATTTCATCAACGACAACTTGAAAAATTTAACCCCCATTCGGTTATGGATTTTTAGTTTTTTTTTTTTAATTTTAAATGTTTTAAAATAATTGATGTTCCTTATCGTTTTATTTTTTAAATATGAACGGAAAAGAAAAAAATTGGCAATATTTTAGAGGAAATAATTAATGTTGGTTCAAAAGACCTGCTTAAAATTACCACATAAGAAATACACTAAAAAACACTTAAAAATAAGAAATTACATGGAGAGGATACAATTTTGGTGGAAATGTTGAAGCAGAGAGGTCCTTTTTAACTTGAGTTTGAAGGTAAAACCCAAATTAACTGAAATAATGCCATGGTTACCTTGTTACACAAAAAAGGAGTTTACTCTCGCAAATCTATAAATTGTTTACAAACATATTAACAAGTAGACTGACTCTCAAAATGGATAGCTAACAACCTTCTGAGTAGGCTGGGTTCCGGAAAGATTGTGTTACATGCAAACACCTACTGACCATGAAAGCGTTGCTGGAGCAATCAGTGGAATATCATTTAGACATCTGCCTAGCTTTTCTGGATTTCTACAAAGCATTTGATACTGTGAAACATTGGGCTATGAGGAATTCACTTAATTATGCCAGAATCGACTGTAGGTATACCCAGATACTTAAGTACGTATACGACAATGCCACTTCCACTGTTCAAGCTAAAAAATCTACGAAGTCTATTCTCATAAAAAGAGGCATAAGACAAGAGTGATACTCTCTCGCCAAAGCTGCTTACATTATCTTTAGAAGACGTACTCAAAAACTTGCACTGGGACAGTCGAGGCATCTTGATTAATGGGAAAAGACTGAATCATCATTGGTACGCGGGTGATATTGTCCTAAATGCAAAGAATCCTGCTGAATTGCAAGCAATATTAACGCACTTGAAGAAAGAATTATCGACTGTCGGATTAAAGATGAATTTACAAAAAACCAAGGTAATGTGTAGAGAAGACCCGAACATCACGGATGAAAAACACGATTCTGGAGAGCGTTGACGAATATGTATACCTTGAGAATAGAATAAAACTGGGCTATGAAAATCACACAACCAAGACATATAGAAGAAAAAAGTTAGCTTGCGTTGCATTTAGTAAAACTAGTAAAACGCTGAAAAACAAATATATCCCTATGTGCGTGCGGGCTCAGTACTATTACTATTAATCAACTGAAGACAACACAACATGCTATGGAATGACAAATGCTAAGCATATCCTTGAAAGATTGTAAAAGTAACACTTATATTAGGTCAATTACTAAGGTCAGAGTTGTAGCAAAGACGTTGGCTGAACTCAAACGTAATTATACTGGCCATTTTGCTAGATATACAGATGGTTCCAATCTATATTGAAATGGAGACCATGAGACAGACACGGGACCGTCAAAAGTGGAAATATATGAGGGACGCCTATATCCAGCAATGGGACGATGAAGGCTGAAAAATAGAAGAATACTTTACTTTTACTGAATCTTTTTAAAGAGAACAAATTAATTACAAAATTAAGGTAATTAATGTTATTTCAGTTGACTCAAAATACCTAGTTTAATAGATTAGAAAACTATGTTACTAGACTATGTAACTCAATATAAATTTTTGACAATCAAAATAGTAGGAAGCTGAGGAAGCAGAACAACCCTGGGTGAACAGCAACAAAAGATGTGGCGGGAACACGATATATTATATATGGTATGTAGAATTTGGCAGAAGATGAGCTGCTAGGGCTCTTTATTCCTTGTTAAGTAGTGGCCATTAGAGTTTGATGTCTACATTCCATAAAATAATTCCTTAGTTTATGTTACTACTTAAGAAACATGAGAGCAAGTCAACCAATTCAAAACATTAGTTAAAATAACAATACTTAGAGTTTTCAAAATAAATAATTTTTATTCTAATGAAAAAATAAAAGCTATAAATTAAGCTTGTCTCTAAAAATATATTAACACCAATATTTTAAACATTATGTGTATCTTGTTACTAAATTGTATGTTTCAAGTACTTTTAAATCGACAGATAAAAAAATTATTAAAATATCTATCTAACATACATATTAACAACAGGCATACTTCAAACAAAAAACAATTATTTGTGTAACTTAAAAAATTAAATAACACATTGGTACATAGTTAGGATTAAAAAATTATATTTGATTGTTTGTAATAGATCATAGTGCAACTATCGGATTGAATTTGTCATTATAAAAAATAACTAAATGGAATTTAGTTTAATATACACATACTAAATTTCTAAACTCAAAGTCTGGATGTAAGCTAGATATATGTATGTACATAAATATATACAAATGGAAACAAATTATTTCAAATATCCAATACAGAGTAAAAATAATGGAACGATAATAATTATTAACATGCACTTTTGCTATTAGTAGTAAAGATTTCAGAAATGAGTAATAATTCGTAGGTAAAATAACACTGACCAGCTATGGTCTTCAAATAATTCAAATGCACGTAAAATCTTCTAAAATAAAAGTTTACTTGACAGATCTTACCAGTATTTCCCAGCTTTTCCCCGTGGGGGAGTGGGATAGAATATCTCCCCCGGTACGTTCTGCCTGTCGTAGAAGGCGAGTTAAAGAACAACTTAGTTGGTAGATGCCCAGATCCTACCAGCATTACCCGATGTGATACTATCGCATCGGCTTAGGCTGCGTGAAGTTGCTTAATGTTTCGTGGCTGTGCCGGACTGTGAGACCAAATAGCAAGATGAGGCACCTGGATACAAAAAATTCTGGAGATAAAATAACCCCCCGTTAGGATCTCGGGTGGGGGCTGGATCAGGGGCGTCGACATGCAGAGATCATAAATTTAAAATAGATTTTTGCAACATACGAGGTTTAAACTCGAAAATAAATTCAGTGCACCAACATCTGCAATCAAATAAACCTCATGTACTCGCTCTAGCACGTGTGCTAGACCCATAAAAAAATACATTAACATATTTATCTAAAAACTGTATTACAATATATATCACGCAGGCTGAAAAGTGACATAGATGTCGCCCTTTTCCAAAAAATCCATATGATTTTTAGGAAGTACCAACCTTCAAACAACATTTCGACGAATAGTTTACAAGTTACAGTGGTTTTAGTGATGATACTTTTGATATTTTCAAAACAATGGAAAAAATCGAATTTCGTGTGAGGATTAAACACTGTTTTTTGATGGGAAAAAATACCGTTCAAGCAAAACAATGGCTTGATGAGTGTTACGGAGATTCTGCTCCTAGAAAATCACTCATTTAATGGTATGTTGAATTTAAACGCGGTCGTACAGACACAAATGATGCTGAACGCTCTAGACGCCCAAATGAGGTGGTGACACCGGAAAACAACCAAAAAATCGACAAAATTGTTTTGAATGATCGTAAAGTGAAATTGCGTGAGATAGTTGACACCCTAAAGATATCAAAAGAACGTGTTGTTCATATTTTGCATGAACATTTGGGCATGAGAAAGCTCTGTTTGAAATGGGTACCGCGTTTGCTCACAGTGGACCAAAAACAACAACGTGTTGATGATTCTGAGCGCTGTTTGGACCTGTTTAAGTGCAATAAAAAGGATTTTTTCATGCGATCTGGGACAATGGATGAAACATGGATCCACAAGTATACACCGGAATCAAATCGGCAGTCAGCTGAGTGGATATTAGCCGGTGAAAGCGACCAAAGACACAAGAGTCAGCTGGGAAGGTGTTGACTTCTGTATTTTGGAATGCGCATGGAATAATTTTCATCGACTATGCTGAGAAGGGAAAAATCATCAATAGCGAATATTATATAAAGTTATTAGTGCGTTTGAAGGTAGAAATCGTAAAGAAACGGCCCCAAATGAACAAGAAAAACGTGATCTTTCATTAAGACAATGCACCGGTCAGGAGTCAATGGTTACCATAGCAAAATTGCATGAATTGAAGTTCGAATTACTTCCTCATCCACCGTATTCTCCAGATTTGGCCCCTAGCGATTTGGCTTTAATGAAAAAGTTATCGCCGAAACCGAGGCATATTTTGAAGGCAAAGACAAATCCTTCTACAAGAAAGGTATAGAAATGTTAGAAAAGCATTGGACTGATTATATCGCTCTTAAATATTGATGAATAAAGTGCAAAATCTTGCAAAAAAAATATTTTAAGTAGCTAGACCAAAAACTTGTCTGTCTACATGTTAAATAAGGCATATCACTAAACTATACAGAAATTAAAGAGATTTTTGAGAATTTAATAATATTGTTAGGATCTTTAAAACTATTGAAAAATTTTGGTTTTATACCCTCATCAAAATCAACAGCATAAGATAGACTGCAGAAACATGTAAGGCCGTAATTAAAACATTCTTAAATGAAACAGTTTAATATATTAACATTTATCTGCATTATTATATATAAGTATGCTCGGTTATATTTTTATTCCCTAAAAACCCCTTTTCACTGATGGAAAATATTGATGTTATTGGTTAAAATTTCTCTCAGCTCATTTTGAACACGGTTCAACAGTAGTGGTCAAGTTCTAGCCAAATTAGAATGTGCGTCAAAGCTCATTCTATTATACCCTCCATTTTCTGATCCTAAACTGACAACAGCGATTAATTTCCTTTGAAACCTTTGTCTATGAATATGGTATCATTTTACCATACCGTTTATATACGATCGTATAGGACATCAGGGAGATAATATTTTAACTAGCTCACATGACATGATATATCCTGTCTGTACGATTTTAAAGGAGGCAAAAATCTCAAGCTATAGTATTATTATATATATATATATATATATATATATATATATATATATATATATATATATATATATATATATATATATATATACAGGGTGCCCCATATGTATGGAATAATGATTCCACAGCATGTGTAAATAAAAGTTATAGGGTGTTATACGGCGCACATGCTGACAATAAAATATTTTGAACTATCATTTCGAAGAAATTACGCCCTCTAGATTTTTTTTTTAAAACACAAAGCCCTGTATATTATTTTATTTTTGCGTCCTACTAAAAATTCTAGATATTATTTGTCTAACATACCGTATGTCTAAATTGAACTGTTTTGGAATTGTCATTTGAAATTTAAAATAAAAAATAAAGACAAAAAAACTATTAACAAATACTCTAGGTTTATTTTTAAGATAACAATTGCTCTAAATGTCTACCGTTAACAGCGAGGCAATAAGCTTTCGCCGAAATCTAAGTTCCTCCATTGTTTCCCATATCTTTTCAGATTGACTCAAATACCTACTTAAAATCTGTAATTAGCTGGTGCAGGTTCCGGTTGAACTCTCCGCATTTTTCCATGACTTGTTTTATAGTAAATATCTGATAGGTAGTTGATCTATCTCGCCAATACCAACCATCAGTGTACCATTTACGCTGCATACGGCGTAAGTCTGTCGAGGAGTATAGTCGCCAGAACTTTTTAAGCGGTGTTTAAAAGTGCAATACCCCGATCATTGCAACACTTCATCTTGTCCCCGTTTTTATGTCGTGGAACATGATCTCATGTCTCCATTCCTCAAGTACGACTTATTTACGCCATATAATCACTATTAGTTTGAATAAAACTTTGTACAATGCCTCTTCTCCATATTTTAGGCACTCTGTTGGGATACCATGGCTTCTTGGGGCCTTGTTGTTCTTAAGTTTCTTTATTACCAGACATTCTTCTTGGTAGGATGGGCTTACATCTACATCTTCCGCTGTCAGCCTGCTTGTCGCTGCGGTGGTTATAATGTTTTCGTTGTTCTCCAAATTTAACACGCCATGAAAGTCACGTGTTTAAAATTTCTGTGGAATCAATTATTATTTGTCCATCGGTTCGTTTCAAAAGGTAGGTCGTTTTAAGTTGGAAACCTTTCTTAACGTCTGAAATTCCCTAGAACAAGGCTCTTATGTTGTCACAATCTCTATGTTTCTCAATTCGGCAAATTTTATAGTTTTGGAATTCCCTCTTATATCCTGCTTTTCTGCTGTGCTTGCTTCTATTGTGTTCTGCCCGATTTTATTTCATGTATAATTTCTATTGTTTATTATTTCCCCACATTCCTCATCAAACCATGGCTTTTATTTGATTTTTGGTCGAGCACCCAATATTTCTTCATGGTTGAAGTCAAATGTGTCTTCGTGGATGAAGTCAAATGTGTCTTTGAGGTTGTTCCAGGTCAGTTCAACAACTTCTATATTTTATAGTTCGTTTACTTGGTTTCGCCTTTGGTCCTTATATATATCCTTGTCTCCTTTTTCCTTAGTTTTTCGATGTTTCACGTTCGGGATGGTTTGAATTTGACGTTTTTCTAACTCAACATTCTGTATCTTATTTTAGCTTTTTGCTGCTACGTCTTGCACCTGTAACCTCCTGATCTATATGATTTCTCATTTTGCCATGGTTGGATATTCAAATTTTATTATAAGATGTTGCGTACTCCATTAGTCGTTGGACGCTACTCTAACATATATCGTAGAGATTGTGACTTCCTATATTAGGTTTAAAGGCCTTACCAATTTTTGGATTAAAATCTGCCAAAAAGATGCCTATATCACGCTTAGACAGGAAGTTATAAACCTTTTCTAACTGTTCGTAAAACGTATCCTTTACTTCATCTTCTTTGTTTTCGCTCGGAGCATGCACAGAAACTAAAGAGACATCCTTAGATAGCACAGTGTATCGTTTATTATAAATACGTATATAATAAAAAATAAATTTTTATATATATATATATATATATATATATATATATATATATATATATATATATATATATATATATATATATATATATATATATATATATATATATATATATATATATATATACATATATATATATATATATATATTTATATATATATATATATATATATATATATATATATATATATATATATATATATATATATATATACATATATATATATATATATATATATATATATATATATATATATATATATATATATATATATATATATATATATATATATATATATATATATATATATGTGTGTGTGTGTGTGTGTGTGTGTGTGTATTGTATATATAGTGGAGTGTTATGAGGGATACTGTAGTGAAAGCTATAGAAAATACACAACCATTGTGCTTAAACAAAACGCGTAAACCATGCCACCAATGATCACAGTATGAATATTATTAATAAAGAAGAATGGCTAATGCAGGCTTAAAAACACCAGAAGAGATCTCCATTTATAAAAAATTATCAACTGAAATACAGTTAAACTGCCGTCGAGATAAAAATCGTACTATAATGATATGTGCACTAAAATTCAAAGATATGCCTACACCTTAAATACTCGTGAAGTCTTCCAAAAAATTAAAACTATAACCAGACAATTTAAAGCTAAGACTGTTATAGATGAAGGTCATTGAATTTGATGAAGTTCTTGAGAGATGCCAACGATATTGTGCAGAGCTGTATACCGACAATAACGAAATTTATGCGATTCCCGATGAACAACTAAAGGAACCAAACATTCTGCTGAATGAGATCAAATGTGCTGTCCATAGATTAGCGAACAATAAGGCACCTGGGGTTGACAGGATAATTGCAGAAGTAATATAATCTCTTTCTGAAAGTCATCTAATGATTATTCACGATATATGCACACACGTATGGAGGACAGAGAAATAACCAACAGACTGGACAACATCCATCATTACCCCTCTTCATAAAAAAGGCTCAACGACTAATTGAAATACCTTCAGACTGCTTGCACTTGTATCACACGTTATTAAATTATGTTGTACATTATACACTAACAACTGCAAACCTTTATATTATGTCAGTTGTCGCCTGACCAGGCTGATTTTGTGAAAGACTGAGGTAATAGAGATTAATGGATAAGAGGTAGTTAGCAGCTTCAGATACTTGGGAGCTTTGATCAATAACACTGGCAACTATGAAGATGAAATACGTCGAAGAATACAATTGGGTCGCACAGCTATGACTTAACTCACAAAGCTTAGGAGGTCCAGAGACATCAGTCACAATATGAAAATAAATCAAGTAGAAACCCTTGTATTCTCCATATTCAGATATGCATCTGAAACCTGAACTATACGCACCGCTGATCGATGCCGTATAGTCGCGTTTGAAATATGGTGCTGGCGAAGTATGCTGAGAATTTCGTGGATAACTCAGCGAACAAATCCTTCAGTCCTTAATGAGGTCAAACCGAAGCAGAGGCTTTCCACGACAGTCTGTGCTAGCATCCTAAAGTATTTTGGTCACATTACACGTGCTGATAATATGGAGGAACTTATGGTGTAGGGCAAACCAAATGAAAGATCACCTAGCCGCTGGATGGATACGAATGAGATGCTGTTGGGTACCAACATGGAGCAAGCTACAAGACAAACAGCTAACAGAGACCAGATATTTGGACTAGATTTCAATTATTCTTTTCGGTATGAAATCAGTAGTAAATAAGAAAAGAAATTAAGGAGTATCCTAATGTGAAACAATTTAACGTATGAGTTGAAAAACCGCTTCGGCAACGTCAGAATTAGAAATATATTTTGTCATTATTATTACCATTATAGGCTACGATTTTGTGTTAGTTGATTTAGGTCATAGTTGATATTTAGGTTAACTAAAAGTACATATAAATTGCAAATTAAAGATGCACCCAGAATTGTCTTTACCTTTTAAATAATAAAATAAATTTATATATTTTAAACAGCATTTAGAAGATAACTCTTTAGTCCGGCAATAATAATTGATTTCATTTTTATTTGCTTTTTATATATGAGGTATATAGCTTGTAAATATAAGAAATTTAATTATTTTCACGCATACCGAAAATTCTGAAAATGAAGATGGCTAACCTTCATACAAAACACAAAAAAATCTTTTGTAATCTAAATTAGCCCGTAAAAACAAATATACGAGTATTTCCTTTTAAATAAGCTATGCGAGGTATTTTTATTGAAATAAAAAAATAATTGTATTTTTTATGGGAATAAAACACACACATACATTGTAAATGTTGGATACCTGAAGCGGCAATCATCTTAAATTCAATATTGACAAAATTAAATATGATTTATATTTATTCGGGCTTGCTATAAAGTAAATGAAATCATGGTATCCCATTGTATATATTTATGTTTGTCATCAGAGCTCCATACCTTTAATTCCATTAACTATTTAAGTACCTACATATTCAGATATATGTATAGTCTTGGAAAACTAAGAAGTATTTAGATTATCTTTGATTAGATTTATTAATACAATATTGACAATACGATTTTTTTTTAATAATTGTATATTTGAATACAAAGACACTCTTGAAATAGGGAAAATCGAACAATTGCGGTAAATAAATTATTTGGTTTTCGTAATATAAATAAAAAAATATGACGTATTTTAATGTTATGGTCAAGCAAAAACTGTATAATCATCTCTGGTTCTTATTAAAATATTCAATGATAATTAAAAAAATACCATATTGTCAATATTGCCATCATCAATCTGTTAACTAATATCAAAACTAATCTAAATTTTTCTTAGTTATCCGATATTCTATCTGTGTATGTACATATGTATACACTTATTCAAATTAAAGATATCGAGCAGTGCTAGTGGAACTAAATATATAAAATGGGACACCACGATTTTATTTGCGTTATAGCAAATTTGAATAAATATAAATCTAAAGCATATTTAATTTTGTCAATATTAAATTTAAGACAATTATTGAAAAGGTAAATGTACATCTTCAGATAATATGTATATATATATATATATATATATATATATATATATATATATATATATATATATATATATATATATATATTATATATATATATATATATATATATATATATTTATATATATATATATATATATATATATATATATATATATATACTTATATATATATATACTATATATATATATATATATATATATATACTATATATATATATATATATATATATATATATATATATATATATATATATATATATACTTATATATATATATATATATATATATATATATATATATATATATATATATATATATATATATATATATATATATATATATATATATATATATATATATATATATATATATATATATACATATATATATATATATATATATATATATATATATATATATATATATATATATATGTATATATATATATATATATATATATATATATATATATATATATATATATATATATATGTATATATGTATATATATATATATATATATATATATATATATATATATATATATATAATATATACATATATACATATATATATATATATATATATATATATATATATATATATATATATATATGTATATATGTATATATATATATATATATATATATATATATATATATATATATATACATATAATATTTATATATATATATATATATATATATATATATATATATATATATATATATATATATATATATATATATATATATAAATATATATATATATAATATATATATATATATATATATATATATATATATATATATATATATATATATATATATATATATATATGTATGTATATACGTGTATGTGTGCAGAAATATATTCATAAATACTAGTTTTATAACTGAAGAAATGAAAAAATCCTTTTCGCTCTGTCACTGACAAACAAAACAAATGAATATATGATCGCATTCTTAAGAAGCACGTGAAATTTCCAATGGTGCCGTGGTTTAACTAGAAGCTGCATAACAAATTTTATAAAAAAAAATTGTAAACCTTTGTAATATAAAAAAAAAAATTATATATATATATATATATACATATATACATATATATACATATATATATATATATATATATATATATACATATATATATATATATTATATATATATATATATATATATATATATATAGGTACATATATATATATATATATATATATATATATATATATATATATATATATATATATATATATATATGTATATATGTATATATATATATATATATATATATATATATATATATATAAATATATATATATATATATATATATATATATATATATATATATATATATAAATATATATATATATATATATATATATATATATATATATATATATATATATATATATATAAATATATATATATATATATATATATATATATATATATATATATATATATATATATATATATATATATATATATATGTATATATGTGTATGTGTGCAGAAATATATTCATAAATACTAGTTTTATAACTGAAGAAATAAAAAAATCCTTTTCGCTCTGTCACTGACAAACAAAACAAATGAATATATGATCGCATTCTTAAGAAGCACGTGAAATTTCCAATGGTGCCGTGGTTTAACTAGAAGCTGCATAAACAAATTTTATAAAAAAAAATTGTAAACCTTTGTAATATAAAAAAAAAAATTAGATCCCTTCACACCAGGACTCAACTAAACTTGAAGTATTGTGTTTTAAAACCACCATAACTCTAAAATTCTATTAAAACAGAAATTGTTGACGTAAAAATAATTACATTAAACTAAAAAATTTCACTCATTTTTTTCTATCCAAGTTACCATTTTAAAAATAACTGTATAACACCATAAACTATTGAAAATAAGTCAGCAAAATGTTACTTACGAGTAGCGTAAACAATATTTATTTAAATATCTATCACAACATAGAAACCGACGATTTTATTTATTCATTGTAAAAATAATTAGAGTGATATTCCGAAACCGTCGTACTCTTCCCGTAATAATTAATAATAATTTTTTAATTCTAAATATTTTTAAAGCACTATTATACGGTAAAGAAAATGACAAAACTAGCATATTCTGAAGATCTATCACAGAAATAAGAAAAAGTAATCTTCATACTACCAGTTGATAAGGTATCAAACTGACTATATAGCTAAAGAAATGGAAATGCTATCATTACCTCAACTACTAAAAAATATAATTAAAAGTGCTTTGAAAGGTTTTTAGAGAAGATTAGTTTGAATTGTATAGCAAATGTTTTACAAAAAATTGAAAAGGAAGCAAGAAACTAATTTCAAAATAGTCTGTGGTATGAAATGATCGAAGGCATACGAAGTCAGTAAAATGCAAAACTCCCTATGGCACATTAATTGCAGTGATAGAAGATTGAAATATAACGTTTAGAAAATTAGTCTTGGAAAACAAATATAAAAATAATTGAATTTGCTTTTAGTGACACTATACAAATAACAAAATGTTTATAAAAGTAATTAAAATAATAAAAAAAGATCAATTGTACGGGCATACCAGCAAATTATTAGTTAGTTTTTTTTTGTTTTTGTACCAAATTAGTTGACATTGCGTTATTTTATAAGAAATAATAATTTTAAACAACTAAAAAATACTACCAAGGTTTTAAACAATGTATTGTTAATAACTGACCATTTAATTATCAG
Source organism: Pachyrhynchus sulphureomaculatus (assembly GCA_019049505.1). Taxonomy (NCBI): domain Eukaryota; kingdom Metazoa; phylum Arthropoda; class Insecta; order Coleoptera; family Curculionidae; genus Pachyrhynchus; species Pachyrhynchus sulphureomaculatus. The sequence continues at coordinate 74,178,379 of CM032455.1, forward strand.
TTCTAAAAGTGCAAGGCACGGGGACACCAACAAAGTAAACAATTAGTAATAAATTATCTCCACCCCTCGAGTTAATATTATCGGAGATGTTTCTGTTTCTAACGAACAGGCTATTCTTCGTTTACATCAGCCCACAACAGACATAGAGGAAGCAGGAATGATCAATAATCTGCTTTTACAAGACTCATTTTACTTCATATGTAAAGCATTACGAGCTAGTCTTATCTGAGACACGAAAACTTTGTTAGCGTTGCTCTTTAGGAAACGGCACTAGAACATAATACTAAATAAAATAATGTCTTAGATATTTGCAAAATCTAATAATCTTATTTTATTTAGCTAACTTGATCCCTCAAACACCTGATGAGAAGGAAACAGAGATTATTTACTGAACTGTAGACTGTTGCCCACTGGAAGTTGTAACAAGTTAATGGTTATTCTATACTTTTAACACTTTTTTATGGGTCTAGTATACGTGCTGCAGGGAAGTCCCTAAAGCGCTACAGGAGCGGTACGTGTGCGGAAAAAGCGATTCACCTTGTTCTTGAATCGTTGTAAATTGTATTCGGTTGGAAACACAGTCCTGGGCAAATTATTCCAAAGGGATGATGTTCTTCATATAAAAGACTGCTTGAAAAGCATTGTAAGAAGAGTAACAAGCTGAACCTCATACGGATGTGAAGTATTAGCGCGACGTGTATTTCTCATATGCACCGCTCTGGGAGGAATTAAGCGGGCTACATCCTTCGAACACTTTCCATGAAAATACTTGTAGAATAAGCTCAAGCGCCAACCGTTCTTCGATGTTCCAGCGAATCAAGGCCGCCGGGCAGTTCCGGGTCTCCAATCAAACGGACTCTGAAGAGAATACTTTGTTTCTTTTCTGAATAGAATCCAAAAAATGCAATGTATGTTTCGGAGCGGAGCCCCAAACATGGGAGCTGTATTCCATAGGTGGTCGAATTTGAGCTTTGTAAAGAATTAAAGAGTTGTCGTGGAGTGTAAAGTTTTCTGGTTCGAAATAATATTCCCAACTTTTGAGAAGCTCTCCTTACTATGCCTGCGACATGTTCATGCCAGGACATATTTGCTCCCAAATTAACGCCCAACAAATTGAGTGACGATGTTAGAGGAAAGGAGTGCCCCTCCATAACTATGTCGGGTTCAGCAACGTTAACTTTTTTAGAAAAAACTGCCGCCTGGGTTTCTATAGCGTTAAATTCCACTTGGTTACTGTCACCCCAAGATAGAATTTCTTCCAGGTCTTTGTTAAGTTGAAAGACTTCCCGCGGTCTGCGAGTATTCGTCTCAGTAGCCGATGTCCCAGCGTTCAAAGTGAATGAAGAGATAAGCATACTGTCATTTGCAAAGCTGTAGATTGGGTTTCCGGTCTTTTCCAGCAGAGCGTTAATGGCATCTTTGACTGCACTATGGGAATAGCAGGTGGTGTTTTTCCTTAGAAATCGACAGTAGAATGTGAAGCAAAGAGTTCAGCCAACAAGTTGGCTCCTTCAATAAGTGTCGTTGCGATAGAATTATCTGGCCGTGTGAGTGGTGGTATGGTGGATTTGGTGAAATTTTGACTAACTGCCTTAGCGACTGGCCAAAAGGACCTGGAATTGTTGGGACAAGCGAGAAGTTTGTTTCTAATTCGTTGATTGTGTGCCTCCTTGATTTGGTCGATAATTTCTTTGCATCTGTTCCGGGCACGAACAAGGTGTTACGATTTATGGTGTTAGGATTTACACGTCATTGTCGGTAAGCAAGATGTTTAGAAGCAACAGCTTCTTTGCATTTTCGGTCAAACCAAGGCAGGGCGGAAGGGCATTTTTTCGAAAAAGGAATGTAAGCTTCCATATCGGCCAAAATAACATCGCAAACCTCCCTGGCGTAGTCAAATGGGTCGTCAGATCGAAAACAAACGTCTAACCAAGGGAAAGTACGAAAATATTTCATGAGATCCTCCCATTTAGCAGATCTGTAGTGCCACTGATTGGTAAGATACTCGATGTCGAAAGCAGTTTATGGTCGGAAGAACCTAACGGCGGATTTACGATGACCGTGTAAACCTCCGGATTGGTTGTTAAAAAACAGATCAAGAAGACTGGCGAACTCACCCTCTAGATCAGGGATCCGTGCTGGTTCATCAATAAATTACAACTGATTGAGAATGATTCAGCTTCACGACCTTGTTCGTCGGTAGTATTTGAATATTTGAGCCAGTTGATTTTGTGGACATTAAAGTCGCCCAGGATGGCAATTTCGGCATTTCGATAGTTAATTTGTAAATGATCGATGGGGTCTGCAAGACAGGCGAAAAGTGTTCTAAAGTTAGTATCACTTGGTGGTCGATAGAGGATACAGATGAACCTTGTAGTTTTTTGAGTCGTTATTTTTAACCACATAACATCAAAGTTTGGGGGCTCAGAGTCTCTTCTCGTTGGCAAGAGAGGTCGTTTCTGACAAAAAGACAGATTCCAAAGTTACGCCTAAATCGGGAATAGAAGTCGTACCCAGGATAAAGATAGTTGACTGTGCTGGTCGATGAACTGATCTTGGTTTCACAGAGGGCAAGTACATGTGATTTATTTGATTGCAGGTGTCAGTGCACTGAATTTATGAGTTTAAACCTCGTATGTTGCAAAAATCTATTTTAAAATTATGATCTCTGCATATCGACGCTCCTGAACCAGCCTTCACCCGGAGATCCGAACAAAGATTGTCCGACTTACTGTGTTTGAGTATTTGGGCTGGGGTTGTCGTTCCGCCTCTCATCTCTTTGCTGCAGGAGTGCGCAGGTTGGTTAGTCCCTTCGTTCTTCCGCAGCTTTGTAAAACGGCATCGGGCCGCGCCGCTGTCACGACCGTGGGGTTTAGGGCCTGTTGGTGCCCCCGCGTTAGATGTCGCTTCGCCCTCCTGTTGTTCGTTGCCCAAGGCAGCCTTAGGAGGATTTCAGCGACAGTTGTTATTTTATTTTTACTTTGTTGTGTGTCCATAGATAGTCCCACGAGTACCGCGGATTTGCGATTTCACCCAACCAGCGCCGCGTATGGTTGAGGCTTGGCTCGTTACTCCCCGAGGTCGCCCGGTATCCGGGAGGCACCGTTCCCGACGCAGCACCCCCTGCGCCATGCAGCCCTCGGCAAGGTAGCTAATACCTTAGCTTGGAGGATCCCTCTTAGTTGAACCGCGCCCGTCCCATCCCCTTGAGGATAGTTACGGATGCAGTCTTAAGCCCCATCACCACGTCAAGGTGAAGATCCGTCGGGGGCCTACCTACCAAGATACAAATTTGAATTAACTGTTGACCTAGTTAGGATATACTAATAATAAATTAAATGAAGATTATAAATAATTGTTAGAAAATTTCAGACTAAAATATTGAAGAATTTTATGGGACTGTGAATTAAGATCTAGATACAAAAATATGCTTATAGCTATGAAGTAAAAAGTTTAATAATATTGCAAAATTCCACATACTATTTTTACACTTCCATTAAATTATTTTGCTTCTCCTATTCCTGGCTTGGGGTTATTTGGGCACTGAAATTCCTAAAACAATAAACTTTTTTCTTAATGATTAGACGTAAATTGTATTCTCATATTTCCTAGCAAGTTTAAAACATCGCTATTAACATTTTCTGTAGAAAAAAATATGTACTGCATATGTTTTGAAAATAGCCTAGAGAGTTTTATAAGTGAATATATGTATAAATTTAATTAAATAGTAAAAAGAGTGCAGTAAAACATGTCTGTGTTTATGTATAAACAAATTGCTATGATGATATCATGCCATATTTGACCAAAGAACAGAAAATATAAAAAAAATACATTTCTATACATTCAATTTACATTCTTATGGTTTGAAGACTCTGGAAACGATTTTACTGTACTATGAAATTCCAGGTTGATAATAATAATAAATAAAATAAATAAATAATATTCAAATATTTTTTTAATTAGAAATGTAGTTAATTTTAATTTTAAACCTACCTTGTGGTTTCCTAATTTTTCATTTTTTTTCTCTGGTTATAAAATCTTGGAATTCTGACAAAAAATCATTTACTATTTCGCTCTTATTCTTGGAATTATTATTACAACAACGTTTCTCAAAGTTTAGTTCCATTTTGCCCAAACATGCAAAGTGAAATAAAACGTGAACGTTAGTGGTTAAGTGGCAACGACCTATAAAGCTGGAAGACGTGGAAACGCACATCCTGTCGCACCTTATCAAGGGATATCTTTTGAAATAATAGATAAGAAATCTTTTTTAATACGATTAAATGTTAGTTTTTCTAGGTATGCGTATAATTTATTATTAGATGAATTGTTCCTCAAAAATGAATATTTACGATTGTTGAATAAAATGGCTTGTTAAATATTTTTATCTGCTTTGGTTTAATAGCAGCCTTCGATTTGATGTCAGATACGGGTTAGTTATATATATATATATATATATATATATATATATATATATATATATATATATATATATATATAAATAAGTTTCGATTGATATTAGTAAAATTTAATAAGAAACTTTAAACTGTTTTATTTTAGGCAAACATTTAGCTATTAAAATTTAATGTATCGGTCTATTCTTTTAAGAATATGAAGACTCTATTACATTTCAAACAAAAATTTCTTAGTAAATACCTAAGTGTAACGAGAGTAACTTTGAAGAGATCTCCATCATTTCAATTTCTTTTCGTATTCTAACTTTTAGCATTTTCATTTTGTCTGGCGTATTTTCTTATGCATTGATGCATCAAAAATTTTCGGAAACTTCTTCATAAATTTCTTTATCTATGCGATTACTGAGTTTGTAGTAATTTTCTGATAGAACGTTTAACTTCATCTAAGGTACCGAGATAACTTTTAAATATTCTTTTTTTATTGCAAAACTTAAATCATTTAATAACTAGTTTATCTTTTAGTCATCAACATTTTTTTTTTACTTATGCAATTCTGGCCTAATGGAAACTAGGTACCTATAAGGATGTATTTGTTGTTGCAGATAACATTTATGTGGAATCTTTCTTAAGTAAATAAGTGTAACAGTAAAGTTACTACTTTTTTGTAATTTAAAAGAATTACTTTTATTATATCACTTCTTCTAAATTTTTTCATGAGACTACACTGGCATATAATACTTTTACAAATTTACTATAATTATCTTTTGTGTAAAGTTGAAACACAATTTTCGAAGATCATTTCTCATAATTACGAGTATCTTTTGGCATATTTGTATGTTAGCTTTGGCAAACCATTCTTCAAATTATTCTTTTTCGTTTTTCAATGTGGTACTAAGACATCTATTTTACAAAATTTACATTCAAATTTGGGGATTTTATTTTTTTTTGTGCAGATATTGTATTTTTATCTAATTAAATTAGAAAAACTTTTTTTATTTTTTTTTATTTCTAGCTCACTCTAATAGCCTGCAGGGCCTGTTCGGAATAAAATAAAATTTTGTGGTGCCCATTGGATTTTGACATAATCTGAAATAATAACATAGTCTAGACCAATCGGTTTAACAAACAATAAGAACGAATTTACTTTGAAAAAAGCTAGCTATTATAGGTTTTACACTTAGTTTTGAAATTTTGGTCGTTTATATGTAAGTGTTGGGCTGTAGAAACCTCTCTGAGTGAAGGGCTGAATACTGAACTCTTTCATTTAACGGTTGTAGATATAAACATATTTCAGTTTTAGCCTATGGAGGTTTTCTTCCATAACAATATTTGTCTTTGGTCACTTTTATGTCTTTCAACGAAAAGACTAAGCGCAGTGAGAGAAGATTCCTGGAGTGGAGTACTTGGGCTTCCTTACCGTATCATCAGGGTTTTGTCGGTAGGGTCCAGGAAACGTAAGTCTGTCAGAAACTGGTTATACTCAACAGTCTGTAGCAGTTTTTTGGCTAGCTTCAGGCCAGAAAGTTTTTAGGTGTTAAAAACCATTAAAAACCAAAGATTTTTTTCAGTTCAGTCTGATTTCACAACAGTAATGTTTCCTTTTTAATATCCTAAATTAAGAAAAAATCCTGTAATTTAAATACATATACATATTGTGGCATGCTTACTTGCCCGCACTTTGAGGCGCACTTCTTGCAGCCCCTTTTTAATTTCTGAGAATGAATTGAGTGAAGAATGATTTTAAAAGAACTAAAGAAATTAAACAAACACTAGCTCAGTTTTCCTTGGTAGAGTAATATGGGTAAGAGATAATTTTTGTACGTCTTTTTGGAATTAGTTTCTATTGTTAAAAAAATTTTGGTTGTACTAATTTTTGGGCACCATTCATTTTAAAATAGAAAGGATCTAATTTCAGCTAAAAAAATGAAAAAATACTGAAGTGTTATACAGTTGTTAATAAAAAGAATCAGTCTGGTACAACCCTTCTATCCTGAAAAGAAAGATAGGTGTACAGTGAAACACTAGCTTTATTCAACAAAAAGAAAATTTATTAATGATTTAAATTAAAAGTTCTAACCCTTGCAGTTCAAGAATTACAAAAATTTTAGGCTAAAAGGTAGTTATTACTAAATAGAGTTCTTAAATCAGACATTTTACTTCTAAAACTTTGCTACACCCGAAATCGAAAAGTCGTGATATTCACTTCACGATTTATCAGTTCAAATTGATGTTAAAAAAACACTTATTTGCGGGAAATAGATCTACTGATGTATATTCTGGTGACTTACGGTTTTCCTACGGGTTTCTAGGCCTTAAATTGAACACAAAACCGCTTTCACACATTCCATCACTAATTTATCAGTATGGCTTCACGATGAGAAGAGCCTACTTCGGCTACTCCATGTAGAAAAAACACACAAAGCCCACTACGGCTTCACGTTAAAAAACTCGTGCTCGACTTGGCTCTCGAAAATATTGTCAGAAGCCTCTACTGCGGCTTGATGGACAAAGCCTGGCTGTGGCTTAATGGGAAAAAGCCTTCTCGGCGGCTCGATGGAAAAAAGCCCTCTCGGCGGCTCGATGGAAAAAGCCTCGATCTGCGTTCTGCAGACCCTTAAATAAGCCGTGAGAACTCTGTCTCTAAAAATGTCGGCTTCCGGGAAACAAACATTTGACCAATCGCGACGTACCACGAATTTTTGGTCGGAAACCCGCACTGCACACTGTACCACGAGCGGCTAGAAATTTCTGCTAAATACACTGCTCGATACAAAAATGAAAAGAAGTACATTATAAAGCCAAAAATCAGTAACATTTCATGCTCTTAAAATCTAGGAAAAAATGAATATTACATTTACCCCCTTCCAAAAAGAAATAGACTACACTAGTCTATTAAACTAAGCCTATTTATCAAAAAAAAAGGTACAAAGTGGTGCACTGTCACTTAATACTAAGGTCAAAACTTAAAACAAAATTACAATCTTCGGACCTTACTACTAGACTTAATTTAATTAAGCACTAATATTAAGTACAATGAAAACCAAATGAAAGTCTTTGCATGATCACAAGAATCTTATAACTAGACTTAATTAATTAAGCACTAAGGTTAAGTACATCAAAAAGTAAATAAAAATCCTTGCATGAACATAAGAAATACCTTTCCAAAGTAACAATAGTGGTCTTCTTATATAAAAGAATCAGCTCTATTATTGTTACCAAAACAAAAAAAAATATATCTTTGTCTAGACATTTGTCTAAAATCAAAAAAAGTGAATTGAAACAAAATATGAACACCCCCTTTAAAATAGTTTAAGGATTGTCAGAAAATTTTCTATTTCAGCAAAAGAAATTTGGAAAAATTCTTAAATAAAGAAAAATAAAAAAATAAATGATTCTAGTGCAAACACTAACACTAAAAGGAAAAAGTCTTGTAAGACCATTTAGCACAAGGCTAAGAAAAACATCTGGATGAAACTCCAGACAAACGCTCGGGAAAACGCTCTGGTTGATCGCCAGAAAACACGTCAGCTCATCGCCAACAAAACACTCTGGTATATCGCCAGAAAAAAACATCGGTTCATCGCCAAGAAAACACTCTGGTACATTGCCAGAAAAAACCTCGGCTCATCGCCCAGAAAACACTCTGTAAATAGTCCTCGACTACACAAAGTCTGCGTTCTAAAAGAACAATCTCGCCATTAACATAGTGAGCAGCTATAAAAGCTAACAATATCACTATAAGCGCAGTGAATAGCTATAAAAGCCAAAATTCACCCTAAACACAGTGAATAGCTATAAAAGCTAAAATTCATCAAACTGAATGATCCTGCTTCAAAAAGCAATGTTCACAAAGAACAGAATGATTAGTCCGCGCGCAACTAACATTCAAGGAAACATTCCCAAAATAACTATATGAGACAGCAAGTCTCGAAATAGGACCTCCCTAAAATCACAATTTTATATATAGGAGTCCATAAACAAAACGACTCAAAATCACACATTTTGAGCACATGCCCTCAGGCAACCAATACACACCGAAATATATACAGAAATATATACAGGAGTTCAAATCCCAAACTCTTGGTTATGATAACTCCATATCGAGCTTGGCGAAAGCTCTTAGCAAAAGCTAAACAAATCTTCGGCACATCGCACCAAAGTGGTAAATCTGCCTAGAAACATGAGCCGGAAAAAAAACGCGCTCCGTCATTCTTCAGGGTGGCTACACAGAGATATAAAACTTAACCAGCATTGCGCTTCTTCAAGTTGCATGAAGAACCCTCGTGTACTGGTCTCGCCCTAGAACAACAACGAAAAAAAATTTAATCCATCCCGCATAACAGGAGACAAACACCTCACCACGATATACTGAAAGGTGGAGACAATAAAATATGGAAATGGTGACCCTGGTGTCCATCAACAAAAGGGAGTAGATTATAGCATCCACTAAACTAAAACGGTGTCTACCACACCACCATAAGTCAAAAAAATTAATCGATAGGGTGTTCCGAAACACACTACTGCCAACAGCCTGTCACCACTAATAGGCTAATTGGAGCTGAGGTCGACTACAGTAGCTAGGCTCTCTTTTGGCTCAAATAGAAATAACCATTGAGTAACAAAACCTCTAAAGGTCCCAAAGGTCAAACGTTCGCCCCCCATAGACTACCCTTCCAATCAGTCTGTTCCTCAGGAAGACTAACTCCCTGCCAAACGTCGTAACGGCATCTGTTAGCACCCGGTGCATCACAGCCTGTAAAAACAGATAACTCATGGGATACAACCTAAAAGGTTTACAAGGTTAACTTAACCAAGCTTCTAACGGAAATTTCCAAACAACGAAAATGAGCTTAAAAAGCTACATGAAGCAAAAATTTCTCAATTTTTCGGTGGCAATGCAACAAAACTTTTGAAGACGACAAGAGCTTTTCCAGCTTAATCAGAAACAAGAAGAAAACATCGTTGACAGATAAAATATTCGATCATGGTGTTAATCGTCTCCCTAGACAATAGCCTCTAGAAGAAACTGCTACAGGTAACCGTTTTCTGTCAGCCCAAACTTCTAGATTACCTATTGGAAATCTAAAAATTCGGTTAGGAATCTTCCTTCACTGCGCTTAGCCACATTTGACAAGGTTCTCATCTCGGTATCAGATTTTGATCATTTCTTTGTGAAACGACTGTCTACTTTGCTCTCATCTCCTGTAAATGATCAGCCTTTAGTTCTCCTGCAGGACTTCAATTTCCTATCAATCTGATAGTAGACCGAAAAAACTCATCATACGCCTATGAGTCTATGCAAAAATTTTTTTAAAAAATTAGTGACTCAAAGGTAACGTTTAAACGGCCCTGAAAAGAATAGAAGGTACCCTCAGTTTGTCAATTCAGAAGAAGATCTAAATCAAATTAATCCAAGTCTTAGACTTACTGGATAAACCAAAATCAATTTACTCTTAACTGCACCCAAAATATACCACTGAGGTAATAGAAATACACCCACTCGGGTAACAAACTTTGAAATTGCTCATAAAAAATCTTTTGACTCAACATCATACTACACGAGCTACATCTTGCGCTTGTCCAAACTCAAGATCACTTTGGATTGCCTCTTATCAAGATTTCGCTCCCAAGTGTCAAGAACTGGACATTATTTGGGGTCATAAGCAAATCAAATCCCGCGACCACCGACATACCAGTCTTATGATATATCCTGAGTGTGACTCTTTCGCAAGCTCGCAAAAAACTGAGTCGATGTTAAACATCAACCACAATCAACCTAAGTTTGGATATGATCAGTACCCAAAACCTTAGCAAAAAATAATAAAAGTAAGCTATACTCTGCTCAACTTTTATAACAGTCAAAAAAAACGAGGTCGTCACCTCTACAGAGCAACATCAAAAAAAAATAAAGTAAAGCAATTAAGATAATGTAAATATAAATTATTCTTCTTCTGACAAACTTTCATTAGGGTTAGGTTCATTGAATGGTTTTAAGTCTTTAATATGCCATTGTCCTACTTTAGTCCCATCTAAATTAACCAAACCATAAACTAAATCTGAAAATCTTTTCTCTTATCACGCAATGCACATACTTAGGTACCAACTTAGATGTGAATTTATCAGCTGCACTGGAAAGAATTTTATTTTTTCGCCAAACGTGATCACCTATATTAAAGGAAAAATCCCTTTTTCTAAGGTTGTAAAACTTACTGTTCCGTTCATAAGCCTTATGTATCCTACTACGCACGTCGGTGAAAATATCTTTTAAACCCTTTAAATTTTCGGCGTACGCACCCCTGTTACCCGGAATTATTTCGCTGTCAACATTGACATCCAAATCTAAATTTTTATAATACAATCCAGATAGAGGTATATGTCTGCCGTAAACTAAGAAAGACGGTGTGAACCCTGTTACTTCGTGTCTTGCGGTATTTATAGCTTGTTGAATTTTGGAAATGTCTCTATCCCAAGTGTCATGTGAATCAACGTAACTTCTTAAAGCGGTCCCGACTGTTCGGTTATTACGTTCAACAAAATTACATTGTGGAGAGTACACGGGATTAAAACGGATGTTAAAACCATAAGTTTCACTTAAGCTCTTAAAACTCTTAAAGGTAAACTGAGTACCGTTATCGCATATCAAGAGCGATGGAACACCGTGGATTAGAAAAACATCATTTTCTAAAATTCTCTCTATATGTTCAGCTTTAGAGCTTTTCAAAGGAAATAACATGGTATACTTTGTAAACCAGCAAGAAACCACGAGAAGCCATTTATTTCCCTTTTTTGAACGTGGGAATGGGCCTACTAGATCAGCTGCTATGACTTGAAAAGGGTAATTAACCGTTTTCTCTTTTTTTCATCAGTCCCATAGGTAGTGTATTTGGAGATTTCTGCGCTCCACATACTTCACAAGTCCTCACAAACTTTAAGACATCAAAACGCATTTTTGGCCAATAATACTGTTCCTGAACCCTGTGAAGAGTTTTATAAAAACCAAAATGACCAGAAGTAGGAGGAGTGTGACACATGTCTATAATTTCCTCTCTCTGTGGTTTAGGAACTAGTATTTTCCACTCGGGTACATTAACTTTTAAAGGCAACTGGTTTGGGATAAATTTGTACACGAAATCATTTTCCACCTTCCACTGCGGAAAATTTTGAGGAAATTCTTTAATTTGCTGCCGTAAATTATCGCACCATGGATCAATGCGATCTATATCAACTGTATCAATTCTTACGCCAATCTGTGCATTAAGACTGTTTTCGTCCACTGTATGATCTGGGATTCTTGACAAAGCGTCAGGAATAACATTGTGGACTCCTTTTCTATGAATTAAATTAAACGTATGTTGTCTCAGCCTAATCGCCCAACGCGCTAGTTTGTCACTAGGGTTTTTAATAGAATTAAGCCACAATAAACTATAATGATCTGTTATGACCGTGAAAGGAACACCTTCTATGTAAGGTCGAAACTTTTCGATATTAAAGAGTACTGCTAAACATTCTTTTTCAACAACCGAATAGTTACGTTCAGCCCTTGATAAAGTTCTACTGGCATATGCTATCACTCTTTCCTCGCCATTGATTTTCTGTGTTAGGACGCCCCCTAAACCGGTATTAGAAGCATCACTAGAAATATAAAACTGTTGGGAAAAATCTGGTTGGGATAAAATTGGAGCCGAAACCAATAGCTCTTTAATCTTTATAAAAGATTCTTCTGCTGCCTTTGTCCAATCTATCGATTGTCCTTTTTTTTCGTCCTTTCAAAAGATCATTAATAGGTGACAACAGGGTAGAAAAAATTCGCAATAAAACGTCTATACCATGAACACATTCCTACGAAACGCTTAACTTCCATAGTATTAGTAGGTCTCGCATAATTAACCATGCTTGCTACTTTATCCGGATCGGTACGCAAGGAATTTGAGCCTACAATATAGCCTAAAAACTTTAGAGAAGTTTTGAAAAAATCACATTTGCTCAAATTTATCGTCAGTCCGGCCTCTTTCAATTTATTTTTTACTTCTTTAAGTAAGCGAATATGCGATTCGAAGTCTTCCGATGTTACTAAAATATCATCGAGATAGGTAAAAATATGTGGCTCATATTTCGGACCAAATATAGCGTCCACTAAACGTTGCTGAGTTTGAGAGCAGCGTTCTTTAGACCAAACGGCATAGTGACGAACTGAAATAGACCTCGGCCTACTACTGCAAAAGCGGTCTTTTCCTTAGAGGATTTGTCTAAAGGAATTTGCCAGAAAGCCTTTCTAAGGTCTATCGAGGATACATACTTAGCATTCCTGAGTGATGTCAAAATTCTGTCGATGTTCGGTAATGGGTAGTTATCAAAATTTGCTGACCTCGTTGAGCTTTCTTCCGTCAAAGCATAGACGATACTGTCCATCGGCCTTTTTCACCAATAAGATTGGAGAACACCAAGGACTGTTTGATTCTTCAATCACTCCGAGTTTCAACATTTCGTCTAACTCTTTATTTAATACTTTTGACATGTACGGAGACATGGCGAAGGGCCTTGTCTTTACAGGACTGGCATCAGCCGTGTCTATAGACATGGTGATTTTATTCGTTCGGCCTAACCTATCTTTACTACTTATTTCATTGAAAGAATTTATTACGTTTTCCCCATTTTTCTGCTTTTAAGCGCTCCGTCTGCGAGAGATCATCTAGGGTACATAGACGCGAGAAAAGGTTTTTCTAAAGAACTTTCTGAATAACAATCTTTAAAACTTGTATGAGAATTGACTTCTAGGGACTGTGGATACCACGAATTATCTTTAAAATTTACTAAAATTCCGAATTTTTTTTGTGCAAAATCACATCCTAAAACCAAAGTATGTGATAGAGAAGGTACTACTAGAGCAGAGATTACTAAACAATGACCATTGCAGACTAGCGGCAACTCAACCGTACCTAAAACTTTTAGACGGCTGCCATCTGCAGTGGTAACACTTCTATTTTTGACATGGCATATTTTTATACTTAAACGACTTAAAATTTTAATACCATTCTGACCTACAACGGAGGTATTTGCACCAGAGTCAAATAATGCCGAGAAATGGACACCTAATAGATTTATCTTTATATGCGGTCTATTATCTAAATATTTATGCACGAATAAAGGAGACATGTGACCATTTGGAGAAGCAGGAGTTTTAACTTGAGAAGGATCTATTGGAATATTTCTTTACTTAAGATCCTCGTTAGAATCTTTCTTTTATCCGCGACCGGACGTTCTGAGAAAGTACGACGGATTTTCAGTTCATAGTCTAATTCATATTCCAGTAGGTGATTGACTTTAAAATTGAAGGCTTCCATGATAAATTTATAAAATTTAAAAGAGTTGTTTGAAAAGTCGTGAAAATATTTTTCCTGTGCTCCCAATAGTCAAAATAAAAAATATGTAAAGACAACCAAAATATGTAAACTTCTTTACCAAACATTTAGAAAATCTTCAACAATTTCAAAAAAAATTTCTAAGTATTGCCTTGTATTAAAATTCCTTTACTAAATATTTTAAGAATTTTCTATAAAAAAATCTCTAAATACCGTTTCGTATAAGCAAAGTATTTTTAACATTCATGCAAAATATAGGTGAGAAAAAAAAGTACAGTTTTTTTTTTCAGTTATCCGCATTTTAAAGTAAATAAATTCAACAGTGCAAAATTAGAGTAGACCAGCACATCCGCCAATCTGAACTATAAAGGTAGCTTTTAAGAAAAAAGTAGGAATTACTTAAATTAGAGTCAATTAACAAAATTCAAATATCTATACCACCAACAGATAAATTGGAATAAATAATCCTTCAAATTTCCTGCTTTTGTCTTATTGCTTATAGTGTAGTTTCGTTTAATAAACCTTATGAAATAAAAAAATGTCTGAAAAGTTAGAGCTTTTACTTTGTTCGAAAGCTAGTACACTGAACCCCTTAAAAAATAAAAATTCCAAAAGCCCCGCGTTGACAGCGTCATTTTGTGGCATGCTTACTTGCCCGCCCTTTGAGGCGCACTTCTTGCAGCCCCTTTTTAATTTCTGAGAATGAATTGAGTGAAGAATGATTTTAAAAGAACTAAAGAAATTAAACAAACACTAGCTCAGTTTTCCTTGGTAGAGTAATATGGGTAAGAGATAATTTTTGTAGGTCTTTTTGGAATTAGTTTCTATTGTTGTTAAAAAAAAATTTTGGTTGTACTAATTTTTGGGCACCATTCATTTTAAAATAGAAAGGAATCTAATTTCAGCTAAAAAAATGAAAAAATACTGAAGTGTTATACAGTTGTTAATAAAAAGAATCAGTCTGGTACAACCCATCTATCCTGAAAAGAAAGATAGGTGTACAGTGAAACACTAGCTTTATTCAACAAAAAGAAAATTTATTAATGATTTAAATTAAAAGTTCTAACCCTTGCAGTTCAAGAATTACAAAAATTTTAGCCTAAAAGGTAGTTATTACTAAATAGAGTTCTTAAATCAGACATTTTACTTCTAAAACTTTGCTACACCCGAAATCGAAAAGTCGTGATATTCACTTCACGATTTATCAGTTCAAATTGATGTTAAAAAACACTTATTTGCGGGAAATAGATCTACTGATGTATATTCTGGTGACTTACGGTTTTCCTACGTGCTTCTAGGCCTTAAATTGAACACAAAACCGCTTTCACACATTCCATCACTAATTTATCAGTATGGCTTCACGATGAGAAGAGCCTACTTCGGCTACTCCATGTAGAAAAAAAACACAAAGCCCACTACGGCTTCACGTTAAAAAACTCGTGCTCGACTTGGCTCTCGAAAATATTGTCAGAAGCCTCTATTGCGGCTTGATGGACAAAGCCTGGCTGTGGCTTAATAGGAAAAAGCCTTCTCGGCGGCTCGATGGAAAAAGCCCTCTCGGCGGCTCGATGGAAAAAGCCTCGATCTGCGTTCTGCAGACCCTTAAATAAGCCGTGAGAACTCTGTCTCTAAAAATGCCGGCTTCCGGGAAACAAACATTTGACCAATCGCGACGTACCACGAATTTTTGGTCGGAAACCCGCACTGCACACTGTACCACGAGCGGCTAGAAATTTCTGCTAAATACACTGCTCGATACAAAATGAAAAGAAGTACATTATAAAGCCCAAAAATCAGTAACATTTCATGCTCTTAAAATCTAGGAAAAAATGAATGTTACAATATAAACAAATATATTTTAAAGATTGATGACCAAGCGGCGAAAAAATTTCTTTCCATTCTACACAAAAAAGGTCCGCAAAGGAGGATGAAATTTAAAAAAAAACTGTTTTCGACCCACAAGAAAATTGATAATTGGGGGATCCAAAAAGATTCCTCTCTTACTATAGAACCTACAGGCTTCTAACCCTTGTCCATAATTATGGGAACAAAAAAAACCCGTGGCCAAAGAGGGTGGAGACAAAAAACGAAAAAAAACTTTTCTCAGGAAAAGCGGGTCAGTTTGATTAGTCACAGAGTCTCCCTGGAAAGGCTAGGACTGGAGAGAATTATCCACCTCATTGCCCTCTAATCGGCCTTTTGTATACAACACAATATATACAGTATATGTTGTATCTGTAAACAACATGTAATACATACATTACTAGTGGCTCTGGTGAAATTTTAAGAGTAGTTAAAATAAATATATTTTTATGAAAATTGTCGTGTTTAGAATAAATATGTTGATACCTAGATATCATTTTACAGATTTAAATTAAGAGAGCTATTTACAGTTAATTACAATTGCTTTACTGCACATTGTTCGTTACTAATAAAATGCAGTGGTGTTTACTGAAAGACAAAAAACCGCAATAAAAATCTTGATATCGCTCGAGACATAGTAAAAAAGTAGATCTCAGGTCAAGAAATTTTAAGCAGACCAATTGATAAAATCGCAGTCAAAGTGTCGCAAAAAATTTACGATTAGCTGGAAATTTTATCTAGATAAGTGAAAAGCATGGTAATTCCACTGGAAAAGTTCGACATAAGCTATGAGAAAATTAATATTAAATCTTTTACTTTTTCAAATTAAAACAATTGTAACATGCCTGAAGGCTGTTATAACGACACTTAAAATTGTCAATAAATAAAGAAAGAACAAGTCATCATGTATCCACAAAGAAAGTTTGAAAATTCGGTTAACAAGAACAAAGCAGTAAGCAATAATTTTGTGAGTGAGGCTAAATAGGCAAAAGTTTAAGTAACTTAACTTTAAATTCAGAGCCAGTGTTTAAACTTTACAGAAAAGTTTTGTAAAAACTTTGTTTAAAAAGTTATTAGAATATATGCTTAATCAAAAGAAAAACAAGGACAACGACAATGCAAACCTGAGAAATTCTTGTAACATATAAAGACTAATATTCTCTTTGAGTGTAAAATTACACTGCAAAAGTACTGATTTATCTACACTGAAACACTATTTTTACCTATGTAGTATCTTAGTAAGAGGCAGATTGCTGATAGTGCATGCTGTAAAAGGCAATCCTCAAATTTGAACGGTCTAATTCACAAAAACTTTTTCTAAAATTTTCCCAAGTTGTATATTTTAAAGATATACAAAACCTCTATAAAAAAAACTAACAGTCGTTATAAATTATTAAATATATTTATTCTATTACGGTTTAACTTTATATACTTCGGAAACTTTTCTCTTTTATAATACTTCTTTCTACTATTTTCCAATTTTATTCGTATTCTTCTGACAGAAACGATCAATTTGAAAATTTATTACGTGCAGTTTCGATGGAATAAAGTCCATATTTTAGGCTTTTATTAGTAAAACCCTTGTTACCCTTTTTGAAAATGTGTAGGAAATTGATTCATTTTACGGCAACAAAGAAAATGGTTATTAAATGACTAAGTATGAGGATAAAATAAATTTTTAATAATATATTCTTAAAACTGGTTATGAAATTAATTTGTAGAATTGCATTTGCTTGTAAATAATTTGTGCTATTATATTTTTTACGTTATAGCTAAATCTGCATCGATGCTTACCAATGTAATAAAAAAGGAAGATACACAAAAAATGGTGACGCTTTAGTGATGAGTAACCGGGACCTGTAATTACACAGTTACTTAGTTGTGAAAATACACATGGGACTAAGAAACTATGAACTTTATTTTAAAAAACAATACAGATTGGTATGTTTTTACTAAAAAACTTTAAAAAATCCATAAAATCCTTACAGTAATAAGAAAAAAAAACGAACGAAACCGATCAATCAACAAGATTAGTTTTTTAGTTTGCTATTTATTGTTTTATTATTGAAGCGTATTTTAAGAAACTGTTTCAATGAATAATTTTTCAGTTAATATTTTCAATCAATTTCAAATTGATTCTGAAAGCAGCTATTTTACAAATTACTAGTTCAGCAATAAAAAGTCGCAATAAAATATGCAATAGCAAAATAAAATGAAAATTGAACGCTGTTTCCATAGAAAGCTTTTAGCTTTTGTCATTTGTAACTCGACTAAATGGAAGTAAAAACAAAGAATATTTATTAACTTATCTAAATGGTAGCACTAGCTAAAAACAACCATTTTATACAACTAATCAGGTGAAGTTACTGTATTGTATCAATTTTATAGGAACAGAAATTTATTATAGTTCTCTTAAATTACTGATCAATAAGCTATCCAATTTTACTTATGAAAGGACAAAGCTTTAATCTCGTTCTTCTAGAATACTTTCCTAGCTAATTTTTTATTATTATTATTTTTTTTTTCATTTCTTCTTTAAGTATTTAATTTTTACAAACTTTTTTCCTAATCTCTGAATCACTTACTTAAAGCATACTCAATGAACCAGTTTCAGCTTATTTAAGACATCCTTAGATTTATGAAATATCAGGCTGTAATACATAGAAGTACGCCTAAGAGGTATCAGTACAACCGTTAGAGTTGTAGCAAATTCTATTCACATTTTAAACGCATTTGAAAATTGAATTAAAATCAAGAGTAATTTAAGAAATGTCGTTCAGTTATCAGTTACTATTATAAAGTATTTCATCATCATCATCATCAACAACTACAGGAACTGACTACATAAAGTAATTGGAATATCTAAAAATAATTACCTATAAACACTGCTTTATTCAAATAATTAAGAAATCAATTACCATCTTAAAAAGTAGTTGGATGGTAACCAATTTATATTTTTCAATTACTTTAATGGTTTTATCGAGAGCTTCGGTTGTCATGTCTTAAATCATTTGTCTTTTGTATCGTTAAAATGCCTTAAGGGTTTGCTAGCCTCAATAGTTCATTACAACACTAGGCTTTAACCACCTAAAATTTTACCCAAGTACATTTTTCCAGGTACTCATGTGTATTCTAAATGAACCTGGAGACTTGCATCATCGAAAAAGTACGACTCATATACCACCCGAAACACGTAAATAATAATGAAATAATTTGGATACTCCAAATCAGAAGGACAACTTCAGTGAACAATTTCAGTCCATTTGCCTTCAGCACAGATAAGTACTACCATTACCACCGTTATTACGACCGATGCAAACGACTATTATTACCATGACTCTTTTGTCGATGTCGGGTTATAAATTTTAAATACTCTTCACTGAAAGCTGCATCTTGCGGTGATGTAGTTTCCAAACTTATTAGAAATGTGTCAAAAAAAGTTAATGGTGAGAGTGGTGATTCGAAAGTCTTAATATTGTGTGGATTAGAGCTGTATGATCTTCAGAAAGAAAATGGGAAAAACAATGATAATATCGATGAGGTTGTAACAATGCAGCATGAAATCTATATTCATAACATAGGACATGTACCTCCGACTGGGGTAATTGTTAGATATCGCCTTACAATTCTCAAACAATTTTTATATCTTTTTACCAGAAAATAAGCAAATGTTTATTTGAAGTATTTTTCAATTTCCTGTGATATTTTTAGCGATAAAAAGCTATTAATGTCGTTTCTTCGACGTACAGAGTGACTGAGGTGCACAATACCCCGGCCCATGGTATCAAACAAGTGGTCTATTTTTTTTTTGTCAATCTAAGAGTTGGTGTACTCACACCGCATCATAAATAGCATCATAAAATTATTTTTGGTTATTTGATTGACGCTGCTGAAATAAACTCGGGCATTTAATAATAATAAAAAAAAATATCTCGAATTAACCAAACCCTATTCGGATTGCCTTCTTAATTTCTTACAAAATATTGACAAGGACTTGTAAAAGATCAAACAGGTGATATATAAACATTGGCAAGTACAGAAGTCAACTCGACATTACATGATTATAGTATTGGTCCTGAATTGTTTAGTCTTAAAATAAATGCAAGAATTGAAGAATTAATTGAAAAATAAGTTATGCATGCTAGAAAAAAATATGGAAAGATCCATAATATATGTAAAAATTATAATATATCCGTTCATCAAGACGAGAACAAAAAAGTTATAGTAATCAATATAAAAATTTAAAAATTAAGTTTTGTTTATTTCCTGATAAAAATGTCCTATTTTGTTAAAGTAAGATACTAGAAAAGAAACATACAGTATTTGCATAGATCAATATCATGATTTTCAAGAATTTTTTTACGGATTTAAATATCTTTTTTAAATATTATTTTTACTTTAATTCCACTTAAAAATATCCCAATGAAACTACACTGGTGAGCAAAAAAATCGACTCAAACGATTTTGCTTCATTTAACACCGATACTTCAATTTAATTTTTAAACAGTGGTTTCATTAGTAAGTTGATTTTCTACTCTTTCCAATAATACCAAAATTTCCAAAAAGTATTAGTGATTAAAACGGAATTACTCAATAGAACCGTTTTTGATCGCTCAGCAATGTAATCGTTGCGCGTTATTCATCCCTATAAAAACACATGCAACTGCATTTTTCTATCATCCCCTTATCGGAACTTGAGCCATCAACATCTCTGCTATAACTGCTCATTAAGTATGTCATCGGAAAATTGATAACACCCCGGAAGAAATGGCACAAGTCACTGCCCTATTGCTAGAAAGGCATAGCCAACGTGTAGTCGCTGCGCAACTGCATTTGAGCCAGTCAGCTGTCTCCTGAGTCTACAGACGTTACCAAGAGACTGGCGCCTTTACACGGAGACCAGGATCAGGACGAAGAAGGTGTACCTCGGAGCAAGACGCGCACATCATTGTTGACATATCTCTAAGAAATCGTCAGTCTGGTCAGACCGGCGTTGAGGTCCAGCAGGAACTTCGACAAGTTCGGGGTCGGGCTGTCAGTCATTGGACGGTCAGAAGAAGACGTAAAGAAGCCAACCTGACTCCGAAGAGACCAGCTAACGGACCCAAATTGACAACAGCCCATCGACAAGCCCGACTCAGATTTGGCCGAGAACATGTCGACTGGACCTTAGAGCAATGGCGTCCCGTTTTATTCTCCGACGAGTCCAGAATGTGCCTACATGGCAATGATGGAATAAGATGAGTCTAATGAGTCTATAGGAGGCCTGGGGAGTGCTAGGCGCAGTGCTGCATTAGTGAAACGGTCGCCTACGGAGGAGGTTCTGTCATGGTGTGGGGAGGCATCTCATTAGATGCGAAAACCGATTTCGTATTCGTGACTGATGAGACTCGAAGCGGTGGATGAACTGCTCACCAATACATCGCGGAGACTCTGCAAGAACAGGTCGTTCCTTACGCTGGGTTTGTTGGCAATGGTTTCGTGTTAATACACGACAATGCGAGGCCATATGCAGCTGCATCGGTGCAGATTACCTGGCGGAAGTGGAAATATCCACGTTAAACTAACCTGTGCGGAGTCTTGAACTTAATCCAATCGAGCACATATGATATGAGCTCAAAAGAAGAGTTCGAGAAAGAAATTCAGCCCTTTCATCGCTGAGGGACTTAAAGGTTGCGATGGCGGAAAAGTGGGGAAGACTCCCACAAACAGTGGTGAAAAAGCTCACTCGCTCCATAAAAAATCGGCTAGAAGCAGTAATAAGGGCTAGAAGGGGGAATGCAAAATATTGATTTTGGTTTTTATCAATACATTTAGTTGTCAAACTTAATTTTTTTTTTAATTTTTCCTTCCTGTTTCACCCGTAGATTCAATCCTCGTTTCCTGTTTCAATCATTTTAATCAGTAAAAAGCATGAGGTAAGCTATGGGATTTGGTATCATTAGAAAGAGAATAGAATGGGCTTTCAAATGATACTAAAATCCGTAAAAATATATGAACACTAAATTTTAGGATCCGTGTTAAATGAAGCCAAATAGTTTGAGTCGATTTTTTGCTCACCAGTGTATACACACAAAATAACAAGTTTTTGAGGGGTGTCGCTCTTTATTATAGGGTAGCATAAACTAAAATATTTTTTAAGTTGCCGAGATGGTAGTAAACAATGGTTATTGTTTTCGTTAGGACTACAATAACCAGAACGTGTGGACTACAATAACATGAATGTATAAATTTATTATTATTTGGGACATTTTTCATAACAACTTAAAAATATTAGGTTTTAGTGTTCGTGTTTAACATGAACACGCATACATCACCTTTAACTAAGCTAAGTAGCAAAATGCTGTATAAAATAAATTTGTGCAACCGCTAAATTAAAAAATTGTTTTTAATTTTTATTAATACTGAACAAAACACTCACCCACTGGCTCGTTCAGTTACTCACATACTCACTCATTTAGATACCCCCATATACACCCACTCACTTCTACATTCGCTCGCTCGCACACTCACTTACTCACTCGCTGTCAAGGGATATAAATTAGACTGCATTTTGCAACCTTTTGTTCCTAAATAGTAAACGGATATTTTTTTCAACACTAAACACTATTCCTCATTATTTGATATTAAATTTGACTATGAAATATAAAAAACTACTAGAAATGATAGTTTTGTTCGAAAATAAAAAAAAAGCTTTTTACCATTCATTAGCCCCTTGTAAGTGTTAAAAGCGAGTTTTTGTTGAAACTGAACATGAAACTTTATTTTTTGATGTCTCAGGATTAAGAACTTCAAAAAACACTGGAAATAATAATTTTATTCAATATTAATAAAAATTAAAAATAATTTTTTAATTTAGCGGTTTATTTCAAACAGAATTTTGCTACGTAGCTTAGTTAACGGTGGTGTATTCGTGTTTTTTGTTAAATATGAACACTAAAACCTAATATTTTTAAGTTTTGATGATAAATGTAGATTCGGAACATTAAAAAATGTCCGAAATAATAATAAATTTAAATAATTATACAGTTACATTATTTATTAAAATGTATTTTTTTCAATTTAATAGTTTTCTGGCAACTTTAAGTGTGCTTTCTGAAAAAACTTTCTCACGGTGGATGTCTCTTTTTTATGTTTTTGGATCCAGCATAAAAAAATACTTAAGAAAACACGTGTCTCACTTAAAAGACAGAGCATTTTTTATTTTGTATCCCTTAACGCATTACAATATTTTAGGTCATCTGGATAAGGAAGCAAACATGTTTAACCTTTTTTAGTAGAAAGTGGATAAGGAAAACAATGTTCCCATTACCCATGTAGTTGCTCTTTTGATAATATTTTTTAAAATATTTTGACCTATACTTGATTATTTTTATAAATTTTTTTGTAATATTTAATTTTGGTGAAATAAGGGGTGCTCTGTGAAAGAAATAAGAGATGAAAAAATAACATGACCTATAATTGGAGGATACTTGTTTACCTCAATAATGAATGCAGACTGTTATTGGTACTCAATGGTAGTGTTAGCTTTAAAAGTCTTGGTATTATCAAAATTGCACGTTAGTACGTCTTAATTCGAAACGTTATGACTAAAATAAACTGAACTCAAATAAACTTCATCCTATTTAGTATTCTCCAAACGATTAAATTTTAATAATAAAATGCATACATGAGCGTATAAAACGGTTAACTAGTTCTAATAACAAAATTCAAATTTTTATGTCCAGTTGTCAATAACGGTATGACCAAATTGTTAGTTTATTCATACAATTCTTATCACTGAAATATCCAGAAAAGAAAAGTAAGGTTCACACAAATGGATAAAAAAAAGCCAAATTATTAAGCTTTCTTTTGTATATGTAAATGAGCTAAAAATAACATCATTTTTTTCTTAAATAGCGGCTTAAAAAGAAAATAGAGAAAACGTTCAAAGGGTAAAGTCCAGTGAAGATAATAATGCCAGAATACATATTCCTTCAAATTTAGAAGCTATTTAATTTTTTAAGAATAAATCAGCTAGTTATTAAACTTTCTGTATAATATATACGAGAATCTATCAATGAGTTGGCATATATTGAGTAGTATTTTCTAAAAATATTACATTTTAAAATTAATGTTAACATTTCTTTAATTTCTAGCAGTTGTTTTAATTATCGACATTAAATTCAGAAGAATAGACATAAGCTCTTGTAAAATTAATGACAGATACTAACAAGTTACATTATTCGGAAAACGAGAAAACTATTTAAAAACTTTACCCATTTTCTAACATTGTTGGCAGTGTTAAATTTTAAAGCATAATTGCAAAAAGTTTTACCACCAGAATACAAAGTAAATTTTCAACTTTTAAAACATTCTTCCTATTTTTATGACCTCTTTAAAAATCTATTGCTGCAATAATAAGAACAATCGTTACCACATTTTTATTGTTTAAAATATTTCTTGGACTTTCCATGTTAACAATATACTATGGAAGGTTCATGTAAAAATTACTTCTGAAATGTATATTTCATAACTTATTACTTCATAGAATATTAATGGTAAATTTATTCCGTACAGAACATCTTATATAGTAAACACTTATTAGAACTTTCGAAAAATATATACATAAAGTTGTTTTTTTGATTTTTGCAAAATATGTTTTGAAACATGCTCTTCTAAATTATGTTGTGTTTATTTTACTAAGTTGAATTTTGTCCAAAGTTAATACTTTAATTTAGAAGAGGACGCCATAAAATTTATTATAAAGTTTAAAACAGCAATTTGACACATTTTTTCAAAGTTGTAGTTGGCAGTCATCCTAAGATATTCTGTTTAATACTCGTATGTATAAATCAAGAACGGTAGATTGTAAAAAATTCTCCAGTTTCATTAAATCTATTTTTTACAAAGATCATTTAAAAGCTACAACTCTAAAATTCTATCCAAAGATATACTGTTAAAAAATATCACTAAACTAAAAATTTCACATTTTAAAAATAACTTAACTCATAAATCACCTAAGCGAATCGTGCAAAAAGTATTTATTCAAACACGGCTACACTATGTAAACCGTAGATTTTATTTGTTTATTGTAAAATAAGTGTTATTCCGAGATCAACAGCGACTTTTGAAAATTGAGTTATAAATGTTTGCTGACCCTTGATATGGAGTTGAGACACTCAGGGAACAAACATTAAATATGAAATAAAAAATAAAAAAATATACACAGAATATTTTTTCACCTTGATCTTGATGCCCTACTTCCGGAGATCTTTAACTAGTACTAGAATTTAGCGTCTTAAACCCTTGATAAGGGTGTAACCACCCCTATTCTAAAACACTAAGATATCAAAAAAATACAGAGAATTAGTTCCAACTTGAGTTTGATATAAGCTATACTTCTTGAGACGTTTTAACCAGTGGTTAGACCGTTTCGCGTGTTGAACCCTTGGTAAGGGTGTAAGTTACCCTTTAAAATTTAATAATAAAAACATACCTAGAAAATTTGTTCCACCTCTAAAGATATTTCTGCGAGTATGTTTCTTAATACTTTTTTAAAAAAATTTAAGTGAGGTTAGTATACAACCTTATAGAGAGTTCAAGACGCGAAGCTGTAAATCACTAGTTAAAATGTCTCAAGAAGTATGCCCAAATCAGACTTAACGTGAAATAAATTTATATATATAATATATATATATATATATATATATATATATATATATATATATATATATATATATATATATATATATATATATATATATATATATATATATATATATAAATATATATATATATATATATATATATATATATATATATAATACACATATATATATATAGGTATATATATATATATATATATATAAAATATATATATATATATATATAAATTTTTTTAAATAATTTTAGAATAAGGAAGGTAGACACCCATTTGAATAACTACTAGCTAATGTATCTCAGGAGGTATACAGTGTATCAAATTCAAGGTCGGAGAGATTTTCTGTGTATATTTTTTCATTTATTTTATATTTAACCTTTGGTTTGTGAATGCCTTACATCCTTACCAACGAAATGGCCAATGAACTAAACTTCCCGAATCAAAACCCTTCTGCGTGTAAAATTTTAAACAAATAGTGATTAAGTATCAATAGTAATTAAATATCAACCGGTTAACTGAGTATGTGTAGCTTCTATAAAATGGAAACGCGTTGAGACATCGTTGGTAGCTTCATGTTTCCATAGATCAAAGATTCCCAAATTAGTCTTGGAAAAGTTTAGCCGAGGCAAAAAAAAAAATAATTAGGTTTACATTTAGTAACAGTTGTTTATAAAAATAATTAAAATAACAAAGAAAAACAATCACTTGTAAGGGCAATCAACAAATAATAATAAAATTTAATACATTTTTCGTTACTGTATACGAAATAAGAGTTTTAAATAACTACAAAATGTTATTGTGTGTTATTGTTAATCACTGAATTATTAGTTCGAGAACCCAACAAAGTAGTTTTTTTTTATGGGTCTAGCACACGTGCTGCAAGGAAATCCCTAAAGCTCTACAGGAGCGACATGTGTGCGGAGAAAGCGATTCACGTTGTTCTTGAATCGCTGTAAATTGAACTCGGTGGGAAACACAATCCTGGGCAAATTATTCCAAAGGGATGATGTTCTCCATATAACAGACTGCGTGAAAAGCGCTGTACGAGGAGTAAAAAGCCGAACATCATACGGATGTAAACTATTAGCGCGACGTGTATTTCTAACATGGATCGCTCTGCGAGGAATTAGGCGGGCTACATCCTTCAAACACTTTCCATGAAAATACTTGTAGAATAGGCTCAAGTCGCCAACCGTTCTTCGATGTTCCACCGAATCAAGGCCGCCGGAGCCCCAAACATGGGAGCAGTATTCCATAATTGGTCGAATTTGAGCTTTAAAAAGAATCAACAGTTGTCGTGGAGTGTAAAGCTTTCTGTTTCGAAATAATATTTTCAACTTTTGAGAAGCTCTCCTTGCTATGCCTGCAACATGTTTATGCCAAGACATATTTGTTCCCAAATTAACGCCCAACAAATGGAGTGCCCCGACATAACT
Source organism: Pachyrhynchus sulphureomaculatus (assembly GCA_019049505.1). NCBI lineage: Eukaryota > Metazoa > Arthropoda > Insecta > Coleoptera > Curculionidae > Pachyrhynchus > Pachyrhynchus sulphureomaculatus. The sequence continues at coordinate 74,205,095 of CM032455.1, forward strand.
ATATCGGGTACAAGCAACGTTAACTTTTATAGAAAAAACTGCCGCCTGGGTTTTCGTAGCGTTAAATTCCACTTGGTTACTGTCACCCTAAGATAGAATTTCTTCCAGGTCTTTGTTAAGTTGAATGACTTCCTGTTGTCTGCGGATATTCGTCTAAGTACCCGATGTCCGAGCGTTCACAGTGAATAAAGAGATAAGGGTACTGTCATCTGCAAAGCTGTAGATTGGATTGCCGGTCCTTTCCAGTAGACCATTAATATAAATGAGAAACAGAGTAGGAGACAGTATGGAGCCTTGAGGCAGACCGGCGTTGAAAGTGAAGGATCTGGAATTGTTGGGACCAGTGAGAAGTTTGTTTCTAATTCGTTGATTGTGTGCCTCCTTGGTTTCGTCGATAATTTCTTTGCATCTGTTCCGGGCACGAACAAAGGTGTTACGATTTATGGTGTTAGGATTTTCATGCCATTATCGGTAGGCAAGATGTTTGAAGCGACATCTTCTTTGCATTTTCGGTCAAACCAAGGCTTGCCGTTGAAGGGCATTTCTTCGAAAAAGCCAAAATAACATCGGTAACCTCCCTGGCGCAGTCAGATGGGTCGTCGGATCGAAAACAAACGTCTAACCAAGGGAAAGTTGGAAAATATTCCATGAGATCTTCCCATTTAGCAGATTTGTAGTGCCAAATCGTGCGTGGTTTAAGCGCCCTTCTGTCACTAATTGGTAGGATACTCGATGTCGAAAGCAGTTTATGGTCGGAAGAACCTAACGGCGGATTTACGGTGACCGTGTAAATCTCCGGATTGATGGTTAAAAACAGATCAAGAAGACTGGCGAACTCCCCGTCTCGATCAGGGATCCGTGCTGGTTCGTCATAAGCTGAGTTAAGCCACAACTGACTGAGAATGATTCAGCTTCACGACCTTGTTCGTCGGTATTATTTGAATATTTAAGCCAGTTGATGTGGACATTAAAGTCACCCAGGATGGCAATTTCGACATTTGGATAGATAATTTGTAAATGATCGATGATGTCTGTAAGAGAAGCGCAAACTGTTCTAAAGTTAGTATCACTTAGTGGTTGATAGAGGATGCATATGAACCTTGTGGTTTGTTGAGTCGTTATCTCGATATATCTCGCTGATCTGAGTCGAATGAGACCAAAATTAGAAAGTTCCGTTAACCAGGTGGATCACCATTTCAATCTCAACTTCAATTGTTATTGACATACAAAATGACAAAACTTACACTTTATAAAACGTTCGCCCTAACCCAATCTAATTTTGTATGAGGCGGTATGTGATCAATTTAACTGGTATTTTGTCCTGGTCTAGAATCAAGTACATCTTTAACAAGTTTTTGAGTTTTTCTTAAATGGCGGTTCCGCAATTAATTTTACAATAACAAATTAAAGTTCTCACATGTCGCCTGGCGTTAGAAGATTTCTTCGAGGGGGCGCCAACTTACTTCGATGAGTTGAGTATGAGCGTAAGAATTGCAAAAATTACAATGATAATGATAACAAACTATTATCAAAATAGCGTAATAGTGAAAAATCATACATTAAGAATTAACATGGAAACAAAAATCATGTAGGCTTCATGTTGAAACTTTGGCTTTATATATTTCGCCCCTAGTGAACAGTAGCCTGGACTCTGAGAGCGGCGTGTTTTTAGAAAAGAGTAGGTAATTTCATTTCTTGCAGTTGTATCCGTTGATTTTGTAATTTTTTTTTTTTAATTCTCATATTTGAATTAGGACCGACTACAATTTCGAAGTACTATCAGTCATTGTGTCCAATGTATACATGGAGGAGGAAGAGGACGTTAGGGGAAGCGCATCGATATCGAAGATCATATAGCACCATTATATACTTGGAAAAATTAAAACATAGATTAGAGGACGATTTACAAATTATACTGTGAAATCTCAAAAAAGCATATAACGGCGCTGAAAAGCAGTAATTGTTAGATATTCGCTGAACAATTCTTCTATCGGTGTATGACCCGAAATAGCCTCCAACAGGGAACAGGTATGCCTTTAAAAAACTTACATGAGCCAGACGTGTAAACTATTGTAGCTTACATATTCTTTGCGGTAGTTCTGCGATAAGTAATTTAAGCTTTGTTCTTATTCTTCGTCGATCCTAACTCGGCTAAGGAGCCGTGATAAGGCGAAAACGCCTTCCCAGATGGATTGACGGACGAGAGAACAGTCCAAAACTGCTGAAAAATAGACTTTGACTATATATATATATATATATATAATATATATATATATATATATATATATATATATATATATATATATATATATATATATATATATATATATATATATATATATATATATATATATATATATATAAATATATATATATATATATATATATATATATATATATATATATATATATATATATATATATATATATTATATATATATAAGGGTGATTCATTTAGAGGTACTTTTTGTGATGGGGATTTAATTGCAGATTGCGCATGCGTCGTGTCAACTGAAGTGGCATTCCTGTTCAGTAGTGTTTGACAATTCATAATGGAAAGACTTAGCTCGGCACAGCGTCTACAAATTGTTCAACTTTATTACGAAAATGGGCGTTCTACGAGGAATGTGTATCGGGCGCTTAGAGCAACTTATGGTCCACATAATCGGCCTACCGAACGCACAATTCGCTCTACCATCAATAAGTTTGAGACCCAATTTTCATTATTGGATAATGCTCGACCGAATAGACCACATCCAGCACGTAGTGAAGAAAATATAGGGGCGGTAGCGGAGAGTGTACGCGAAGACCGTGAAGTGTCGATTCGTAGCCGTTCTCAACAGCTTGGCCTGTCATATTCAACAATTTGGCGTATTTTACGTAAGGATCTTTCTTTAAAAGCATACAAATTCAACTAGTGCAACAACTGAAGCCGACCGACCTTCTGAATCGTTTCCGTTTTAGTCATTGGGCTCTTGACAAGCTTGCAGAAGATCCACTGTTTTCGAGAAAAATTTTGTTCACCGATGAGGCCCATTTTTGGCTTAATGGGTTCGTGAATAAACAAAATGCCCGTATTTGGGGTGATGAACAACCTGAAGAGGTTCAAGAGCTGCCATTAAATCCAGAAAAAACAACTGTTTGGTGTGGTTTATGGGCCGGTGGAATAATCGGTCCATATTTCTTCAAAACAGAGGCCGACCGGAATGTTACTGTGAATGGTGACCGTTATCGCGCCATGATAACAGACTATTTGATGCCAGAAATTGAAGCCCGTGGTCTCGACGAAATTTGGTTCCAACAAGATGGCGCCACTTGCCATACAGCCCGTGAAACCATGGCTTTACTGCGAGAGCAATTCGGCGAACAGATCATTTCACGCTTTGGACCAGTGAATTGGCCGGCTAGATCATGTGACATCACACCTCTTGACTTTTTCCTTTGGGGCTATGTAAAGTCCAAAGTCTACATGGATAAGCCAGCTACAATTGAGGCATTGGAGGCCAATATTACTCGAGTCATTGGCCAAATACCACTCGAAATACTCACACGCGTCATTGAAAATTGGAACTTCAGAATGGACGTTGTTAACCGTAGTCGCGGACAACATTTGAAAGAAATTATCTTTAAGAAATAATTGCAAAGAATGGTTCTTTTATATGATAATAAAGATTATAAAATAAAATTATTTTTATTCATTTTTTTTTATTTAAAAAAAAAAGTACCTCTAAATGAATCACCCTTTATATATATATATATATATATATATATATATATATATATATATATATATTTATTTATTTTAGTTTGATTCTGGTATATTACTGGCTTTATTAAATTTATGCAAATAAAAGGATCAAACCTAGCTTAATTCCGGTCAGTTTATTAATTTGGTAATAAATTTCAGATACAGTGATAGTGAAAAATAACGTACAAACACTTTATAACTACATAACTGTTCCATTCACGAGCGACTCAAGTTTCTTTTATAAAGTTCAAATAGCTATATAAGGAAACTTATGCTCATTATATTATTTAAAATTAATGTGTATGACCCGAAATAGCCTCCAACAGGGAACAGGTATGCCTTTAAAAAACTTACATGAGCCAGACGTGTAAACTATTGTAACTTACATATTCTTTGCGGTAGTTCTGCGATAAGTAATTTAAGCTTTGTTCTTATTCTCCGTCGATCCTAACTCGGCTAAGGAGCCGTGATAAGGCGAAACGCCTTCCCAGATGGATTGACGGACAAGAGAGCAGTCCAAAACTGCTGAAAAATAGACTTTGACTATATATATATATATATATATATATATATATATATATATATATATATATATATATATATATATATATATATATATATATATATATAAATATATATAAAATATATATATAAATATATATATATATAAATATATATATATATATATATATATATATATATATATATATATATATATATATATATATATATATATATATATATATATTTATTTATTATTTTAGTTTGATTCTGGTATATTACTGGCTTTATTAAATTTATGCAAATAAAAGGATCAAACCTAGCTTAATTCCGGTCAGTTTATTAATTTGGTAATAAATTTCAGATACAGTGATAGTGAAAAATAACGTACAAACACTTTATAACTACATAACTGTTCCATTCACGAGCGACTCAAGTTTCTTTTATAAAGTTCAAATAGCTATATAAGGAAACTTATGCTCATTATATTATTTAAAATTAATAGACTAAAAATATCAAAGAACTAAACAGCATTCAATTTATTTACAACATAAA
>CM032455.1:74214898-74257398 GCA_019049505.1 Pachyrhynchus sulphureomaculatus
TTTATAATCCGGTTCTGATAGTACTAGGTAATCCGGACTTGCGTTTTTAGACATCTACTTAATTTAAACTACATGGGAAAATTGAAATCGATAGTGAGGGGATTCCCCTAACTTCCAGTCTAATACATCTGGGATTCACATAAACTGTAGGTGCCTTTGATTTGCCTACAACGCAGCGCGTATCGCGTCTAAAGGTTAAGGACTTTGTAGTTGTTCGTTTATTGTCACAAGTACAACATACCTACGTTCTATGTGGTTCATATAAGTATGTAAACGTTTTTTTAGGTATATGTACCTAGATATTAAAATGCCTTCTAAAAGAAAAAACATATTACACTAACAATAAAACAAAAGTCTTATATATTAAAAAGACTAGTTCTTGATGAAAGTGGAAAAGTGTTGGCAAATGAATACGGAGTAGGAAAATCCACAATTTCGGATATAAAAAAGAAGCAAAGGAAAATCAAAAGGTATGTATATATGATTTATTTTAAAGATAATTTTCGACACTCAATATGGACGTGTAACTTCTTTTAGATTTATTTCCAAATGTGATTCCGGTCCTGGCGTCAGAAAAACCTTACGAAAAGCCGAATATCCAGAAATGGAAACTCGTTTATATACATGGTTTTGTACGCAACGATCAAGGACACGTCCCAATTTCCTACGAAATTTTATCAGGCAAAGCAAAACAGTTTTACACTGAAACCTACGGAAATGATAATTTTAGAGCTAGCAGAGGCTGGATTTCTAACTTCAGAAAAAGACATGGTCTGCGTGCTTTAAAAATTCGTGGCGAAAAACTATCCAATGATGAAAGTGCCGTCGATCCTTTCCTAACTTTATTCGCAGATAAGATAAAAGAATTAAACCTTGGCCCTACTCAAATATACAATGCAGATGAATCAGCTCTGTATTGGAAAATGTTGCCTGAAAAAATGCTGGTTTGTTCTCAGGAAAAGACTGCACCAGGTTGAAAAATAAACAAATAACGCGTTACCTTTCTAGCATGTTGCAATGCTAATGGATCACAAAAATTAAAGTTGTTAGTGATAGGAAAGACAAAAAATCCGAGGGCTTTTAAAAAAGTGAACATACCTGTTGAGTACAAATCATCTGCCAATGCATGGATGATTACAGCAATTTTCTTAGACTGGTTTCATCATTCTTTTATTCGTTAAGTCAAAAGTCATTTAAGAAGTCTCAACTTGCCTGAAAGAGCCCTGCTAATCGTTGATAACGCTTTGAGCCATGGAACTATAGAAGAGCTGACTAGTGAGGATGGACAGTTTACAACATTATTTCTTCCACCAAATTGTACTGCACTTTTGCAGCCTATGGACCAGAATGCAATCAGACTGGCAAAATTATTTTATCGGAAATGTCTTTTAGCCCATATTTTCTCAAATAATGAAGAGAATCTTGTCAAGTTATTAAAAAGCATTAACCTAAAAAATGCTGTATGTCTACTATGCAATTTATGGGAAAAAGTCTCCCCTGAAGTCTTGTTTTTAGTTGTTTCATATTAAATGATTCGTTTTTTTAATATAAATAATGTCCTGCTTCAGTAATTCGAATTTTTACTAATTCGGATCACCGCGGTTTTAATTAGTCCGGATTATCGAGGTCGCACTGTGTGTATATATATATATATATATATATATATATATATATATATATATATATATAAAGTTTAATTACCAAGGCAGACCACCAGCCGCCCTAGGGCCTAATTATAAATGAGTGCACTAATTCTTAAGGGCACTGTATTTATATTAGTTAGAAATGTAAGTAACATTGCAACTAAACTTTGAACAATAAAGAGATGTTGAAACTGAAACTTAATTAGCAGTCAAATCTGTACATATAATACAGTAAGTATATATTAATAATGTATAGTTTATGTGTAAACTAAAGTTAATATGAAGTGACAGGTTTATCTATATTCAATGCACAAGCTACATTTTAGAATATCGTAAAAAAGCAGTAATATGAAAAATAATCTATATATTGCAGGAAATTAATTAAAAAGTTAGTTAAAACATATTTTCCTGCATGTAGCAAAAAGATATACATATTGTAGTAATTAAGTAAGCAATAAATTGAGAATAATGACGGAATTTAATGTACTTTGTAGCTGTCATTATACACTCCTCAAACTGCAGTAAGTCGATAATGGTGTTAAAACAGTCTGATAGTGTGGTTGTATAGTTTTGTCATTTATATATTTACTTGGCTTGAAATCTATTTTAAATACAACAGATCTCCGTTATCAATATTATTGGCCGATTCCCGAGTACCAATTCCTGAACCTTATCATCTAACTACTATCTTCTTGTCAAGTTGCGCAGTTATCAGTCTTAGGTAAAAAATATATCCCAATGCTATTTTTTATGTAGTACCACGTACTACTTACACATGTCACGATCAAGAAGATCAAAAACAGCTGCATAAGTAAGGACAAGTTTTTCATTTTCTTGCAAAATTTATTCTCAAATCTCCCCGAAAATCATATATTAAACTATTAGGATTTCATATGTGACAAGCTACCTTAGAAATTGGACACCTGATAGGTCAAATATTTTATTGGATAAAAGCTAGATAGTTGTATCACTGCCCACCATTGAAACAAAATCTACCTATCTACCAGGGTTCGTTCGAGTTACAGATGAATAGAAGAATTTTTAGCAAAACGCAGTCATAATTGCTAAAATAACTGCTAGGCAGCAGAATGTACATAACTCAGATCTATTCTAGTATAAAAAAAATACTTACTCAAATTGAACAAAGTTCACATTTCGGGAGTTTTTTATTGTTCTCCATCTGTCGAAGTATCTCGAGAATATGTCTGGCAGTACGCGACCTAGGATAGCAGTACCATTGCAACGCGATACGTACTTTTAATTTTTATTCAGCTCGAAGCAACAAACGAATTATTGAAATGTAAAGTCTGTTCAATTTTGGTAGCTATTGCTAGTTATTGCTATATGCACAGCAACATCTTGAAGCATATTCTCACTTTCAGAATATTAATGGATTTTTAAATATTCTTCCATATTCAACATCATATCTTTAATGCATCCCTTAAATTATTTTGATATAGAAAAAATAACATCAAATAGTTAGTAGCATTCAGTCTACGTTGCACCATATTCCATAATTCTAAATTTAAGGGTAAGAATTCATTGGATTTCAATATCATTATAACACGTAGACTGAAAAGTTTTTGGTCTGACACATAGATGTCGCCCTTTTCAAAAAATTTATATGATTTTTAGGAAGTACCAACCTTTAAACGATACGTGTCAAAATTTCATGACATTTCGAAGATTAGTTTAAAAGTTACAGTGGTTTTTACTGATGCTACTTTTGATATTTTCAAAACAATGGAAAAATCGGATTTCGTGTGTTGATTAAACACTGTGTTTTGATGGGAAAAATACCGTTTAAGCAAATCAATGGCTTGATAAGATTACGGGGACTCTCTCCCTGGAAAATCACTCGTCATTTACTGGCTCTGGACGCCCAAATAATTCCATCCACAAAATTGCTTTGGATGACCGTAAAGTAAAATTGCGTGAGATAGTTGACACTCTAAAGATATTAAAAGAACGTGTTAGTCATATTTTGCATGAACATTTGGGCATGTGAAAGCTCTGTTCGAAATGCTCACAGTGGACCAAAAACAACGTGTTGATGATTCTGAGGGCTGTTTGGACCTGTTCAAGCGCAATAGAAAGGATTTTGTCAAACAACATGTGATAATGGATGAAACAAGGATCCACCACTACACACCGGAATCAAATTAGCAGTCAGCTGACTGGAGCGCGGCTGGTAAAAGCCACCCGAAGCGACCAAGACTGAACAGTCGGCTGGGAAGGTTTTGGCTTCTGTGTTTTGGGATGCGCGTGGAGTAATTTTCATCGACTATGCTGAGAAGGGAAAACCATCAATGGTGAATATTACATAAAGTTATTGGTGCGTTTGAAGGCAGAAATCGCAAAGAAATGGCCCCAAATGAACAAGAAAAAAGTGCTCTTTACGATGGCAAAATTGCATGAACTGAAGTTCGAATTGCTTCCTCATTCATCGTATTCTCCAGATTTGGTCCCTAGCGACTATTATCTATTCGCAGACCTCAAAAGAATGCTCGCGGGAAAGAGATTTGGCTCCAATTAAGAAGTTATCGCCGAAACTGAGGCCTATTTTGAAGGCAAAGACAAATCCTTCTACAAGAAAGGTATTGAAATATTAGAGAAGCGTTGGACTGATTGTGTCGCTCTTGAAGGAGAGTATATTAATGAGTAAAGTTGAATTTTGCAAAAAAAAAATGTGTTTTAAGTGATGAGACCAAAAACTTTTTAGCCTACCTGTTAGTTTAAACACAATAAGTAATTTATTGTTGATTTAAATATATATTTAATTATTGCAACACCTATAATTGTATTGAACACTTGTGTTTGGTAATTGTTAGAGAACTAGTAAACTTAATAACAATAATAAATGGCCTGGAAACACCTCTCTTGGGGTAGGGCTACCCTTTGGGTTCTCTAGATCTAGTTTATGGGTTGATCAGTCCCGTCTTCCCTGTTGTTATATTTCTCTGCTTAGATGTTTCTGTTAGACGTCTTCTCCTTCCAGTTTGTAATCCCTGCCGCCTCTATGTCTTCCTTGACTTGCTGCACTCATCCTAGTATTGGTCTATCTCTCCTTCTACGTCCCGGTTCCCACTGACGTATTTCATATATTGGTGCTCCTGGGCCTGCTCTCTATGTGCCCTAGCTAATTACATCTCCTCTATTTTATTTTTTTGACTATGTCTTCCTCTACTTCTTCCAAAATTTCTTGATTAGTCCTCCTTCTGTAGACTCTTATTGGCCCTAAGATCGCTCTCAATATCTTTCGTTAAATTCTTAGCGTGTCTTCCTCTTGTTCCTTTGTCATGCTTATCACTTCGGTAGCATACATTAGTTATGAGAGTATTATTGTTTTCCTATAATCTTACTACTTAACAATTTCTTATTGCTTTGGAACAACTTGTTTGCTATTATTAATCTTTCCTTTACTAGCATTTTTTTGTTCCTGTCCCAATACAGAGTCACTCCCAAATATTTAATCTTCTCTACTCTTTCAAAGGTATATTCGTTTATTCTGATTCCTTCCTGATCATTTTGTTTTCCATTTTTCATTGTTTTGGTTTTCTCTTAGTTTATTTTCAACCCCATTTTTGCTTCTTCTACGCTTATTTCTCTCACCAGTTATTTGCAATAATCACTACATCGTCCACATACGCCACTATCTGGCTGCCCTTTGTTGGTATTGTACTTTGATTTATATTCCTTAATACATATTGTAGTGTTAGGTTGAATAACGTGGCCGATAATGCATCTCCTTGTCTAACTCCTTTGTTAATTTCGAAATCTTGTATTCTTCCTTTCTGTGTTTTGACATGGGCGAATGTCTCCTTCAGTGTCATCATGCACAGTCGTCTTATCTTGTTCGGTACTCCCAGTTCTTTTAGCACTGTATTTAATCCAGTTCTCTTAATCGAATCAAACGCTTGCTTGAAGTCAATGAATAGCAATTCCAAGTTTAGTGCATGCTGTTGTGCTTTTTCCAATGCTTATTTGACCACATGTATTGCATCTACCGTAGATTTTCCTTGTGTAAACCCGCATTGGTATTGTCCTATTACACTTTTAGTGTTACGTACGGAACACTTATAAGATGACTTCGGTGTCTGTCTATCCGTCTGTTTGTCACATCCGATTTTCTCCGAAACTATTTGTCACAGAAAGTTGAAATTTGGTAATAATATAGGAATTGATAGCCTCATCAGAGACATGTAGTTTTGAAAGTTAAATTTTGACTTAAGGGGTTACTTTTGGGGGTGAAATCGGAAGTGAAAAAAAAATTTTTTGATAGGTCATCGAGTGTGGTGTCAAATGAAAGCTTGTGAAAACACGAGTAATATATATATATATATATATATATATATATATATATATATATATATATATATAATGTAATACTTGCGCACACTTTTCTTTGTATTATTTTTAAAAAATCGTGAAAAATCGCTGTCCCCTCCTCTTATCTCGAAAAGTACTGACCAAAAAATTTTGAAAAAATTTTGGAATATTCTCCACGGGGTGCAGATTGAACGAAAGTTATCACGAGTGCATTACCTTTAATAATTTATCTGTAAAGACTGGAAACAATCTTTGTTCAAAACTCATTTGGGGTGTGTTTTGTGAAGTCACTGATTATTTTATACCTCCGTAATACTTTTTTTTATTTTAAAACCAATCAACGTACGGAACACTAATTGCGCAAGTTCAACCTGCACTTGACCGGTTATTTTTTATTACATACTTTAGGTTTTCATGTATCATCGTTGTCAAAATCTTGTAGGCGGTGTTGAGCAGGTAATTCTTCGATAGTTTTAGCATACTCGTTGGTTGCCTTTCTTATGTATTATTACAATTTCACCTCCTTTCCAATCATGTGGCATGCGTTCTTCTTTCGATATCTCTTTAATTAGTACGTACATGCTTTCACACAGTTCTTCTCCGCCGTATTTGAACAATTACATGTTTATCTCGTAAAGAAACCGACTGTTAAGCTTGTGCTCCCCTCAGATTTCTCAAATACTTTTCTGACTTTATTTTTAAACTAAAAAAGCAATAACAAAAGATATCCCTGGAAACTGCTACTAACCGTGAAATAATAAAAGTGCACTCTTTTCTGCCAGACCACCAATCCAAAGATACAATTCTCGCAAAAAGCATGTGCTACACGCGGTTAAGCGCCTGCTCTAATTACATAACCCCAAACCGACATTTTAGGAATGAACCCCTCACACACTCACATAATCTCAAGCCACAAGATGTTCTAACTTCGTCTTCAGAACTCCTAACCAGGAAAAGGTGTCTGCATGCTTCGAACTGTTGACGAGTAAGGATACTTCAGATTAATTCTTTGATATCTAGTAAACACAAAGAATAGGCATAACTATATCAAACACTTTATTTTTGAAGAAGCCTTTAGATAACCTTGTCAGGAGAGATGATTGAATAGCCATCATGGCTCCTCAGCAAAACGTGCATCGGGTGCTAAAATAAGGTGTGATGATAACTGTGTGTTATTACGCCAAACGTAATAACGAATAAAGTTTAAGAATGTCACAAGTATAAATAAATTCAAAATATTCATAATTTAAAAATAAAATTAGCAAAAAGTTTGATGTAGCCATAAAAAGAATTTAACATAATATGCAACATTTTTCCTTGTTTTCCTTGTACATTGTTTCATTATAAAATTACATATCACACTAAAATATTCTCTTTTCCAGAAACTTCAGTTGGACTTTCCATATGTGCGCCTTTAAGGTAGGCACACCGAGGTCTCTGTGGAGTTGCCGGTTCCTTATGAACCATGGGGCTCCAGTGATCATCCTCAGGGCCTTGTTCTGCACTGCTTGAAGTTGAGCTCTCCTTGTCTTGGAAAGCTGGCACCAAGTGGGGCAGGCCTAGGTAAGGCCTGCCTTTACTACGGTGTTGTAGATAAGTAGCTTCGTCCTTGGAAGCAACTTACTGGAGCAATTCAAGATAGGGTAGAGTTTGCCCAGTAGTTGCTTCACTTTCCTGGTGGCAGTGCAGACCTGGTCTTTCTAGACGAGTTGTCTGTCATACTGGACGCCCAGGTACTTAATGGAGTTAGCCTATTGGATGCGGGAGCCTTGGAGCTGGAGATGTCCATGGGAAGTGCCGCTGCCCTTGAAAAAGACGATGGCTTGGGTTTTGAGGGGGTTCAGTTTGATCCTCCAGCGGTCAAACCAGGAGTCCAGGATGTCGAGGTGACGCTGCAGTCTGGCTTTATAGGCGGTAAATTTTACGTCTAGTTGTTACCACAACACACAAATAATGCCTCAAAATTTGTAGTATTACATGTCAAATTGTCTTTGTATAAAGAACTTACTTATACATATCACAGACTATATACAATAATTCTCCTATTTTCTATTTTTAGTTTAACACATAAAAGCCTCCTCTAAAATTTTCGTTAAATCTTTCATACAAACAAAGTATATTCTAAGTTTTATCGTTAAAAAGACCGATAAAAAAATCTTAATATATCCGAGAAAAAAAAAATTTCTTTAATTTTATTTTTATTTGTCTGGTAAATTTACGTCAACGAATATTAAAGGTAAACGTTCATCTTATAGATAATTTTAAAATCTACTGTGGGCTGAGTAAAACAATGTAAGCATATGATATACTTTTAACTACTCAGAGAGTCAGAATTGAAAAATGTTAAAATTTTTATAAGGAATAAAATTTCAGCAGTATACAATATGTTAAATACTTTGTATATGGAAATGATTATTTTGCAATAAAAGAATTCCTTAAAAACGCCAACTATGTTCCACCACATATTTTGAGTGTCAAATAAAAGTTTCAGTGACATTTAATTTCTAATTTTTCTTCCAGGTAATAGTTCTGCAGGTAATGATATGTTTCGAGTGTTGTACTTCATAATTACTATATGGATGCTTATCGTAGCATTTTTTATGAAACCATTTATAATTTTTTTTACTATAAATCAGACTTAAAGTTTCCTGAGAAATATCAAGTCTCTTTAAATAGTTTGGGAATCATTTTGAATCAAATGGCAAGTCATTATCGGACATTATAGTAGAATGGAGATTAAGTGTTTAGTAGTGAACCAGAAACTGCAGTACAATCTTTTTTGGTAAGATACAAAGTATTCGCAACTATAGAATAATAATCATAGGCAACTATGCATGTATAACGATACCTAAATACGTGAGGCAAGATAACATACATATCAATGAGTTTGGGAAATTACCAAAACAGAAGGTTGATGCTTTTAAATTTCAGCATTGTTACATATATAGTAGACTGATTTTCCACTCGAATTACAAATAATGTTACGATACAAAAAATATATATTTTGGTGTACACTGGCTTAAAAAAAAATAACAAACATATCGTGAAGGTAAAATTTAATGAACATAAAAGTAACAGTAAAACACGGTTTTACCTATTACTTAACGGCTGGGAGTCGTTTTTATAGAAGGATATAAGCTATTTACCAGACCAGTAGTAGAATTAATATAATTAATAGATGAGTACTTACTACAAAGTATTCGAAGGCACTTTATCGGTTATAAAAGAAGCTTTATATTTTTAAAAATCGGACCAATAGTTTTTACAATATTATTTTAGCAATTTATGACAAAATTTTTATAATCTTTTTAATTATCCGCCACTTATTCTTGTGTCCATCGATTTTCTTCTTATAAATTTTACTATTTTTCATTTTAAGCAAGATACATTCATTGGAAATGTTGTTTTTGAAATCAATTTTAAATATCTGAAACATATTTTTCAATTAACTTGTTGATTAACTCTCAAACTTCGAAGGTGCCTCCTAGCTTACCCGGTAATATATGTTAATACTATATATTAGTTTAATTTCTAACTTTTAACGCTGTATTGTTACTTCAACAAACGTAAATAAAAAAAATGTTTTAGTGCAAAATAACACGAGCATTGGGGTACACGGAAATAACCTAATGAAACAATAATTTTATTATTTTTAGTAACGGAATTTATAAAAGAATTATGTATACAAATTAATTTATCTCTCTTGAAAACGATTTAAAACGAACAATACCGAACTCTATTGAGAATAGAGATATTTCAATTAGTTGCAGCAGCAACTCGATACTGTACTTCCAATTCAGTAAATTTGCAAGAACGAACGACCTCCATCTTTAAGGGAAGTTCTTTGTTGCTGTTTTTATTCTCTGAACTGGCGATGAATGACCCGTTGGTTATTTGGGAGCTGTCGATCTACAAACAGAGGCAGATATTATGGTTATCTTCATCCGAAGAACTGACGATGAATTACCCGTTGGCTATATGGGAGCCATCGATCTACAAACAGCGGCGGATATTATGGTTATCTTCATCCGAAGAGTTCTTAATGCCATAATGCTATCTGAGAGAACAAATGTTAGCTAATAATCCACCCGTAAATAAGACGAAAACAAAATAATGTGAAATTCCGGGCTGAAAAAATTAATCATTAAAGTTAAATAGCTTCCTCTCGTCTATTCTCCCGTACACTTTTTCATTTTTGGTGCATTTTCCATTCTCTACATATATCCGCTTGTTGTATAAAACCAATTTTGCTTTGTACACATATACGTGCCGTTTCGATAGAATTAAGTACATATTTTCCGCTTTTATTTGTGGAACCTTCGTTACCACTTTATGAAGCCGTACAAAAGAACTCTAATTTAAAATGACAAAGAAAAATGATAAAGGCACGGATATATATTTTTTTGTTAAATAAAGTACCTGTTTTAAAATTAATTAAAGATCTGGGAAAGAACACTTTTATTTTCGTCAATAAGAAAAAAAAAATTAAAATAAAAAATAACCCTCCCTTTAATAATCGTAAAATGCTGCCTGATTAAAAAAAATATTCTAGAAACATTAATTTGATACGGAAACTGTAAGAAGATATCATTTGAATGAGAATAAGAGAATCTTTGGGAAGAAAATAAAATGAGGCATGTATATACATATATATATATATATATATATATATATATATATATATATATATATATATATATATATATATATATATATATATATATATATATATATATATATATATATATATATATATATATATATATATATACTCTCTAATAATTTCGTTTCTAATACGTTCTAGTCTTGATGTTCTCGTCTTAGGGCGTCCATTTCTGTGGATTCTATTTTTCTCCTTATATGTTCTTTTATACGCCATGTTTCTGCTCCATACATGAACATAATGATAAATATATTTTAATTGTAATGACAGACAATACTAGCATTCGGACAACGTCGCCGGACGTTATATATATATATATATATATATATATATATATATATATATATATATATATATATATATATATATATATATCATCATTAGCTTATTCCATTCATAGTCGGCTGTAAGCCGTTGTTTGCTATATATGTATTACAATAGAGGTTTTCAGGGATGGTGGAATGTAATACATTAAAATTGATGGATTGAAACACGGAATTTTAATGTATTATTTATATATATATATATATATATATATATATATATATATATATATATATATATATATATATACGAGGCTGGTTTGAAAAGTCCGTGCAAAAATAAAAACTACTTATATGTTTGGGGTAAACTTTTTTATTTTTCGACATAGTCTCCTTTTAGGCTTATACACTTCGTCCAACGATGTTCTAGTTTGTTGATCCCTTCCGAATAATAGGATTTGTCCAAGTCTGCAAAATATCCATTAGTGTCTGCAATCACCTACTCGTTTGAATAAAATCTTTGTCCCGCCAGCCATTTCTTCAAATTGGGGAACAAATAGTAGTCCGAGGGAGCTAAGTCTGGAGAATAGGGGGGATGTGAAACGAGTTGGAATCCTATTTCCATTAATTTTGCGACCACAACTGCTGAGGTGTGTGCCGGTGCGTTGTCGTGATGGAAAAGGACTTTCTTGTGGGCCAATCGCGGGCGTTTTTCTTGCAGCTCGGTTTTCAAACGGTCCAATAACGATGAATAATATTCACCTGTAATAGTTTTACCCTTTTCCAGATAGTCGATGAGGATTATCCCTTGCGAATCCCAAAAGACAGTCGCCATAACCTTTCCGGCCGAAGGATGGGTCTTCGCCTTTTTTGGTGCAGATTCCCCCTTGGTAACCCATTGTTTAGATTGTTGTTTGATCTCAGGAGTATAGTAATGTATCCTTGTTTCATCCACAGTGACGAAACGACGCTTAAAGTCCTCCGGATTCTTCTGGAACAGCTGCAAACCATCCTTGCAACACTTCACACGATTCCGTTTTTGGTCAAGCGTGAGCAATCGCGGCACCCATCTTGCGGATAGCTTTCTCATGTCCAAATGTTTATGCAAAATATTATGTACCCCTTCAGTCGAGATGCCCACAGCACTAGCAATCTCACGCACCTTAACTCTTCTGTCATCCATCACCATATCATGGATTTGATCAATGATTTCTAGAGTCGTAACCTCCACAGGCCGTCCAGAACGTTCAGCGTCACTTGTGCCCATATGGCCAGTCCGAAAATTTTGAAACCACTTACAAACTGTTCTAATCGAAGGTGCAGAGTCACCATAATGTTTATCAAGCTTCTCTTTAGTCTCCTGAGGCGTTTTGCCTTTCATAAAGTAATGTCTAATCACCACACGAAATTCTTTTTCGTCCATTTCTTGAAAATCACTCGACTTCCTTGATTCACACGAATGCCAAACACAAAGAAATATACCAATATGGCTGAAACTTAGTGTGCGTTCATTCAAGAGATGCTACTAACTAAACATGACCTCGATACGCGCCGGTGGTGCCATCTCACGGACTTTGCACGGACTTTTCAAACCAGCCTCGTATATATATATATATATATATATATATATATATATATATATATATATATATATATATATATATATATATATATATATATATATATATATATATATATATATATATATATATATATATATATATATATATATATATATATATATATATATATATATATATATATATATATATATATATATATATATATATATATATATATATATATATATATATATATATATATATATATATATATATATATATATATATATATATATATATATATATATATATATATATATATATATATATATATATATATATATATATATATATATATATATATATATATATATATATATATATATATATATATATATATATATATATATATATATATATATATATATATATATATATATATATATATATATATATATATATATATATATATATATATATATATATATATATATATATATATATATATATATATATATATATATATATATATATATATATATATATATATATATATATATATATATATATATATATATATATATATATATATATATATATATATATATATATATATATATATATATATATATATATATATATATATATATATATATATATATATATATATATATATATATATATATATATATATTATATATATATATATATATATATATATATATATATATATATATATATATATATATATATATATATATATATATATATATATATATATATATATATATATATATATATATATATATATATATATATATATATACATATATATATATATATATATATATATATATATATATATATATATATATATATATATATATATATATATATATATATATATATATATATATATATATATATATATATATATATATATATATATATATATATATATATATATATATATATATATATATATATATATATATATATATATATATATATATATATATATATATATATATATATATATATATATATATATATATATATATATATATATATATATATATATATATATATAAAATATATATATATATATATATATATATATATATATATATATATATATATATATATATATATATATATATATATATATATATATGTATAAGTTTTCTCAGGACCGGCAATCAAATTTTAAACGGTCAAAGGTAGCATTTATTATTCAACTAGGGAGATTTAGGTTACATAATTCTTCAGTCGATGGTTTAACTATAAAGTCAAGTAAGATTATGTCACATAAGAAAATTAAAAAAATAAAAAGAAAAATAAATAAAAATTATTCAATAAATTTTTATTCATTTATTTATGTAATAACTTCTACATTTTATGAATTTTACGGTTTTTTTTTCCCTACTTATGGTCATATTGAGATTAAGAGCAGTCCCTGGAAATTCTTCTTTTGCCATAAAACAGACGATGGGTGCAAGGCTCTATTATCATTTGCGGCATTTATTAGGTATAAAGGTTTTTATTGAATTCTTGTTGTCCCATTTATTGTTCTATACTCCATCAACTATTGATGCCGCGAGTAGCGTCCTTTCATAGCTGCATAAGGACCGATTTAAAAGTTATATTTATTTAAATATTATTGCCGCTCACCAGCAAAACTACTTTAGTGGCTTTTCCGAATACAAATACAGGAGACTCTCGACATTTATATATGTATCTATATATCCGCGATTTAAAACGACTGGATGTATTTTTATACTGTTTCACTGTCTTTCAGAGAGTCTTACAGTGATAATTTTTGAGTAGGAAATTCCAATAAAATGTTCAAAATGCTAGGCACAAAACGGTACTTATTAGTGCTTGAGGTCATATATTACATTTACCGGCGAGTTCATGAGATTAGAAGATACTAGTAAATTATTTATTTATACAAATAAAAAGTGATGAATCCAATACAGTCCGCCAGATTTAAATTTTTTCTCAATTCAAAGTATTGAATAATGATGGCTAGATCCCAGTCCTGGAAAGAATACACATTTCACATTAATTAAACCAATATTTTAGCGTTTTTCCCCTAGAAAGGAGTAAAGGGGGAGACACTTAAGTTATTATACATAGTATTATTATTATTGTATTAAAAAAAATTTTCAGTTTATTTTCTTAAATTAAAACTGTTCTTTATACTCAAAATTCATTTTTATGATTTAGTCTCACCAACGCTAGCCTCTAGTGAGGATTCCATATTCTTTCGATTTGAAAAAGATGTTTATTGGTTGTCTTAGACACAAATGCATGTAAAATAGTAAAGTTAAAGGATTCTTTAAAATTTTCGACTTTTGAAATGGCTTAATACAGTTTCTAATTGTTCAATAAAGGAAACAACTTCTTCTTAAACGAAAAAAGGCTATCAAAAATCGAAAAATTTTGTTAAAAATCTATGTTGTCAATTTTTTGGCTATCACAGTACATTTTTTTTTATTTTTTCTTCTTCAAATAGATAGTAGTTTTTTGCACAGTAACTAGTGTTCGATACACTAAAACTGAATAATTTTAAAATTGGTCTAATTTGGCAATTGGTGACTTAAACTGACAAAAATACTTAGTAGAGTAAAATTAAAAAGTTGAACAGTAAGAACTAGAAAAAAATAGTTTTTGTTCATAATTAAACAGAGAAATTATTTTATATTCTAAAAGCTATTAATTTTTCCATTACCTAGTCCAAAGTCTTAGTTCTCGTATTGTATTTTAAATTTCCATCTAAAAATGGTTCTTTAGTATTTACCATATCAATCTTAATTAAGCAATAGTTAACTATATCGGGTATAAGTTTTAGTGACTTTGGCTGCCTAACATTTAATTTGTTTTCGTATTCCCTTATAATTTGTTTGAAATATGATATTACAAAAATAAGTTTAATATCAAAAAGTTTTTAGGGGAAAAAAACAAACTTATATCGCAGAAGTTAGAACTGCTGGAGCTGAAACTTCCATTAGACAATCTAGAGTTAAAAAAAAACAGTCTCGATTTCTACAAATAATTAAAATATACATTTTATATAAAAAAGAAAATATGGATAGATAGAAGATATTTCGTACTGCACAAAAAATAATAATACCTAATGATAAATATATCAGTCCCAGACGTGAACACACACATTGGAAAATTAACTAGAATTATTCAATAATAAAACTAACGTAGTGATGACAGTCATGTTTAATTTTTTCTTGGTGTTATTGTACAAGACAATACAAGACTCCTGTGGCAAGACGATTACAAGATTAAGATAACAAATCTTATAAAGCAAGAAATCTTGCATAAACATGAATAATAAAGATGGTGATACTTCAACGTTATCTTTGACTTAAAAGTTTTCGATCGTAAGTTAGACAAAGGATGATTTTTTAATTAGTAACATAAAATTATGTTGCTAAATTTTCAACTCTGTCAGTTTAGGTCTGTCGGTTATAAAAGAAGCTAACATGGTTCAGAAATGCTTTTCAGCCAGCCTGATCGTCAAAAGAGTCACATGTTGGCATGACATAACACAATATGACATGTTGTAGGGTACTCTTAATAAACCACAATATATAATAACTTGTACAACGAAACAAAGCTTTAACCCGTAGATATGAACAGTGTTTTTAGATTAAAAATAATATAGTGGTGTTTCTTTAGCTTTTTTAAAAATAATAGAATATTAAATATAATAATAATAATAAAAAGCAATAAATTTGCAGAAAAAAACATGGAATTTTCTTTGGAGACTATCTATCTATAATAATAAAGGTACCTATCAATGCATTGATAGGGCTTCTGTTGGGTTTGACCTCGACCGTAAACTGTGGGCAACTGTAAATAGAATCCACACAAATCATAACTAGATACTCTGACAGATTTCGAACGTTACCAATATCCCTTGAAGTTTTATTGTGATTGGCGTTTGTAGTTTCTAGAACTTTGTTTCACAAGAAAGCGCTTAGAAAGTTTAGAGTTTTTAATATATGAGCATAAAGATAATTGCAACGTTTAAACTTATAATATTTTATAAATAATCTTTATTATCTTTTTCTTGATTATTATATTTTCACATTGTCGAAAATAATCAAAGATATGAATTTTCACAATTTATTACAACATAATCTTAGTTTTCAACTTGTTCACACCTCTTTTAACTTTCGATTATATTGAGGGAAACACTTGCTTTTTATTTGACTTGTAAGATAAACAAGTTTCTAATCCAATAGTACACGTGCTACATGGAAGTCTCTAAAGCGCTCCAGGAGCGGCATGTGTGCGGAAATCACAACAATACACAATCTAATAACTTTTATTAATAAATGAATTGCGAAAAAAAAAACAAATTTGTAATTTTTTAATTAGATAAGCAGTTACATTACATTTGTTTTTTAAACAATTTCATTGATAAAATCGTGTGGCCACTTAATGCTTTCATAAGACCATATATGAAACCTGCCTTGATTTTTTTTTCTTAATAAGTTAGATAAGTAATACATTTTTTAGTTGGTAAATACGCCAAAAAACTGATATTTTATTTTACCTTTTTATACTGTAATGTGTTTGGTATTAACAATTGCTCACTCTAACGCTAGCGTTTAGTGATAATTCAGGAGTCTTTTTATTTAAAAAAGATGTTTTCAATAAAGGAAAAAGTTTTTTCTAAACGAAAAATGTAAATTTTTTTTCTACGATAAAATATTTTTGAATTTTTTTTGTACAAATCTTCATTGCCTGTGTGTGGATAATATTGAAACTGATTTAATTTGGCAATGGGTGATAATTAAGCAGAATAAACTAGAAGCTTCGTTTTTATTTATCATTAAACTGATAACATTTTTTTTTCTTCTAAAAGATTATCTTTTCCATTGCCTAGTCCAAAGTCTTAATTCTCGATTTTTGTTTTAAATTTTCTTCTAAAAATGTTTTTTTTTTGTTGGCATCTACCATATGAATTACAAAATCATAAGCAAAATGGGCAAAATTGGATTCCTTGAAAAAATATTTGAAATTTAAATTTGTTTGGTCTGTTAACTAATGGCATAAATTAATATATATTTCTTTAATTGTTCTAATCTAAATCTAAATTCACTTATTTAAAAATAAAAATCGAATTAATTTGTTGTTTTTACAAATAACTTAACCTACCTTTTGCATATTGAATTTTAGGGTCTACTTAGGAAATATTTTTGGACAAATAATATGTGGTTTTCTTTTGTTTTCTTTCTTCATTTGACTAATTTTTGAAATAACTTGGGTTTCTTTAATAGTTAATTTTAAATACATATAAATGTTGCATATTGTACGTATGTCAAATACGTATGGTTATTTTGTCAATAACTTGCGTTTACCTCCACGTTTTAGGACTATTTCATCGACAGAAACGGAATTCCAATCTTAATATTACCTTCACGATTTAAAGAAATTTAGAAGAAAAGTGGTTTCATTATTTTAAATTTTAATAAATCAGTTTTGATGGTTGAAGTATAAACCTCGAGTTCTGTAGATGCGACATAGTAGTGGTGGCGTTACCGAACTTAACTGCTCGACCTGGGATAATTAGATTAGTTTAGGATTTTTAATGAAAGTAGAATTTAGGGATTTTGGTTTTTATTGCATGTGCCATAAGGTAATTTTGTTGGCAATGTGGACTTCCGTACTGGAAGATATATAAGGCGAAGGCGATTAAATTTTCCTCTTTCTTCTTCGGCACAAAAATCAGAGAATGGTTTAGTTGTTCACTCAAAGGTTAAAAAAGACAAATATATCGATTGAGTGAAAATTAAGTTTGGGCTATGGTATTTTTGGCTTGCTTTATTTAGTTAAATGCTGGACAGCCGTATAATGGCGATTAAAATTCTTTCTTTAGTGCCTAAGGCCATTGGAAGATATTTATCAAAACTCGAGGTGAGTACCTTTTTTTTAGTTTGTTTACTGCATCACCAGGTTGCTTCTCTTCGAGAGGTTTTTCACATGGTTTTGGAAACCAATTACAAAACCTGATGATTAGAAGAATTTTTAGATAAATGGTATAAATGGATTTGCATTTTTAAGGCTTTTAATTTTCAAATATTTCGGTTCTTCTTTTCTTTCTCTAATTGACGTTGGCTCAATTGGGTAATTTTTATGGGAAATTTGTTCTTTGTCCAGACAACTAATTGGTTTAGCCACGCATAATACTACGAAATTCCACCAACTCCAAATTGAAACAGTAGTGGTAGAAATCGAGGTAAGTAATACAGTACAGACTGTATTAATTTTATATTTTTAAATATAAAAAAATAGAACAGATTTAAAATATCACATTACAAATACAAAATGAAAACTTAACATGTAAAATTTATACCATAATAATAATAAAATATAATTTTTGCCCCTATGCATGTCACTTAAAAGTAACTTTTTCTGAAACTACCTAAAGACACTTTTATTATTTATTTTAAAGGAAGTTGTCAATAGGGGGCTAATTTAAATAAACAAAAAACGGTAAAGTGCAAGTTGCACTTGCGCAATTAGTGTTCCGTACGTTGATTGCTTTCGAAATAAAAATTTTTGTTACGGAGATATAAAATGATCAGTGACTTCACAAAACACACCCTAAATGAGTTTTCAACAAAGATTGTTGCCAATCTTTACTGACAATTGATGACCTTGAAATTTTTGTTTTTTATATACCGGATAAGTTATTAAAGGTAATGCACTCGTGATAATTTTCGTTCAATCTACACTCCGTGGAGAATATTCCAGAATGTTTTCAAAATTTTTTGATAAGTACTTTTCGAGATAAGGCAGGGGAACAGCGATTTTTCGCGATTTTTTAAAAATAATACAAAGAAAAGTGCGCGCAAGTATTACATTATATATATATATATATATATATATATATATATATATATATATATATATATATATATATATATATATATATATATATTTTACTCGTGTTTTCACAACCTTTCATTTGACACCACACTCGATGACCTAGTAAAAATTTTTTTTTTCACTTCCGATTTCACCCCCAAAACTAACCCCTTAAGTCAAACTTTCAAAACTACATGGCTCTGATGAGACCATCAATTCCTATATTATTACTAAATTTCAACTTTCTATGACAAATAGTTTCGGAGAAAATCGAGTGTGGCAGACAGACAGACAGACACCGAAGTGATCTTATAAGTGTTCCGTGCGGAACACTAAAAACACACGTTAACAAGGGACAATATAATTATAATTTACGCCAATCGATCAGTTAAAAATTTTGTTTATGCAAAAGTATAATCTAAGGTCACAAGTAAATATTGCTTTGTGAAAAAGATGTTTTTAGTAGTATTATTTGAAATTGTGTAAATAATTTTTACCTTAAAAGCCAACCTTTGCTATTACATATTAAACAGTTTAATAATATTCCAATTAGCTATTGGCTGTATGGGAGAACTGCCCAAGCCAAAAAAAAAACTAAAAAAAATATCTTAAAACAAAGCTGCAAAGTTTATAAAATTCACATAAATCAATTTTTTAAATCATTAAACGTATCTCTTTAATGGCAGTAAATAAATATTTTCTGTGAGTACGAAATATTACCAACTTTCAACAACCTCAACTACACCATGAGTGTTATATATTTATATAGCAAGAAAATCAAAATTTATTTAATTTGTTTTAATTTTATTATATTAATTTATTCCATTCCAAGAAAATAAATCGAAATATTAATAACAATAATTCCCAACGAAATGAACCCAGAAAAAGAGTAATGAATTTTTATCCATACAGAACTATTTAACTTTTGACAAATAAATAAAAAACTAAACACTATAGAAGCAGTAACCATTTTTTAAAAAATGTATAATATATTATTATTATGAATGCATTTAAAATCGTAGTAATAAATTTTGAGTATCAACAACTATTTTAATTTGAGCAAATTAATTGAAAAAAAAAGTTTAATATAAGTTTAAACTCATATATTTAACATTATTATACTGATATTTTGTAATATATTTATACTTTAAACAATCAAAAGTCATACGACACTGCTATACGTTCTCAAAAAAAATCAATTTCTTAAAAATATATTTTTTTACTACCCCTAAATAGGATCTTTTAACGCCAAAACCTCCTTACTAAGGCAATTTTTGGCTTATCTAACAACAAAAACACCTCAATATTTATATACTGTTTTGTTTTTCACTTCATATCTCATTAATATTATTCATACATTACTTATTACTCAAAATAGGTTTAATATATCAGATAAAGTTACTATTATTAGTTCAAACTCTTTCTTATTTTTACCTATACTTGTATTCGAAACGAATCGATGTAATTGAAACATGTAAAAAAAAAATAAATACATAAAATATTATACAGTTTAGCTAATCTTTTGACATAAAAAAAACTAACCTCTTCTAAGGTAAATTATGAACTTGTAGAAAAAGATCTGAATAAAATGTTTAATATAAGCTTAAATTCAAATAGTTATATTCTTGTAATTTATCTTACATTTTTTTACATAATAAAAAAAGTAATAAAAGAATATTGTTTTTATTTTATTTTGACTATTATTGTGTGTGCTATGTCCTTGTCAAATATTGGAAGGATTTGCGAGCTAGATGACTTTTTTGCTAAATTTTTAGCAAAGTTTCAGCTTTCTCATACTCCTAAAGACCTTTCACCGTCCTTTTTACCTAATTAAGGCCTTCTTGATCAACAACTACTAGTTCATTACCTTATTGTGGATTATTTATTAACCGTTCTTCAGGACTTTTTCGCCAAGCCTGCTAAAGAGTGGCCAAGGCGAGTGCGCAACCCTCCGACACAAAAACCGATTTTCTCATCATCATTTATGCGGACACTAAAGTTGCTTATTCAACAACTTTCCAGCCACTTTTGCCAATTCTTACTTGTCTTCTAAATTCACTACCGAAGATTGGCCACTACCGATGGACAAGTGCCATCAGTGTGCCCGCATCACCATGGTTTCACTACTATCGTGTACCTTTTAAATATGGCGATTTTTTATTTCAATTCTAGGTATACATACATATTACCTTCAGGTTTAATTAAATTTTTTACGAGAAATGAGCAAAACTATTGCTTTGGCAAAGCGAAAATTAAAATTTGTGGGGTAGAGAACGAGGAAACAAGATAGTTGTGGTAAACCTTATTAATCTAAAATTATGTATTAAGAAGCTATAATCTATCAAGTTGTGAATATCGTTTATTCAGGTGCAATATTTGAGTTATGCGGTCCAAATAATCCTACCAATTCACTGTAGTTAGGAAATGATTACGGTATAATGAAAATTTTTTAGAAAAGAAGTGGAGAAAAATCAACTTCTAGTCTCAGTGCAGTATTTTTCAGGCCATATCGCAACGTGAGAGCATGCACGTATTGGTCAATATTCGGTAATATATTAAACAACTTTCAGGGATTGAGAACTATATTTTTTCACTTATTTCAAATTAGAAACGCTGGAAATTATTTGCAGACAAACTTAAAAAGCAGACAAATCTACTCCGATGCAATAATTTTCATATCTAGTATAATCAACCGCATGTTTATATAGCAAGTCTTTTCCAAAGCTGTTGATAAGTTGACAAATAAAAGTTTTTAAACTGAAATAAACTAACAGAAAGTATGATATTTGCCTACTAGTACAGCACAGCAGGAGTCAAAGCATTCGCAATAGTATATCTCCGGCACCCATTTATCACTAAATGTATGATGATGAAATGTGATAAATATCGATCTGTACAGTACAGGTGGGATAAATTCTGCCTGTTATTCGTTATACAAGGCAGAAAATTGTGGGCGGTAATGCTGGAAAACTTACGTTATAACGAGGATTACATTAAAACAAGATTGGTTATATCGAGAATATTTCAGATTACAAGAGGTTGAAATAAAAGGTGGTCGTATCTGAAAGATACGATACCTTTCTTATTCAATACAAATTACACAGTGACAGTACGAATTTCTGCAACCATATAACGTTGTTTATCTTCAAGAATATAACGTTGTTTGTCTACAGCAATATAATATCGTTTAGATATACTAAGTATAAATAAAGTTTCTCCTCATTGACGATAAACAGCGTAAAAGCTTTAATGATTCTACACTATACCGTGGGGGAAATAATTAAAATTTGAATTTAGAAAAAATCAGCTTTAGATAAATGATAAATTATATGCCTCTTTTTAGACCGTGATGCTGGTGGGTACTTTTTGAAACACAACCATAACCATTGGTTATTGGTCAAAATTTTAGGAAATCAACTATATAAGATCAGTGGAAAAAAAAACTAACTGTCAGAGGAAAATACCACCCACTATTGCCAATGTGATCCAGGAAAGTCCGAAATTGTTTTCAAAGCATATCATAAAAACCTATCTTAATGAAACTAGACTCCAAAAAGAGTTTTGGCGCTGAAGGTACACCTGTCTGTAGAATTTTCGAGTTTGACTACAAAGTTAGTTGAGAATAGTTCCTTCCTGCTAGAAATACCTTCGAATTCCGCCCTAAAGAAGGCAAAAAGACC
The DNA here is from genome assembly GCA_019049505.1 of Pachyrhynchus sulphureomaculatus. Classification (NCBI taxonomy): domain Eukaryota; kingdom Metazoa; phylum Arthropoda; class Insecta; order Coleoptera; family Curculionidae; genus Pachyrhynchus; species Pachyrhynchus sulphureomaculatus. The sequence continues at coordinate 74,237,936 of CM032455.1, forward strand.
ATTCTAAGCAACTACTGAGCACTTGGATTGATTTCAATAATATTGAAGGTTACGAAAAAGACAATTATTCAGCATCTGGTAAAACATCTGAAACGGTTATTATACTATTGTTAGTTACTACCATTATGACTTTCGCAATCGAAGATTATTGAATTATTTTAATACTTCGATCGTTTTTTATCATAAAAAGATTGTAATATTCGGTTTCAGCTGAGTTTGTCTCTGTTTCAGTATTCAATAATTACGTTTCTAAATTTTCGATGAGTGTGCATTTGAACATTTAGTCTAATTTTAAGGATCACTTCCTATTTGTTCGTTTTTCGGATACTGTATTTGGAATTTTCATATAGAAGTACCGGTATAAAAGGGTGCGCAAAAAATGCACAAATGTGAACGAGACTCCGTTAGAACTCTATGTGCGCTGTGCGCGACGGGTGACGCGCGCTCGAAATTATTAATTAACAGAGACTTCACCTTTCAAAAATATGGCATTTTTAGATTAAAACGTAGCGAATATAATGGTATTTTTTCGATTTTAAAAGTTGTGGGGGCAACCATGAAAAAATTATTTAAACAATTTCACTGTTATTATTTTTTGTAAATAAACAATTAAAAAATTCCACGAATATACTCTGCGAAAGCCAACATAAAGAGCAATAAAATGGCGGAAGAACGAAGTTTATTCGATAAATAGAACCGGAGATATTGCTTTTTTAATGTGCCGCCGATTAGTGGACTACGATAATTTGTACCATCCATATTTTGCAAAATATACATTTGGAAAAAAATCCCGATACACGGCAGACTAATTTTACGTATAAAAGCAATAAGAAATTTTTCAGGCAAATCGAAAATATGAAGACTTTTTTTATCCTTTTTTTTTGTAAAAGTATCACCCATATAGGAGTTTCATAAGGGATTCCATAACTCGCTAACATTTCACGCATAAGTTGTATAAGTTGAGTAGTCTTAAATTAGAAGTCTTAGATTAAATTAGGAAATTTGATATCACATACCTCAGTTTTAAGTTATTTGAATTCAAGTTCAATTTTAAAATTCATTAATTGTAATATAAAAAGCATACCTATTTCATATGGTGGTATAATAGTATTAGTAAAAGTTAATTTCAAATTATCTATAGAATTTGCTACAAAATCTAGTTTGATTTGAACCGTTATCCAATTAGATCGAAAACCAGTGAAAAAATATAAAAATAATATCAGAATTACATTCATCCTATTTGAATAGCAAGTCAACGTGCTCTTTTAAATTAATATTTAATGAGAAAGCCATAATTACTGTTTTAAAATGCGACGATAACTGAATTTTTCTATCCTGAATTGTTTCACTAAGATCAGTAGTTTTAAACTTTGCATACATGTATATTCCACATTTACCATTAAGTTCATTGTATTAAAGACTAGCCGTGCCCGCGGCTCCGCTCGCGTGGACTTGATTCACTACTATCGTCACTGCTTATTCCTTATGTTACCCAACGTAATAAAATATCTGCCATTATTTTTCCTTATCTCCCATTATCTCTATATAATTTCCATTATCTAGGCTTATCTCTGCTCATCTCCCATTATTTCTCCTTATCTCCCATTATCTCACCTTATTTCCCATTATCTAGGCTTATGTCGACTTATCTCGCAATATTTCTCCTTATCTCCCATTATTTCTCCTTATTTCCCATTATCTCACCATAACTCCCATTATCTAGACTTATCTCTGCTTATCTCCCATTATTTCTCCTTATCTCTCATTATTTATACTTATCTCCCATTACCTCACCTTATCTCCCATTATCTAGGCTTATATCGAATTATATAGAACAAACGTATAAATTTATATAAAAAAACACGTAAATTGGATAAGTGGTTATCAAGTGATAAGCGCACTAACGGACAGACAGACAGAGAGACGTTGTATTTTATATATATTATATTCTTTGCAACATGATATTGTTCCATATTGAATGGTCTAGGCAGTGTATTGCAAGAGAACGCGCTAGCGACAAACTTTTTCCGATTTGATTCACTATTATCGTCACTGTTTATTCCTCATGTTACCAGAGAACATATGTATGTTTAAAAAAAAGCACGTAAATCGGATAAGTGATTCTCCAGTGATAAGCGCATTAACGGACAGACAGACAGACAGACAGACAGACAGACAGACAGACAAAGAGACATTGCATTTGATATATATTATAGATATAGATTATTATTATTGTTATATAACCTGGTCAAAGAATACATGTATGAATTTAAAAAAGGACACGTAAATCGGATAAATGGTTGTCGCGTGATAAACGCACTATTGTACAGACAGACAGAGAGACATTGCATTTTATATATATTATAGATTATAGATATTCTCTGCTATATAATATTGTTGCATATTTAATGATTTAGGCTGTGTATTGCAAGAGAACGCGCTAGCGGCAAACTTTTTTCTGACTTCATTCACTATTATCGTCACTGCTCATTCCTTATGCTACCTATCGTAATAAAATATAGCCTATAACCTGGCCAGAGAACATGAAGCTCCTCACTTATGTTACACAACTTTGAAATAATGTAATGAAACATTATGGAGAGTTTTAAGGGTTTACGCTCCATATATTCAAGGCATTTGACCAAGTTGGACATGATGGATTGTTGGCTAAGCTATGTCCTTTCAATAAATTGGTAGGGTATTTATTTATGGCTCCCTAGGTTCCTTAAATATCTTCTTCGCGACTAGCAATTAATGAATTTACTTAATGCCTCGTACCCCCCCCTTTTTTTACATCACCGATCATTTGGAAATGACCAAAAATCCAACTTATAGTTCTCTTCGTGACAGTACACCCATTTTTTAATTTACATTGAATCTCCGAACATAACTGCACAAACAAGTATACGCAGACAACAAGAAGATATGCTACTTACTGAAGACCTGGAATGAATTATGTCTTGAAATGACAATAACTAAGCAGAATTTAAAGCTAAAAAAACGCAAACGTTGCAGAACCCAACGTACTTATGCTGAGAGACTCTGTTCTACTTCATGTTGCATGTGTACTAAAGAAAGCTCCGCAAAAACTGGAAATATTATTTCCCACCAGAAGGCTTTAAACTCCATAACAGCTTTGAATACTGCAAAAAGGTGAAATTCGATAATTCACAGAATATTGCTCCTATGTTTGGGTGCCACTAACATACTTTACAATTGTTAGATTCTATCCAGAAGAGAATTATTAGCCTGACTGATGATCAATAACTCGCTAGGAACCTTGATTCTTTCGAACTTTGTCTGGTTTATTCTTTGTTGACTTTCCTGTAAAATGTTCGATGGATGGACCCCGCTTCATTCCTCTTAAAGATGTACATGTCCAGAATACATCTATATACAGCCATTACAGCACAGCCGCATGAGGTCCCGCTTAACACGTCGCGAACCCTTCTTTCAATGACTAGTGTAAATGGATAACTTTATCCTTTTGTAATATGTGCAGTGTCTTGATATCCATAAACAGAAACTCTATGTGCACTTAGGGTGGTTGTCGAGATGTAAAGCCTGTAGCAACCGAACAGAAGACAATGGGCTTTTTGAAAGATCCGAAAATACTTTCTATCGCAAGTCAAAGTCTATCCCATACGGACAATACTAGCTCCCCAAGTAAAGAAAAAGTAGAGAAATTCCGAAGAGGTCAACTAGCCACATCAGCCCCTTGTAATATAGATGCAAATTGGATCAACGAAGAACGTTAAACTAAGATGCAACTCGAGCCATTTACTATTGAAAAATCTATAAAACTGTGGAGGGACCCTACAACTGGAAAGCTTAATGTCCGGATCAGCTACATAATTTCTGGCTTAAAAGGCCTATCTATTCTAACCCAAAACTGGCCACTCTCATTAACAATGTATTAATCAACTCAAAGAAAATACCAGTATTTCTTATAATTTCTTACATATCTGCTGCCGAAAGGTTTCCAAATACAAGAGACTCCAGGACTGTGTTTTTCACTAAATGCAACATATAACGATGCAAGACTTACCTGAATCGTTACTTCCGAGCATGTGCTGCTCTCGTAACGATTTACGGATTGCCGCAATGCACATAAAAAAACACTCACCAAATGGAAATTGTCTTGAATCATTGCATTGAATGGTTTTCTTTTCATTTTAGGTACTTTTTAGTCTGTTAAGAGAATTTTTAAAATTCATTTAGTAATGTTGGGGTAACGATATAATAGCATATTATTGTGTATTCCCCGTATACAACTTTCAAGAATGACAAGAGTATATGGTACGATCCAATATCATCATATAAGTATCTACTTGTAAAATATTTTTTTAACTCCACTCAATATAAATAATGGTCTGTTATTATGACACATCCTGAATATCAGTTATATGAATTATATATATAGTACCTATATTATTATTTAGTTTTCTGTGGATGAATGATTTTCTACAATCCTTTCAAATGAAGGTTTGTTCCTATGACACGTTGTGTATGAATTACGTGATTAATAGTTTAGTAATATTTTAAATCTATTTAATAAAAATAAATCTGCGTATCCTCTATATAATTTTTGGAATAAAATTTAGTCTGTGTTTGTATCTTTATACAAAATTTCAATAGTTTTTATGTGATAACTATAAACACACACCGACAAACAGAAAAAAGTTCACAAATGGTTGGTTTGACCCTAATTAATACTTGCAAGTTATTTTTTCGAAAAAAAATACAAACATTTTTTTCATATTTTAAACGAAGTTCATTAAGGCAAATAGGTGCTGTTTTGGCTTTATGCTATTTTGCTGGAAGTATCATTAAGCAGTCACAGTAAAACTTCTGAGATTTTTGAGTGATTTTCACAAGCCTCTTTTGAAGTGAACTTTATACCATAATTCTGTTGCAAGGTCCCACTCATTTTCGAAACGTTGGATTGAACCAATAAATATGACAACTTTCTTTATTCATCTGTTCTCTGAGATGCCACCTTTCAAGCGCACCTCAACATGCCTATATTCAATTAATATTACTAGAAACAGGCGACTTTAAAGCCATCTAGCAGAAACAAGACCAGATACATTTTCGACAACTGATTTTTTACAGTAGGTTATATTAGCTGAATATATTTGAGAACGTGGTCGATAGAGTGAATTATGACCACGTTTATTAATTAAATTATATCTTCTAATTTGTTTTCCATATAGATAATGAAGTATGCAAAAATTATCTACAGTGGAAAAAAAATTGTAATTAATATATTAAGCGAACTATACAACTTCGCATTTTTTCACGTGGTGTAAATAGATTAAATGTTCTTTGCCGTATGTTTTTTGGCAATAAATATGGCATTAGCTTATTTTTTTACAATATATTATTTTTTATGGGTCTAGCACACGTGCTACAGGGAAGTCCCTAAAGCACTACAGGAGCGACACGTGTGCGGAGAAAGCGATTCACGTTGTTCTCAAATCGCTGTAAATTGTACTCGGTGGGAAACACAGTCCTGGGCAAAATATTCCAAAGGGATGATGTTCTCCATATAAATGACTGCTTGAAAAGCGTTGTACGAGGAGTAACAAGCTGAACCTCATACGGATGTGAAGTATTAGCGTGACGTGTACTTCTAACATGCACCGCTCTGGGAGGAATTAAACGGGCCACATCCTTCGAACACTTTCCATGAAAATACTTGTAGAATAGGCTCAAGTCGCTAACCGTTCTTCGATGCTCCAGCGAATCAAGGTCACCTGTCAGTTCCGGGTCTCCAATCAGACGAACAGTTCTTCTCTGAATAGAATCCAACAAATGCAGTGTATGTTTGGGAGCGGAGCCCCAAACATGGGAGCAGTATTCCATAGTTGGTCGAATTTGAGCTTTGTAAAGAATTAACAGTTGTTGTGAAGTGTAAAGCTTTCTGGTTCGAAATAATATTCCCAACTTCTGGGAAGCTTTCCTTGCTATGCCTGCAACATGTTCATGCCAGGACATATTTGCTCCCAAATTAACGCCCAACAAATTGAGTGACGATGTTAGAGAAATGGAGTGCCCCGACATAACGATGTCGGGTTCAGCAACGTTAACTTTTTTAGGAAAAACTGCTGCCTGGATTTTTGTAGCGTTAAATTCCACTTGGTTACTGTCACCCCAAGATAGAATTTTTTCCAGGTCTTTGTTAAGTTGAATGACTTCCTGCCGTCTGCGGATATTCGTCTGAGTAGCCGATGTCCGAGCGTTCAAAGTAAATAAAGAGATAAGTGTACTGTAATCTGCAAAGCTGTAGATTGGATTCTCGGTCTTTTCCAGCAGAACGTTAATATAAATGAGAAAGAGAATAGGGGACAGTATGGAGCCTTGGGGTACACCGGCGTTAATAGTGAAGGTGTTAGAAAGAAATCCGTCGACTACCATTCGCAAAGAACGCTCTCTGAGGAAACATGAGAACCACAAACAGAACTTTTCAGACATACTATAAGAACGTAGCTTAGCCATCAGACCATCGTGCCAAACACGGTCGAATGCCTTGGATATGTCAAGAGCAACCGCTCGAGATTCTCCAAAGTGTTCAATTGCGTTGTTCCAAACATGTGTTACATAAGTCAGGAAATCTCCTGTTGATCTATTTTTACGAAAGCCAAATTGGTGATCGCTAATAATGTTGATAGCCTTTTCCATGACTTTCGATATTATTGAAAGCAGTGCGATTGGTCGGTAGTTATTTGGCAAGGTCTTCTTGCCTTTTTTAGGTATTGGCTGAACTGTGGCACATTTCCAGCAGGAAGGAAATATTCCCTTTCTGTAAGATAGGTTGAAAAGTCTACAGAAGACTGGTGTTAGTTCCCTCGCACAGTTTTTGAGAACTATGGCAGGTATTCCATCAGCGCCAAAAGCCTTTTTGGTATCTAGCTTCATCAAAATACGTTTTATGATACGCTGCCTGAAGACAATATCGGGCATCCCTGACTGCACTATGGGAATATTAGAGTTCAGCCAACAAGTTCGCTTTCTCAACAGGTGTCGTTGCAACAGAATTATCTGGCTGTGTGAGTGGTGGTATGGTGGATTCGGTGAAATTTTGACTAACTGCCTTAGCGACTGACCAAAAGGACCTGGAATTGTTGGGACAAGGGAGAAGTTTGTTTCTAATCCGCTGATTATGTGCCTCCTTGGTTTCGTCGATAATTTCTTTGCATCTGTTCCTGGCACGAACAAAGGTGTTACGATTTATGGTGTTAGGATTTTCACGCCGATGTCGGTATGCAAGATGTTTAGAAGCAACAGCTTCTTTGCATTTTTGGTTAAACCAAGGCTTGCCGTTGGTAGGGCATTTCTTCGAAAAAGGGATGTAAGCCTCCATACCGGCCAAAATAACATCGGAAACCTCCTTGGCGCAGTCAGATGGGTTATCGGATCGAAAACAAACGTCTAACCAAGGGAAAGTTCGAAAATATTCCATGAGATCTTCCCATTTAGCAGATTTGTAGTGCGAAATCTTGCGCGGTTTAGGCGCCTCTCTGTCACTGATTGGTAGGATACTCGATGTTGATAATAGTTTATGGTCGGAAGAATCTAATGGCGGATTTACGCTGACCGTGTAAATCTCCGGATTGCTTGTTAAAAACAGATCAAGAAGGCTGGCGAACTCCCCGTCTCGATCAGGGATTCGATGGTTCGTCAATAAGCTGAGTTAAGCCACAACTGATTGAAAATGATTCGGCTTCACGACCTTGTTCATCGGTAGTATTTGAATATTTAAGCCAGTTGATGTTGTGGACATTAAAGTCGCCCAGGATGGCAATTTCGGCATTTGGATAGTTAATTTGTAAATGATCGATGGTGTCTGCAAGAGAAGCGAAAAGCGCTCTGAAGTTAGTATCGCTTGGTGGTCGATAGAGGATACAGATGAATCTTGTGGTCATTGTGGTCCTTGAAAAAGGCACTCATTTAACAACACAGGGTAACTCAGATTTTCATTATTTATTATAACTTTTAGGCCGCTTCTGCGGTAAGACAAGAGATACAAACAGACAAAAAATTTTAGTCGATTTTAGACACTAAAAATATCCGAAAACATGGTCATCTCTTACAGTAAATCCTGAAAATATTATTTAAGTGAATTAAATGATCTTTTTAGTGTTCCGTACGGAACACTTATAGAATCACCTCGGTGTCTGTCTGTCCGTCTGTCACATCCGACTTTCTCCTAAACTATTTGACATAGAAAGTTGAAATTTGGCACTAATTGATTTTGAGAATTGATGCCCTCATCAAAGCAGTGTAGTTTGGAAAGTCAAAGATTGACTTAAGTGGTTAGCTTGGGGATAAAATCGGAAGTGAAAAAAAAATTACCAGGTCATCGAGTGGGATGTCAAATGAAAGCTTGTAAAAACACGAGTTCAAAAATACATATTTGTATTATTAGTTCTAAAGTAGTTCTAGTTTTTTTTTGTGTGTGTCGACTCTGGAACGGATTTTTGGAATTTCGTTTTTGGGTAAGTATTCAAACGACAAGAAAATTAATAAAAACGAGACGAAATTTCAAATATAATCAAATACTAACCTCAAACATAAGCATTGGGATTAGCTGCTTTATTGAGATAATACATTTAACCGAGTGGTAATTAGGAATAACAGTTAAAAATGAATAAAAACTATTTTGTTTATTCTCAACTATGTCCTCGGTTTTCATACTTTCGGAAAGCAATACAATCGATTAATATTTTTTCAATAGTTTACAATAAATTTTTATAGCATAATATAGTAAAAAATAGGTTAAAACTTAATCAAGTGGCCCTTACTAAAGTATCATGCATTACTATCAGATATGAAAAATACACAGAAAAACGGTAAAAAAACAAAAAACACAGTATTACTGAGACCGTATTTGCGTTTGTTTGAACTGTTTTTGGACTTTAAAACGTAATACTTGCGTAAACTTTTCTTTTCAATTTTTTAAAAAATTGCGAAAACTCGCTGTCCACCCCCTTACCTCGAAAAGTACTGATCAAAAAATTTTGAAAAAATTCTGGAATATTCTCAGGATATAGATTGAACGAAATTTATCGCAAGTGCATTACCTTTAATAATTTATCGGGTATATAAAAAAAAACAAAAATTTCAAAGTCATTAGCTTTCAGTAAAGATCGGAAAAAAGTTTTGTTGGGAACTCATTTAGGGTGTATTTTGTGAAATCGTTGATTATTTTATACCTCTGTATCAAAAATTTTTATTTTAAAAGCAATCTACGTATAGAAGGATTTTGTAAAGATCTAGGAGTTTGCAAAATGGTATTTTTGACGATAAACAATGATAATGATAATTTTTGACAACCTATTAAACACTGCGTTTTTTTACTCTAGATTCTAGAGATTCATGTTTTATCTAAGACGAATGAAATAGAAATAACTTTCACACACTCACGTAATTATCATATTTTAATCTGCATTGAGAAATTTTTAGTGTTTTGCTACATTTATTCTGAATTCACTTTAAGGAGTACGCTAAAAACTCTCCGCTTTTTTACCTAGCAGGTCCTCTGAAGTGACAACATTTAAATATTTACCATTATCAAAGTATTAGAGACTTTAAAAGGATATGAAACTCTAACTTCATGAACCATAATTTGAATTTTTTTACAAACTAAATAAAATAAATCGATTCTATTTCTATAAATTTAGTTTTAGCCTATTTTTGGTGTCTTTAAACAAATCATCTGCTATCTTTGTTAATATCGCTCTATCCTATTTCATCGTAGACACTAGCCCTTCTTTATGTCCATTATAGGTAAGGAGTAAGCTAAAGAATACAATTGTTGACGCAGGAACCGTTCCACAGCAATCGTGGCCACGGTAACTAACTTACTTATTGACATTCACGCGATGTTCGTAATAACACATGCGATACATGTGCGGAAAAAGTGATTCACGTAGGTTTTGAATCGTTGTAAATTGTACTCGGTGGGTAGCAGTCTTGGGCAAATCATTCCAATGAGATGAGGTTCTTCATACATAACACTGTACGAGGAGTGACAAGCTGAACTTCATACGGATATGATGTATTAGCGTGGCGTGTATTCCTAACATGCACCTCTCTAGGAGGTATTAGGGCGCCAACCGTTCTTCGATGTTCAAAGAAATCAAGATTGTTGGCGAGTTCTGGGTCTCCAATCAGACGAACAGCTCTATTTTGAATAGAATCCAACAAATGCAGAGTACGTTTGAGAGCCCCAAATATGGGGGCAGTATTCTATCATTAATCAAATTTGAGTTTGTAGGGAATTACAAGTTGTAAAGAGTAAAACCTTTTACTTCGAAATAATATTCTTACCTTTTGAGAAGTTCTTTTTGCTATATATGTGTCATATTCAAGCCAAAATATATTTGTTCCCAAGTAAACGTCAAGCAAGTTGAGTGAGGATGTTAGAGGTCTGGAGTATGTCGCCATAGGTATACGTTATATGCTAAGCTTTCCTTCACTTAGTTTCATGCTTCATATTAAAATTTGTGCATCTATGCAGTTAAAGTTGCATAGATTTTGCAATAGTAATTAAATATTAGAAATCCAAATCAATCCAAGCGGTAAATTTTAAAACAAGAAAAATTAGTATAATGTAAATTAGATTCAAAAGGTATTTTCAAGTAAGTTTAGAGCACTACATTTTTCAAACGTTCTTTGTTTGAACTCGTTAGTGTGAATTTAAATAAGTAGAGTTAAGTCTGATCTCCAAGATGCAACAGTTAATATTGTCAAAGTAAAGACAAGACGCTGATTAGTATTGAAATGTGGACTACTTTTGATTGAATGTAAGCTCTAGATGGTTGCCTACTAAACCTACAACGGATAGTAAAAATATGTAATATTTTTTGGAATACCTATGTCTATGAATTTAGATTATTTTGTTTTTTTGGGTTTTATGTCAAAAGTTAATTTTTGTAATAAATCTTTTAATGGCAAAGTGAAAGTAAATATGTAAATTAATGTCATGAGCCACGATGGGAGAGTCAGCACACAACATTACAATATAAAATCCTCTTTTATTTAAAAATTTATATTTAAATGAAGGCAACCTTATATAAATGTATGTTAATTAAAAACGGTATATGGTGAAACACTTTAATAGTGAATATTATTTTGATTATTAGTCATTTACACAAAGGAATTATCTTATTTTTATCACTGACGGATTAGTGGCTTGAAATTCTATAAAAATCGAGAAAGTTAATATTTTGTTTTTTAAATTTAAGTTGCCTTTAAATTATTTCGTAGCCAGTAAAACAAAATATGAAACTCTAAATATTATGATAAAAAAATTACACAAATATTCACATATATCAGACTACCCTGGACAGAGACAAGGTATGTCTAAATATTTCAATTACTTATCGAATTAGAATAAAAATTTCTCAGTATTTTGATTGACGAATTCTATTCAAATCATACTGCCATATAATGAAAATTAAATAATGTATATTGTTATTTGAACACTACATTTTTTGTAACTATTAGATTTAATTCACTTAGTTAAATTTTTATATATAGTTAAAATGTAGCTATATGGCTGTCACTCCCTGTCATGACGTGTTGATTCATAAAAATTAAAAAATAAAATTACTTGTGGAATTTAAATACTAAAGTGGAAATGATTACAAATACTTAATAATCATTGTGAAGTATGCAAGACATAATGAAAATGGTGCAAAAATAAACTATTAGCTAATAGCCTATTGAATGAAGATTTTGTACAAGCAGCTGTTAGTTGCCTTATATCATTAATTTAGTATGATTACTTAATGCTTTTTTGACGGACTAAAAATAAAATTAAAATTTATCTGACAGTTTCTGACGTAGTTTTTTGTATTCTATATTCTATATTAATAACATTGTTGTTGCATGTTTATAATGATTTTTGTAAAATGCTTTTAAATTTATAAGTTAACAAAAAATTGCGTGGTAGAAAAAATAGAAAAGAATAGGAATAAAATGCAGTGATCAATAAGTACGGTCTTAAAAAAGCGTTAGTAATACTATAATTTACTTACTTTTTCTTCGCGAAGAAGATAGATTTTTTACAAACTTTTATGTTGTTACAGAAAATGTTGAGCTGGTATTAATGTGGTAATTTCGTTTTAAATGGCTTCTAGCTTCAAAAATGCTGCCTATACTATGTTCTTGTATTAAATTTACAATATAATCCCCCTTTTTACAACATCTCCCATTGTTTATGCATCCAAGCTGTTTTTTTTGATAAAAAATTTGCCCTTAACTTGGAAGATAAAAAAGTTAACTTTATATTATCTGACGAATTATGCATTTTCTAGGCTTTAATTTTTTTCTTTATCCAACATTTTTATACATACGAGCATTTTATTTGTGTTTCGCTACATAAAATTTCATGGCCATAATCGCTGTTGTATTGTTAGTTCTAAAATAGTTCTAGTTTTTTTTTTGTGTGTGTCGGACTCTGGCACGGATTTTTGGAGTTTCGTTTTTGGGTAAGTATTCAAACGACAAGAAAATTAATAAAAATGGGACGAAATTTCACACATAAACAAATACTAACCTCAAACATAAGCATTGGGATTAGCTGATTTATTGAGATAATACATTTAACTGAGTGGTAATTAGGAATAACAGTTAAAAATGAATAAACACGATTTTGTTTACTTTCAACTATGTCCTCGGTTTTCATACTTTCGGAAAGAAATTACAATCAATTAATATTTTTTCATTAGTTTACAATAAATTTTTATAGTATAATATAGTAAAAAAATAGGTTAAAACCCAATCAACTGGTCCTTACTAAAGCATCATGCATTACTACCAAATATGAAAAATACACAGAAAAAACGGCAAAAAAAACAAAAAACACAGTAATATTAAGACCGTATCTGCGTTTGTTTGCAATGTTTTTGGACTCAAATAAGTTTATTTAAAAACACAAAGCAAGTCGTGATTTCACAAAAAAAAAAAACTTTTTTAAACTGATTATTTGATAAATCATCGTAATATTATTTGTAGTTTACTATGTACTGGTAATGAATCTTAAATACAGCACTAACTTGTTTCTGAAATAATTATATTAAAACTCGGTAGAAAAAATAGTAGTTATTAGGTTTTACAATCTTCACAAATTGGATTATTTGAATTTAGCTCACGGTGTACACTATAATCTTCAAAATGTAGCTTAAACCTGCTTACCTTGAGTAATTCAATAAAACTGTTTGTTAAGAAGACCTAGCTTTGCAATGACTTTTATAATAATTTCATTTGTATTTAATTCTCATGCAATTTTTCTGTCGGTAAATTAGCTACTCGGATGCACAAGTTAAGTAACTCATTGTCGGCTATTTCCTGATTCAGTGATTTGATGCAACGACCTCGTACCAATTAGCATTGTTTTCACTAATTGCCATTGTTATACTATTTTAAGTTCAATTAAAACAATAAAAGCTGAATGAATTTGCTAATTTCATAAATATTCAGGAGTTATTAAAGTAAGTCCGGCAAAATATTAGGTACCCATATTGTCTGGTTACATATGTTGTTTTATGATGAAGTAAAAGTTCTGCAATAAGTTTTATAAAGATATTTTTTTGAGTGATCTTAGGTAATTTACGCCTTATAAAATTTCCCTTTTTTTAATATCTTACAATTTTTTGGACCTTTATTCGTTTTTATTGTCAAACGCAAAATATACAGAAAAATAACTTCTGGTGCAGAACGGCATATTATCATATTAAATAACGTTATAGCAGGAGAAAAGTTTGAAAAAGCAAGTCTACTATTTACATAAATGATTTATGAAACTATGGTTTTTTTTTCAATTGTGCTGCATCCGATTTAATTTAATTAAAATTGAAATTATAAACTCTATAAAATAACTATAGATGATTTAAAGGAAATGCATACATCTATCTACAAGAAAATTCTAACTGAAAATTATAAGACAATATTTCAATTACTATAAACAGTTTAAATAAAATATACCATATTACATAAAATCAAAAAGTAATTATAAGGTAAATTATGAAATAACACATACGAAAAAATTATATATATATATATATATATATATATATATATATATATATATATATATATATATATATATATACATACACGTATATTCATATACAATTTATGATAATATTGTGTCTAAGAGAAAAAATATAACTGGACAGAATTTGGGACTGTTATCAGACAAAATATTGTTGAATTGAAAACTACTACTAAGAAGAAAGTATTTTATTATTTTTTTTAAATGTGTTGTTGAGTTAATGTGCTTTTGCTAAGAACGATTTAAAATGACATCATTATAGTACTTTACATTGATCTGAGAGAAACACAAGAAAATGTAGGTCTATCTATTTAACAATGTAAGAATCAGAGCAACGGAAGTATTTGTTATACTCTAACCATAGACGAATAAAGTGTTACAGACAGGAACCTCAAATGACCGCTACTCGGCAGGAATTGAAAGTTTCTAGAGGGTATAAGAAATTCAAACGGTTCTATTTTATGAACATATTTTCAGGTGGAATTTACATGCTATTGAAAGATGGATTTGCTTTTTCAAGAGGACACACTAGATTAAAGATCGAATGTTAGGAAAATATCATTAACAGAAAGAATCCGTAAATTCTCTAAAACACAGGTTGTTAAAAGGTTACAAGGTTTAAACAAATATATTGAGGTCTTCGGGAAATTTTTTAGTTAATGTTCAGGATTATATTTTATGTCGAATTATTCTAGAATGTCACGTATTTTACCTTTGTATTCATTGTGTAGTAATTTCACATTATTTAAATTTATCTAATGATTATATCTAACAAAATTTGGACATGTAACCATTTCTGTGCAGTTTATGACTGTGTGTTTTTTCAGTCAATTGCCTAAAGTCTACCTGTTGGGACTATATATATATATATATATATATATATATATATATATATATATATATATATATATATATATATATATATATATATATAGCTTGCCAATCTCCACAGTTAATTTTATAAATTCCTGATCTATTTATGTTATTATTGTCCGTATTATAGATCAATAACCTCCCTAAGTTGCATTTGCTGAAACATATTCTTGTTCCTAATTTATTTATTCCCTTGCATATACTGTTGCTTAAGTTAAAACAGTAGTTAGTAAGTTTATATATTTTGTTTTTTTCTTGCCTGGAATTATCTCTCCCTCTCCTCGAACAGCACATGCAGGACAAAAATAATATTATAAACAAAACAGGCAAGTCTAAAATTAGAGATTATCCGGCGATATATATAGGTTATATAGCTAGATTATATCAACACATTGTATTAGATATAATTGATTAATAAATTTTTATAATGACAAATTAATACATAAGGAAAGTGAAGGTGAAAAATTTAACCTTCTAGAATTAAAGGTGACAGTCGTGATAATTTTCGCTCAATCTACACCCTATGGAGAATATTCCAGAATTTTTTCAAAATTTTCTGATCAGTACTTTTCGAGATAAGGCAGAACAGCGATTTTTCGCAATTTTTTAAAAATAATACAAAGAGAAGTGTGCACAAGTATTACATTATATATTTTTGTGTTTTTACAAGCTTACATTTGAAACCCACTTGATGACCTGGTAATTTTTTTTTCATTTCCGATTTCACCCCCCACAACTAACACCTTAAGTCAAAACTTTTAAAACTACACGGCTCTGATGAGGCCATCAATTCCTATATTAGTGCCAATTCTCAA
This sequence comes from Pachyrhynchus sulphureomaculatus, assembly GCA_019049505.1. Taxonomy (NCBI): domain Eukaryota; kingdom Metazoa; phylum Arthropoda; class Insecta; order Coleoptera; family Curculionidae; genus Pachyrhynchus; species Pachyrhynchus sulphureomaculatus. The sequence continues at coordinate 74,253,689 of CM032455.1, forward strand.
CTTTCTATGTTAAACACTAAGAGAAGACAGTTCCAGATCTTTAGAAAATCTCGAAAATATTTCCTCTGGTTAGAAAAAGACATGTAGAAAGTTATGATTTAAGGCCGGTATCCTTCCAGTATTGCCAAAAGTACTTGAAAAAAAAATTAAATTGTCAAATTAGGGAATATTTTAATATGCATAATATTTTACCTACTCGTCAGTCAGGGTTCCGGCTAGTATTCAGTTATGTCACGATATTATTAGCGGCCATCGGTAATATTATCGGAGCGGTATATAGGGGTGTGGCTCCAGCTTTGATATTAACAGAGTATAGCGAAGCATTTGACAGGTTACACCACAACTTACTTATGTGAATTTTACGCTGTATTGGATTTTGGCAACGATAAAATTACATTAATGAGTAACTATTTAATAAATATGTGGAGACAAGCAAAGGTGTGTCATATATATCGATACAAAGTTGTGGTGTGCCCCATGGGTCAATACTTGGGCCATTCTTATTTCGTATGTACATTTCTAACGTTTGTAGCTGACCTAAGTTTTTTAAGATCCACTTATACACAGATGATACATAATAGTACGTAACGTTTTTCCGGCAAGAATTGCATGCTGTCCAAGAAAAAATTAAAGCAAATTTGTGACGGTTAGTAGAATTTTTCAAAAAACATAACTTAGAAATAAATGCATCAAATCAACTTTTATGATGTTTGGAAAAATTCATGACTTATCACAACACAGTATTAAAATAAAAATGGGTACAGACGAAGTTTCACCTTCAAAATCCTGTAGAATTTTAGAATTATTTATTCATAATATCTTAAAGTTCAAACCATATAAAATAAATGTCTGCTTATGCAAATTTAAATTGATTATTTCTACATAGACTATCCGTCTATCTAAATCTTAGAAAATATAGCTTGCAGATTTTCTGGTTTTTAGCCATTTACCACATAGACACTTTTAATCTAAATCTCAGAAAATATAGCTTGCAGATTCTCTAGTTGTTAGCCATTTTCCAATATTCTGATGCTGTTTATGACCCTTGTATTGATAAAAAAAGATAAAGTTAGAATTCATAGCGACCAAAACTTCGACTTCATTTATATACAGTATTCGCCGGATTTTTTTTATTGGCATAGAACACGGGCAGCAGGGAAATTTCTAAAGCGCTACAAAAGCGACGCATGTGCGGAAAAAGCGCTTCACGCTGTAAATTGTACTCGGTGGGAAACACAGTCCGAGGCAAATCATTCCAAAGGGATGAGGTTCTCTATATAAAAGACTGCTTGAAATGGGTTTTACGAGGAGTGACAAGCCGAACTTCATACGTATGTGAAGTATTGCCGCGAGGTGTATTTCTAGCATGCACCGCTTTATAAGAAATTAACCGGCTAAATCTATCAAACATCCATAAAAATACTTGTAAAATAGACTCAAGTCGCAAACCGTTCTTTGATATTCCAAGGACTCGAGATTACGGGTCAGTTCTGAGTCTCCCATCAGGCGAATACCTCTCTTCAGAACGGGACAGTATCCATCATTGATAGAATTTGAGCATGTACAGAATTAACAGATGTTGTGAAGTGTAAAACGTTCTAATGCCAAATAATATTCCCAGCTTTTGAGAAACTCCCTCTGTGCTATGCTTGCAGCATGTTCATTCCAAGACATATTTGCTCCCAAATTAACGCCCAGTAAATTGAGTGACGATGATAGAGGAATGGAGTCCCCGAAATAACTATATCGGGTTTAGCAACTTTATCTGTTTTAGACAAAAAACTGTCGCCTGGGTTTTTGTAGAGTTAAATTGAACTTGGTTACTGTCACCCCAAGATAGAATTTCTTCCAGATCTTTGTTAAGTTTAACGACTTCCTGCTGTCTGCGGAAATTTGTAAGAGTAGTCGATGTTCGAGCATTTAAAGTGAAGGAAGAAATAAGCGGATGATCTTATTTCTTACCAAAGAAATATGACACCATGGCTTTCCATGGAAAATTGCAGAAAACTGCATGCAGCCACCTTATTTTATTGAAAAATACTCTTTAATCGTTCCTCATATCTAACAGCTCAAATTCGCTAGATTGACGTTCTCAGAGTGTGAACGTCAGTCTGTAGCGAATTAAGCTATAGTGGCTACATCTCCCCATCTCATTAGATCACTTTTTATCAGAGGTCCCTTTCCTACAATATTTATAAACTTTACGACAATATTGCTAAACGTTATAAAATTTTTATCAGTTGCAGTTATTATATCAGATCCTGAAATAACTATCCACTTAACTGATGTAAATAGCAAAATGACGTTCAGTATAATAATACAGTTACAGTAAGGCGTTAATTTTAGATAGAAAAACAACTGAGAGTTGTTAGTTTTGCTTTCACGGAAAACGTGGCATACTCTTATGTTAAATGAAATACCCAATTGAAATTTAATTTTTTGAACTCCACGGAAGATTCTAGACAATTTTCGTTTAACATACAACATTTTGTTATATCTCTAATGTGCTATGCAATATAGTAATTAAAATAATTTTAAAAGCAATTTTCCCATTTCATAAATTTAAATTACTCGAGGTTCAAACTTTCCAAAACCGTCGCATAAACACCGGTGAATTTAACAAGTCGACACTACTATCCACCGGCATAAATATTTAATAAACAATAAAATTAACAAAGGTAGAAGTTGTAATTTGACTATAGTAATCTTGATATAATAACTGAAAATTAATAAATTTTATGAAAAAATATTTCTAAAAATTTTAGATAATTTATTGTTAACGGTAATCAGAACAGAGTCACGTATAAATAATAAAAATTAATTTATTTATTCAGTAATTACATGTTATATATAAAAAGCTTTTGTTAATTGGAAAACAAACATAGTTTTCTGACTGCATGACCTTTTTCGATTAAAATGGAAGTAATTCCCAAAATGAGTACGTTCCAATACAAGAATATCAGAAACTTAAATACGCCTTAGAAAGCGGGGACCAAGATTGGGTTTTAAAATGCAACAAATTAGTCCAGAATCTGATGGCAGATGGACTCAAAAATTACATGAAGCTGTCGAGGACATTAAAATTGAAAGTGTCAAGACAATAAACTAATTATTAGAAAGTTGGGTGATAAAAAGAAGAAATTTGAAATAAATCTTTCCAACTTACAAGACTTGTAAGAAGAAACTAACAATAACGAAAACATGAACATTCGAGATGCCTCCAGCAACAAACAAACTCGCTGAGAAGAGACAAAAACATAAAAATAAATAAGACATTGCGGTGGTTTCTGCTTCCGCTAAAATAGCTAAAATTAGCGATTCAGACCAACAATCAACCTTAGCAAATCATTTATTAAAGCTCTTAGCCAATCACTGATTAAATATGGTTTAAAAGTCCCATCAGGAACACATAGAATTCTAATACTGACACCAACAATACACAAAATGAAATCAAAACTCAAAACGAAAATATCTCACAAGATGGAAAGCGTCCAACTAACCGTTATAGGAGAAAAATCAAAGTATAACGAACCTTCCGCTTATTCTCAAAAGAATAAAATAGATTTTGGTAGTACTATTAGCGACGGTGTCAAAATCTATCCGGTTTCCCACTTTACTACAGGAAAATCATAAGACACCTAGAAACTAATGCAATTCAATTTTATTCTTTTCGCTTTACTAATGAGAAAGATTAGTTAAAACGGATTTTG
>CM032455.1:74262398-74292398 GCA_019049505.1 Pachyrhynchus sulphureomaculatus
ATTATAATTTTAAACGTGATAAAATTGAAACAATTGAATACAATACACTCTCAGTATAAAAAAATATAAACATACTTTTTTGTCAGTTGCTGACATTTTATTTTCTATATATATATATATATATATATATATATATATATATATATATATATATATATATATATATATATATATATATATATATATATATATATATATATATATATATATATATATATATATATATATATATATATATATATATATATATATATATATATATATATATATATATGAAATATTACACGGTATCTGTTATGTAACAAACGTTTACGCTATAATTTAAATCTTTGCAAATAACACATTAGTAACTTGTGTGTAACATACACACAAATTTCTCAATTTTATAAAAGTGTAGATTAAACGAAATTAAGTAATAAAAAATAAATTGAGGCCAAACAGTTAATTGATGATGAATATGAGGCGAGTTAGTTAGCGCGAATATTAATTTTTTTAAATGAAAAGCGAAAAATGGGATGGGGATGGGCAAAAACGGAAGTCTCACTAGAAAATACTTACTTTGTAGACCCCATGTAGTGTCAATGTAATCCATATTTGGCTAAAGATTTTTTCATTCTTTTTACAAACCGGATGATTTTCTAACTCTACAGTTTTACTTGAATATAGAGATAAAAACACTGACGTTTCAAGAATATGTATGACACAAAAAATATGCTTTTAATGACAGTATCAAAATAATTCGGAAGATCTTCCGTTTAATCGAGAAATTATTTAACTTTCGAATTTTAAGTAGAACAGAAAATACCATTAACTTGTCAAATTTTGACGCTTTAATCTACTGATTTAAAACTGTTATTTTTTCATTTACGATACCTCAATTATACTGAAATGGTTAAATTTTAATTAACTTGTAGAAAAATACATGCTTAACTTTTTATAAATACCCTCTATTGAATATATGATGGAGAGAAAGTGAAACATAGGGATGGATAATCAAATAAAAGCAATAAGAATAAATATCAAGTGTTTGATAAGTAACGTATCATCGTACTTAGACGGACATCTTAATTAAAATAACTCAGAATCTTTGGGGTCCTTAATATCTCAAAGTTGCGATCATTTCCATCAAAGTAAAAGTATGTTAATTTATTTGATTGAAATTCACATGACTTATATCATGTGAATTTCTTTTATCTAGAAAAAAATTATAGGAATGGGTCTCATTAACGAATCTACCGATTATGTGTACGTATACGTAATATGTATTTACTGCCTAGAGTTTTACGTCAATTATTGATTATTTTTCTTTTTTATTACTTTCTTAGGAGCAACAAAGAGTCAGCTGACAACAGTTTTGGAGAATATTCCATGTCGGAATTTTAAGAGATTGCAGCTTTGTAAGATTATCTAACCTAAATACCAATGATGGCCTAAAAAATTATTTATTTAAAGGAATAAATTATACGTTTGTTTTAATTACCTTAATAATAAAATATTTTTAAAGTTAGAACCGATAATTTCTATTTCATTCATCACTTCATGTTACTTAATTCTGTTAAAGCCACTTTAAGAAAACATTTTTATCTTTTAATACGAGATGTTTTAAGGAAAGGTGCTTTTGCAGAACTTGATGGCTTATTTGATAATATTCTTGATATAATTAAGCAAACGTTACTGTGTTAGTTACGACGTGAGCGCGTGACCGCAGTTATCATGGTAGAAACTGGAATTTAGCTTATATATACAGTGATATGTAACGTGAAATGATATACGTGTAAGGGGTGGATTAACACAAAATGGGTGATATGACATTTAAGCATCTGTCAAATTTGTAATAGGTTACGCTATATCTTTGAAACAATCGACATAAAATAATAAGGGTTACGTAGGATTATACTTAAGTAATAAAAAATAGCGGAATCCATTATAACACGTAACATTGCAGGACACGTGACCTTTATAACTCTCTGAACGATCAAACTGATTATTAAGGAATTAAACTTTAATAGCTCTTATCTTTACATTTTTAGAAGCTACATATTATTAGAAATAAAGGCTGATTTTAACAAAGCATTTTATCTTACATCTTTTTGTCTCTGAAAAAAGAATCTTTTTTTCAAAATGGTGTTATTGAACTCCATCATTGATTATGTTCTTTAAGCGAGCGTTAAATTAGGGCCGAACCATAGAATGTATTCTTCTTGGTTAAGTTTTAAAGGTATTTTTATTGCAATTTCAACTATTTTGTCATAACAAAGATCTATCGTTTAAATTTTCCCATTTCTGATCAGTATGACAAAAATATAACATTTTTTAATATCATTGCCATTTTTGTAAAGTACTGTGAAAAATGTCCATCACAGGGTCAAAGACGGAATACAGTGTTATTTTTAAAATTCAAAAATACGTTTAATCAAGTGAAAAAGATGTATAATAAGGCTCCTGAAACCGATTCTAAATTGATATTAAAATGTTGTGGTTATCGTAACAGTTAATCTGTATCCACGTGGTACTATTGATGGCGTACTTAACATTAATAATAAAATTAATAATTAATAAATTGTAGAATAGGGGGCAACTATCGAATTTCTCGATTTTTTGTTATAATGTGAGATCTAATATGACTAACAAAAGCTACTTGCTTATTAGATACGTATTTTGCTTCATAGCATAATTTTAAATTCATCACTCGAAGTTACCTGAAAACAAAATATGCTTTAATTTTGAAAACCTAAGTATAACTTTGTGGAAGCTGCTCGTTCTATATTATGGATTTACTGTGTCTTGCAAAGTAAGAAAGCCTTGTGTTGTTGTATTACTGTTTCTTATTAATAATTATAAATTGATTTTACATTTCTGAAGAAATAACTGTTTCAAAAGAAGGACATAATACCTCACAGGGTTCAGGTTCAACTCGCGAAGTAGTGAAGCTAATGTTTTTTTTACTTCTCTATTTATAGATTTCTCTTGAATGTCAGATCTAAAAAATACGAAAAATAATTTTTATATAAGGCCTACTGTTCTCTTTCTCTCTGTCAATTTCCAATTAAAAATAAACCAACTCTATAAATGCGAAATAACAGGCACGGTACTTCCACTATTTAAAGTAAAATTTAAACAACGGATGTCTTAAAAGGACCAATTTGTAAAATTAGGATTTAAATTGCAATAATTGCAGAAAAATGCTACAATAAAATTACAAGAAACTGCATCTTTAAACAACAAAATGGTAGACAATTTTATAACAAAACTACAGAAAATATAGGAAAATTCAAATGAAAAATTCGTAAAAATAATTTATATAGGCACAGTATGGTTTTAGTAATTGGTGTAGGGTTTCTCAATTGTAGAAAGTCAGATTTTGGGTACCCATTGCCCTTTGGAATGGAGGTTAAAAATTTTGCATATCCTGTATAAGAAAGAACTAATCTTATGGTAGTAGAAAATAGCTTCTTATCGATTTAGTGCTAATCATGTTGCACATTCTTGTGTCTAATCAGTGCAGAAATAAATTTACATTTTATAAATAATTAAAGAATGATATACATTAAAACTTCTACAGATTTTGTTGCACATGTTTTCAAAATATTATTACAAATAACCGGTCAAGTGCAAGTTGAACTTGCGCAATTAGTGTTCCGTACGTTGATTGCTTTTAAAATAAAAATTTTTGTAACGGAAGTATAAAATGATCAGTGACTTCACAAAACACATCCCAAATGAGTTTTCAACAAAGTTTATTTCCAATCTTTACTGAAAATTGATGACCTTGAAATTTCTGTTTTTTTTTATATACCAGTTAAATTATTACAGGTAATGCACTCGTGATAATTTTCGTTCAATCTACATACCGTGGAGAATATTTCAGAAATTTTTCAAAATTTTTTGATAAGTACTTTTCGAGATAAGGCGGGTGGACAGCGATTTTTTAAAAATAATACAAAGAAAAGTGTGCGCAAGTAATACATTATATATATATTTTTTACTCGTGTTTTCACAAGCTTTCATTTGACACCACACTCGATTACCTAGTAAATTTTTTTTTTTTCACTTCCGATTACACCCCCCAAAACTAAGCCCTTAAGTCAAAATTTAACTTTCAAAACTACATGGCTCTGATGAGGCCATCAATTCCTATGTTATTACCAAATTTCAACTTTCTGTAACAAATAGTTTCGGAGAAAATCGGGGGTGTGACAGACGGACAGACAGACACCGAAGTGATCTTATAAGTGTTCCGTACGGAACACTAAAAACAAATTTGTTATTCCTTGGAAAAATGGACAAGTAAGAGAAACGTATGTATTTGCATATACACAGAACATTTCAGTTTTGTATTTGTCTACACGGCAGTAGGGTGGTGGGCACATTTATTTTTTAAACTTTGTCAAAAAAAAACTATTTTTAAAGATCTGATATCCTATTAATTACTGAAAATTAACGGAATAAGGGAAAAAACTTACTTTTTTTGGAGCTTAAAAAGCAGAAAAGGTCCAAGCCGAACCCCAAAAAATTGTAAGGTGTCCTCTTTTATTAGACGATTTATATCAGATTCTAAAATGAGGATAAATCTCCCAAGCGCTGGAGAGGAGTGATGGATTATGGAATTTTTTACAGGAACTTAATTAACATATTCTTCCGTAAGAGAAAAATTCTTGTAGGAGATACTTGGACCGAAAAGGAAAATAAAAGATACAGCAAAGGCAGATAAGAGGAGAGTAAACAAAGTGGCTCGTGATTTGAATACTTTATTTCGTTTTTTTTTTTTTTTTTATTTTTTTATTGTCATTCGATATTAAGATGTTGATAGGCCACTTGTAAACTTTTGTGCTCTGTAGTTAATGTAAAAGTTATATTTCGTCTTATAAATGATGGTTTCTCGTTCTTTCTTTCACTTCAGTCGTACGTTTTAGGTAATTTGACACAAAAAAAAACAAGTACAAGTGTATAGTAATAATACATTCAGAAACGTACTTGCAAGAAGATTTACGTATCACCTAAGTAAATCTTCTTGCAAAACCTCAAAGTGAATAAACGTTCCATACCTTTTGCATAAGTACATGTTCTTGTCATGAATAATCAATAACCCTATAAAAGGTTTCAATAAAACACCGTAATTTAATACCGTAGAAAATATAGTGGAATATTTGACTACGTTAGAAAATTAAATACGTTTTTAAAGGTTAAGATAGATTAAAAAGTTATTAAAATTTGAAGTCGCGTAAATATGAATAATAATAAACTTCTTGGAATTCAATGAATTTTAAGAAGCTTGGAGAGTAGACTGTAGTATGTATTTCCTAGGGTTGCAGTAGTATTCTACCGGAGCAACTGTGTAAATTCCTAACCAGTGAAATGATTTCCTTAGTCTCCTAAGTATTTTCTATTAGGAGGTATTTTCTCTTCATGATCCGCAGGTATACCTACTCCAAATACTTGGTACAAAACTAACACCTAAAGGATTATCTTTAAATACCCAAATAATTTGCATCCCGTAAACATCTTGTGAGACAACGCCTTTTTTTATAAAAAAAAAATGACGAGTTATACAGAAAATACTGATTCTTCGGAAAAGTATATTAATTTCATCTAAGCTATTACATCTCATGCAGATGATACAGATATTAGCTCTATGAATTTTAAACAGCATTTAAGTTTTTAATAATATACATAAATAAAAACATGCAATAGATATAAATATTTTCTCAATAGGTATTAAAAAAAATATGCATTGGCAAATTAAAAAAAAAAAAAGAAAATAAGGTAATTGGCTTTATTTTTTGGATTCTGAGTTTTTACTGTTATTGCTATAATTGAAATATTTGACTTAATCCATAAAAGTTAAAAGACAATATCAGTGTTGTGATAAAAATAGTAACCAATTGTGTTCGAATAATTTTAGTAGTTTTCTGCGAAATTTGGACGTCTTTTTATTTAGGACATCCGTTTTCGCTGTGATGCAAGAAATAAAGTTGCCGGATTTACTACAAGTATTCTCCCAATTTTAAGATTTCTAATTCCATTCAAAAGTAAGCTTATTCAGAATTAGGAAGGGCAAATTTACATATTATAAATCATAGGAGTTCCGAAATTTTGGTGCTTAGCATATACTAAGAACATCTTGAGCGAAGAGCAAGTTGTGTCAAACTAATTCGACAAAAAATATATGGACTCCTATCTATTTTCAGTTGCTTTACAATAACTATATATGCCTGAGGAAGGATCCCTCGAAAAGCGCTACCTGCTTTTAAGAGTTGACTATGTCAACCACTCTGTCGGCTCGAAAGTTGCTGTGTCAGCTTTGGATGGAGTAATAGATATGCGTACTTAATACAATTCGTTGTATCCTACCATCGTACTCCGTAACCTTTGGGTAAGTACCAGTTGATTCCGTTTTCTTGTTTGTCAATCCTAACCTAACTGACGAGCCTTGATACGGCGAAACGCGTCTCAGGATGGTTTTGACCGACAAGAGAACGGCTAGTAAACTGCTGAAATATTGACTTCTGTCTATTTTCAGTTGCTTTACAATAACTAAAAAATATATTGTTCTGTGAAATGTCAAACCAGACAAGGAGAATTTCTTCTGTCTGACTAGAATTAAAAATGTTGTAGGAAGAAACAAAAAACTTAGAAAGGATAACAAAGAAAAGGGTAACCTATTAAACTTTAAAAATTTAACTGAGAAAAAACAGGAGTACACCAAATAATAATAAAAAAAAATAAGGTATTGGTAATCTCAGGAAAATTATTAAATTAAAAAAGTATTACAATTAAACTGTAATAATACTGTGTAGTTTGTTACATTTGTTTATTATTAAAATTTTTAAATATATTTTTAGTAATATTTTTTATTGCATCCAGTTTTCTTCTTTTTCGGGTAGCTCTACCACATTTGATGGGTTTTGCCTGCTTGTACAACCCTCTTCCATCTCTGACGATCTGTCATAATATGAGGATTGAATTCCTCTCCTATCATTTGGAGATCTTTTACAATATTATGCTGTATATATATATATATATATATATATATATATATATATATATATATATATATATATATATATATATATATATATATATATACCAAAATTTTTGAAAATATCTGGAAGGATTTATTATTGGTAGCTACCACCAATATGACTTTCGTAACCAAAGATCAACATGAGATCTCCTCACCTACGTAACACACGTTTAAAAGGACGTAAATGAATATTATGGAGAGTTTTGGATGGTTGAATTTCATATGATAAAGACATTTGACCGTGTTTAGCAAGATGATTATCGGCTAAGGTGCTTTTAGGATATCTAAAAAGTTTTGTTTATGGTTCAGGAGTTCCCTTATAGATCTTTTGTGCGATTAGCAGTTAATAGATTTATTTACAGCCTTTTACTCTTTACACTGTTTTTCTTTACACTGCCAATCTGTTGGAAGTAATAAAAAGTCCAATTTATAGTTCTGCTAATGACAATAGGTTTGTATCTTTTCTTACCGAACAACAGCTGTATGTGCAAATGTTTGGACAACAGAAAATTATAGAACTTAAGGAAGACAAAGAGATGAGGTCTTGAGTGACAATAACCAAATAGGATTAATGCAATTAACCGCAAATATTATAGCTGACATAGTTGTGCCCAGAGAGTTCACTAAACTGGAATGTTCACTCAATTTCGTAGCTGTTAATTTGGAAGCACATATGTATATTCCATGAATATGTTGAATGAATAGCAAAGAAATCTGGTCAAAAACTGGTAATATTATTTTGCAGTAGAAGGCTTTATCCTGTACAAAGCTCAAATTCAACAACTGATGGAGTGTTGCTTCTATGTTTGAGGCTTTGTTCCCAAACATATTTCTGAAATTGTTTAATTTCATCCACAAGATAGCTATTCCCCTGGTTAGAGATCTGAAATATACCAGCCTTGGTTCTTTAAAACGTCGCAGAACAGCTGATGGTTACGGTCTATTATATAAATACTTTCATAGAAGGTGTTCGATGAACGTAGCCAGCTTGATTCCTTTTAGAGACGTGCAATGAGGATTACTTGTCGCGGTGCTGTTCGAGACTTCTGGTACTTCACTTCTTTCAAGAACTGTTTTATATAAACAACTTTATCCATTTGTAAAGAACTATCCAAGACTGTTTTCTCATCTAGTGTAAACTGTAGCGGTCCAAGCTCTTGTACACACACAAGCTTTTGTAGTGGTGAAATATGTCTCAGTAAATGAAAACTTTTTAATGTTAATTTAAAGGTTTTTTTCGTTTTAATTACCTGTTACGTTTATTAGTAAAATCGTTCTACAATCTTGTGGCAACAACATGATAGCTCATTATTGTGCAAACCCTCTATACGATTTTTCACAATTGAAACAGTACATGTACATGTATTTATATAAGTAATATATAAATGTTTAACTCCATTCAATAAAAATAATGACCTGTTATTATGAGACATCCTGCATATAAGTTGCATGAACAGTAGGTGTAGTACCTATACTATCGTTCATCTAAGTTACAGTTTTTTATGGATGAGAGAATTTCTTCCATTAAGCCCTTTAAATGAGCGTCCGTATTTATGATACATTCTATATAAATTATGTGTATTAATATTACTTATTTTATATCACTCTCGTAATATTTTAGTACCGTATTATTCTATATTAACTCTATTCTAAATTTATTTAATTAAAATAAATTTCTATTTCTGTAACACACTCTATATATCACTGTTGGGAGAAAATATAGTCTTGGTTATCTTTATGCAAAACTTAATCTATAATTGTTTAGCCGTTTTTTGCGTGATGCCGTAATATACAAACAAATAGACTAACAGAAAACAAGTTCATAAGCGGTTGTTTTAACTTCTATATACTTTCAGTAATACCTGCAAATTACTTTTACGAAAAAAATCAATATACAGATATAGACGTTTCTATTATATGTAGATTAAAACATCAATATTTAAACAAAAAGAGACATCATATTTGTAGTAGATTTTATTGATCAAGTACATATGAAAAAGTTGTCATCTATTAAACTAAATTCTGACCAAGTTTACTGATTAAATCGCGATTTTTTTTTATACAGATAACGAAGTGTGCGAAAGTTTTCTTTAATAGGAAAAAGTGATAACTAATATTTTTAACGAATTTTAAAACTTTGTATTTTATGAACATGGTATCAACAGCCACTATTTCCTTCCCTGGATATTTTTTCAAATACAAATAATTTTTGCACACTAACGTGATTATTACCTTCCTAATTCTGTATAAAAATGTTTAATGTTTTGCATCATTCTTTTCCAATTTACTTTAAACATGAAATCCAAATGATCTGATTCTTTAGCAATAAAATATTCTGTACTATTGACATTAAAAATTGGCATAAATTTAACTAAACCATAACTCATGTTCGTATTATTTATTATAACCCTTCAAATATGCCGTCCCTGCACAAGGTTCTATTATGTTGGGAATGTGGTATCTTTGGCACAATGACACTACTCAGTATAGATCACCACTACACTGAACATTTTATATTTTCACTCGACGCGCGTTTCGCTAACCAATCATCATCGCCCCTGATGAGGTTAACATGGTTAGCGAAACGCGCGTCGAGTGCTAAAATAAAGTGTTTGCTGTAGTGGGGATATATATTGAGTAGTGACAAGGTTTTATGTCAAAACAAGAGCCAGCGGTTAGAGGAGACATTTTTTTGTCGATTTTAGGTATTAAAAATATTCGGAAATATGGTCATTTGTTGAAGAAATCCTGATAAAATCTTTCAATTAACTTGAATGATGTTTTTAGTACTCCGTATGGAACACTTATAAGATCACTTCGGTGTCTGTCCGTCTGTCTCCGAAACTATTTGACACAGAAAGTTGAAATTTAGCGCTAATATAGGAATTGATAACCCCATCAGAGTCGTGTAGTTTTGAAAGTTAAATTTTGACTTTGGGGTTAATTTTTTTTTTGGGGGGGGGGCGAAATCAGAAGTGAAAAAAAACCTTTACCAGGTCATCGAGTAGGGTGTCAAATGAAAGCTTATAAAAATACGAGTTTAAAAATATTTATGATATAATACTTGGGCACACTTTTTTGTATTATTTTTAAAAAATTACCAAAATCGCTGTCCTCCCTCATCTCGAAACGTAACGATCAAAAAAAATTTTTTTAAATTCTGGAATATTCTCCACAAGGTGTAGATTTAACGAAAATTATCACGAGTGCATTACCTTTGATAATTTATCTAGAATATAAAAAAAAAAAACAAAAATTTCAATGTCATCAGTTTTCAACAAAGATCCGAAACAAACTTTGTTGAAAACTCATTTAGGGAACACTAATTGGGCAAGTATGACTTGCACTTGGTCGGTTTTTAATTAATATTTATTTAGAAGTGGGAGTGTGTGAAAGCTATTCTTAATATAAAAACGTGATAAAGAATATTTTTAACGACAAATTTTGCATTTTTTTCTTGGAACTTAAGTTAATATTTTTTCTACAAGATAGTTAGAAAAAAACTTTCGCATACTCACCTGATTGTCATTTCCAAACTACAATGAGAAAATTTTAATATCTTGCTTCATTTTTTTCTCAATTCACTTTTAAAAATGCGGTACAAATTGTTACTAATAATTTTTTGTCTCCTTTCATTGTCAACTCATGTCTTTCCATATTGGCTTGTTCAGGGAAGACATAATGTTAAACTTTCTCTTAGGGCATTATATTGCTAAAGAATCAGGCCATTTGAAGCGTATTTTTACAAAATATTATACAAAAATGAAACAAAATGTCCAAATTTTCTCAATAAAGTTGAAAATATAATAATTATTTACTCCTTTAAGGGGTTACGTACAACTTGAATTTTCAAAAATTAGATCTTTTTTACGGATTTTTATATATACTTCTAAGAATTATTCAAAAAAAAATTTGAGAATATTCCACTCCATTACAAAGTTATAGCATTAAATGTGATCTGGCGTCTGATTGAAACCGCTACCTGTCTTCAGACACTATCTGCAATATTACTAGGTAATATTTAATATTTTTTAACATTTTTTTTTTAAAATCTTAATAATTACTTTTTCTACAAAATTTCGAGAGGTGTTCTTAATTTTTCTAATAAACAATTTTTTATAAATAAACATGCATTTTTTAGTCAAAAATTGCATACTTAAGTTTGAAACACCATACATTTTTTATTTTCAAAAATTGTTAACTACTACATTATTTTACAAGATTAATTTTTATTTTTGCAGATTGGATTATTTTTTGTGAAGTTATCCTGCGGATAAAGAGGCGCCATAGTTTTCATCAATAGTCCATTTAACCCGATAAGAAATAATGTTAATATTTAGAAAAAAAAATTCTTATAATTTAAAGTACATTCATTAAATATATATAATCGCCATTCTTTTGTATTATTCACTTAATAACCTTTAAAAATAAACATACTTTTTGCAGCGCTCAAGTGTATGTAAAACCTTAAAGAAATATGGCCCACTAAAACCCTGTGAAAAATATAATAATTGCTTAAAAATGAAAAATGAAAAATTTCATAATTCCTTAAAAATGTTAATTAGTGTTCCGTACGGAACACTTATAAGATCACTTCGGTGTCTGTCCGTCTGTCTGTCCGTCTGTCCGCCTGTCACACCCGATTTTCTCCGAAACTATTTATCATAGAAAGTTGAAATTTGGTAATAATATAGGAATTGATGGCCTCATCAGAGCCATGTAGTTTCGAAAGTTAAATTTTGACTAAGGGGTTAGTTTTGGGGGGTGAAAGCGGAAGTGAATAAAAAATTTTTTACTAGGTAATCGAGTGGTGTCAAATGAAAGCTTGTGAAAACACGAGTAAAAATATATATATATATATATATATATATATATATATATATATATATATAATGTAATACTTGCGCGCACTTTTCTTTGTATTATTTTTAAAAATTCGCGAAAATCGCTGTCCACCCGCCTTATCTCGAAAAATACTTATGAAAAAATTTTGAAAAAATTCTGGAATATTCTCCACGGGGTGTAGATTGAACGAAAATTATCATGAGTGCATTACCTTTAATAATTTATCTGGTGTATAAAAAAAACAAAAATTTCAAGTTCGTCAGATTTCAGTAAAGATTCGAAACAAACTTTGTTGAAAACTCATTTGGGGTGTGTTTTGTGAAGTGACTGATCATTTTATACTTCTGTAACAAATTTTTTTATTTGAAAAGCAATCAACGTACGGAACACTAATTGCGCAAGTTCAACTTGCACTTGACCGGTTATTTTTCTATAAACTTGACACACTTCTTCTTCCATACAAAATCCAAATCGAAAGAGGTTATCTAATTTAATTAATAAACGTGTTCATAATTTACTGGAACGAGATGGTCATGTTCTCAAATTATAGAGCATAAAATTGACTAAAGAAATTTTATTGTTCATAAACGACATAATGCCAAGTTACATTTAATAAAATCATAACAGAAACGATATTTGTACACTGATTATTTTGTTCGAAACGGTAATTTGCGGTTATTAATCTATGTATACAGAGACCAAATAACAATTTGAAGATTTTCTTCTTTTTTGCCCGGAAGAAGTAGGAAATATAAGCTTACAGAATTTTAATACACTATTTCATTTTTATCGATTTAATCATAAATGAAAATGAATCCAACGCTTTACACTTATAGCCTTATAACTCTAGTTGACTGCTGTGGTGCTCTTGTGAATTTAATCCGCCAATTATCAAATTCGTTCAGTGTTAAAGTTAGATCTTCTTAATAAACCCAGTATCTCTTGACAAGATGGCGCAACCATTTCCAATCATATAAAAGAAACGTGGAACTATTTTCAAACGGATGACGCTTTGGGTATTTTTAGTAATAAATGTTCTTAGGAGTATACCTGTCTTGTAATCGACGCAATTATACAATAAATTTGCAATCCATTTTTAGGCAATGTACTTTACTGATCAAAATTATGTTTTTTGTGTGTAATTAGGAAACGCTCTTTTTATTTATTCGCCATCAATTACGTAAGGAATTTAATGACGTATTATTATTATTCCAAAAAGGAAAATCCAACGTGGCAAACTCCAAAAAATACTTTAAATACTATCTTAAAGTCGATAATTGATAAGAAAATAAAATAGTGAATATGTATATAACGTAGCGCCTTGAACTCCTTAATATGTCGCTTCCATATGTAATGGTATTGGTTCTTTATGTTTAAATAAATACATTATTTATTATATAAGAACCCCCATTACGCCCCTTGTGTATCTTCTTACTTTTGAGAATATATAGAGTGGATATTAATACTGAGGTTGTTTAACGAACAAAGATAAGAAATACATCAGCTAGCTTGTTTTTTTTTCTGGCAGAGATATAGGTAAGAGGTAATTTTTGTACGCCATTTAAAGATGATCTCATTTTATAATAAAAGAGAATCTAAGTTCAGCTCAAAAAATGAAAAAATACTAAAGAGATATTTAGTTGTAGATAGATAATTAAATAAAGTACAACTTATACGTCCTGTAAAATAGAACGGGAGTTCAGTGAAATATTACGCTAAAACAAAGTAAAGTATATTAACAAACATAGAGAGACAGTTTTACCTTAAATCCACCCTTATGATTAATTAATCTAAACAAATAACCTTTTATGTGATGAAAATGTACACGTTCACAGATAGTCTCTGATTTAAAAGTTTGAAGGTTCGTGTATAGTTTCTTTTATACCACTTATTTTTGGTTTAGAGAACGGCTTTAAAATAGTACGGTATTAAAATTTGGTCCTAGGTTCACTTCCGGTGAAATTAGCTTCAGGAACACACGTGTAAAATAGCTTTCAGGAACACACGCGTATATTAGTTTTCAGGAGCACACGTGGAAAACAATTTCAAAAACACACGTGGAAACTAGTCTTCTGGAACACTTGTGAGAGGGAACTAAGTTAGTTATACTTGCCGACTTTCAGCTTGGCCTTTCCCGTGTGTTTCTTATCACAATACTGCCCCGCACATTATCCCCTGGCTTCCATTTAGGTGACCGATCAACACCCTAAATGTCTTAAGATGGGTGGAATATTTCTAGAAGATGGAAAAAGCCCCAAACTGCACAAAATGTCAGCCTTTATAGCAAACCCTTCTCCTTTCGTAGAAGTGAAATTTTTAAAATCAACTAATTCACTTAAGGAGTATAAAATGAGATAGGAGTGTTGAACTTGCAATGTGATAGAGAAGGACGGAGGATGCTCTTGCTTGAAAAATACACACATATTTCAGGCAAATGAAATGATTTATATGCACGTATTACAAGTTATACTGTTCAACTAAATATGAAAATGTAATAAAATTCAAATAAGTTACATTGCTTAAACTTAACAATTATTGCATGTATTAAAGAAAGAAAAACGGTTTAGTAAGATGATCTTAAGATTTAGAAAAAATGAATGTTACCATGTACTAAATCACTATTAAGGTGCCAAATTTAACATTTTATAGTCCAAATTAAACTCGAGCGTAATTTAAAGCTTCAATTATTTTTTGATGCACATTATCGCTACACAAAACTGCCTTCTGGGGTCAAAACTGTAATATAGCATGTGCAATATATTGTATACATATATATGATTTATTATTAAAATAACTCATATAGTGTGTGTCATAAGAACGGACTCTCATTTGAAAGGGTTGGAGACATCCTTTCATCAACAGAAAACTACGACTCGATACGATATGAATGATAGTATAGATACTACATCTACTACTTATACAACTCATTTGTGGGGTGTGTCATAAAGACCATTATTTTTATTCAAGGATTTTGACAAATTCTTTGGCAAGTACATACATGAATAATATAGGATCATACACACGCTATTTTTATTTTTACAAATCGTATACGCACCTGCACAATAATGTTTTTATCGCAAAATTATTTAGCGGATTGAAGAGTCAATAATTTTAAATAATTTCCATTTGGTAAGACTTGTTTTTGACATAAACGGCACAGGTGCTACAGAGAAATCCTTCAATCAAATTCAAATTCAACAATTTCTTTATTATTCAAAATGTCCTTACAAGATTCTAAATACATTTTCTCTGATATTCTATGGATTCTACGAATACAGGGTGCTTTAACAGCATCCTCATTCGTATGGAATGCGGCTGGTGTTCTGCCATTGGTATTAGAACCTTGTGTCTCTGTTTATGAAATTATCATTTCCGACAAGGTCTTACATAATATTTTCTTTATTTATTTATTATAAAAGGTGTTTCTACTATTAGTTGTTTATATTTGATGCGATTTTTAAGTTGTTGTTTACTGGGAAAAACGACAGAAAAATCCCA
Organism: Pachyrhynchus sulphureomaculatus; assembly: GCA_019049505.1. Classification (NCBI taxonomy): domain Eukaryota; kingdom Metazoa; phylum Arthropoda; class Insecta; order Coleoptera; family Curculionidae; genus Pachyrhynchus; species Pachyrhynchus sulphureomaculatus. The sequence continues at coordinate 74,277,766 of CM032455.1, forward strand.
GCTTGATATGATCAGGTACATTGTAGCAAAATTATTTACTTTAAACATTTCTATTCTAATCGCTTTCATTCTTCTTCCTTTCTTTCCTTTTCTCCCATACTCTCTATCATACCAATATGTTCCATTCACACATTTTTTTGTTTATTTGTGATATAGCTTAGCCTATTTTATATACATATATACATTTATAATTGATATACATATACATACATATATATATATATATATATATATATATATATATATATATATATATATATATATATATATATATATATATATATATATATATATATATATATATATATATATATATATATATATATATATATATATATATATATATATATATATATATATATATATATATATATATATATATATATATATATATATATATATATATATATATATATATATATATATATATATATATATATATATATATATATATATATATATATATATATATATATATATATATATATATATATATATATATATAATATACATATATATATATATATATATATATATATATATATATATATATATATATATATATATATATATATATATATATATATATATATATATATATATATATATATATATATATATATATATATATATATATATATATATATATATACATATATATATATATATATATATATATATATATATATATATATATATATATATATATATATATATATATATATATATATAATACATATATATATATATATATATATATATATATATATATATATATATATATATATATATGTATATATATAATATATATATATATATATATATATATATATATATATATATATATATATATATTAATATAACGAAAAGAAAATTACCTTTCGTTTTAACTGTCGGTATCTTTTTTATTCAATTACTACTGTTGCCTCGGTGAATATGTCGATTGAGGTCAGCATGTTTTTTCAATTAACCACAAATCTGCTTATAGGAGTTAATCTGTGTGTTCTCTAACTAATTTTCAAGTTTTCTATATTACAACTTGATGCCTGCTACTGATGAGGATCTTATGTACGAAACATGTGTAATGCACTCCCATTACTTTTGACAGCACCCATGATAATCTTCGTGCCACCGTAAAAGCGGGAGAGATTTAAATAGCATATACCCAGAAATGTCAGTAGCTATCCGGTGTCTACACCCAAAACTTTTAATTTAAGAGGAAAGTACGTAGAGAAAATGTGATTTAGTATCCTTGTTACTATAAGAAAATAAGGTACTAATACTTATTAAATGCATACCATTGAAGGTAAAAATAGAGTACTGGATGTTTTAACAGTAACTCTAAAAATAACAGTATTAACGGGAATACTGCTGACCCTAATCTATCGATCTTTTTTTAGTTCTTGATCCCTATCTTGGCTATTTTTGCAATTTTCAGAATACATGTACATTTTCTCTACATACTTTACTCCTGAACTACAAGTTTTGGCGAAATACACCGGATGGCGCAGCCTATTTTGCTAATGAAAATTTTAAAATAAATTACTTAAAATATTTTTAAAACAAAAAAAGTTAAATCGGAAAAGCAAAATATTTGAAAATTTTCAAGTTTTGAATATTCCATAATTTGATTAAGGCAGATTTTTTCTAAATTTTAACTTTAATTGTTTTTGTAATACGATACTGTATCATGTTTATCACCGTTTAGGAAGAACTTTATTGGCACATGACATAAATTAATTTTGATATTAAGTTTGAACATATCATACATAAACTTGCAGTATCAACAAATTTTTTAGGAATTAATAATAAAAATTCATGGTATTTATTGCAGAAATAGTAGCTGTCACTGTGTAATGACATAGACTGAACGAAGAAGATATGGCAGGCTAGCTAAGGAACGTCACCCATTAAAATAACAATAGTATAACAAACCTTATTGTAACGAAATCTTCAGTATAACGTAAGTTTTTCCAGCTAGCAATTTTTTGCTTGGCATACCGAATAATGGACGAAATTGTTCCCACCTTGACTGTAGAACTGGATATTTATCACTAACATATATTTAGCGCTAAATGGGTACTGGAGGTACTGTTGTGAATATTTTGTGATCTGCTGGGTTGTACTAGAAGGCAAAGATTATGCTCTATTTTGATAGATGTTGTATATTTTTCAGTTTAAAAACATCTGTGACGAACAACATAGTTAATTAAGTTAGTTATAAATTATCAACATTTTTGGAAAATATTAGTAATGTACGAGGGTTGTACGATAGGTACCTAGCCTCGGCCAGAGATGGCGCTATTAATATTTAAAAAATTATATTTTTCGTGAACATAACCTTTCACAAGAATCCTGTCATATTTTCATGTCGCTGCGTGATTTAGTTTGTGAGTAGCAGCCATTTAAATAGAAGAACTTTTGTGATTTTACAAAAATGGAATAAACTGAATATTGAGCAGTGATAGAATATTTGTTTTTTTCAAAAGAAAACGACTGATGAGATAAAAGCGGAACTTAGCGAAGTTTATGGGGATTCTGCACCTTCGTTATCGACCATAAAATATAAGACAGCTGAATTCAAAGGCGGCCGTACAAGCATTTTTGATGAGGTCATCATATCAGAAATGCTTGAAAAAATCCACGATATAGTGATAAGTAATCGGAGAGTGAAAGTGTGTGAAATTGCTGTGGACATCCCAATTGAACGGGTACAGAACTTTTTGATAACTCATTTGGATATAAGAAAGCTTTCTACAAGATGGATGCCGCGATTGCTTACAATTGACAATAAACACACACGTGTGTCAACTTCAAAAGAATGTTTGTGTCGATTCATAACTGTTGACGAAACATGGGGTTTTCCGTTCCGAACTGGCGCCATAGAAGGGCAATGCGACTTTATCAGCCAACAGTCATGGCCACAGTGTTTTCGGATACGGGCGACATAATCCACGTCAATTACCTTGAAAAGGGAAAAAAACGATTAATGGAGAGTATTATGGGAACTTATTGGATCGTTTCAACCATGCTGTAAAAGAAAAAGTCCGAATTAGACAAAAAAAAATCTCTTTCATCAAGACAATGCACGCGTGGACACTTGTCTCATCGCCATGGCAAAATTCCATGAGTTAAAATACGAATTGCTTTCGCATACGCTACATTCGCCAGATTTAGCCCCCAGTGATTATTTTCTATTTCCGAATATGAAAAAATGGCTCGGCGGAAAAAAAATTGGCTCATATAACGAGGTGATTGCTGAAACCAACACCTATTTTGAAGAGTTGGAGAAATCGTATTTTTTAGATGGGATACAAAAGATGGAAAAACGTTGGACTAAGTGTATCGAGCTAAAAGGCGACTATGATAAAAAAAATAAAATGAATTCTACACATAAAAATGTTTTCTTCTTTTCAAGGCCAGGTACGTATCATACAACCCTCGTAGTATATTACAGTAGATATGAAAATTACTGTAACGCCAAAGTCGCCGATCTTTCTTTTTTTTAACTTTTGATTCCAAATAGTTGCCAGTATTCCCAACTTTGAAATAAGTAAAACAATATCACTGCAATGCGTACAGGCTTCCTTTCATGTTGAGATATAGCCTGACAAAGACTTGCCCTGGATTAGAAACAGTTTTTTTTAGATTATTATAAAAACGTTCGTTACAATCTATTGGTTTTAATATAATTCTCGCTAATATTTTTGAGGTCTCGGCGAATTGGTTATATCGAGAGTTTACAGTATTTAGATTCTTTGAATAACCTAAATTAAGAGTAAAAGTTTGATACTTGGGGGGGGGAAAAACGACATTTTTTAAAACTTGACAGAATACAGCTTCTCAATGTAAGATTTTGGAGCAATAAGGCTATTCATAACTACCTTGTTCCTCTCTCTCTATCCGAAAATGTTTATTTCTGTCTAACTAGAGCAATATTGTTTCCTATTTGTCGTTAAAACATGTAGTCAGACTGACCGGAAGTTAATTGTTTTGGATAGATAGTGAAAAAATAAGATACCAATATGAGAGTTGTTTTACTCTAGTACTCTTTATATAAACCTAAATATTATTAATGTTTTTTCTAGAAATTATTTCTTATCATATTATAAAATAATTATGAACCAAATATAGACCTTTTTAACACCTTCTGAGACAAACAAAAAATAAAATAATTTAACCCGCACAAAGCATAAAAAGAGGGCCAGTGATATTTCTCTGAGTCTAATAGATAAAATGAAATAAATTTTTTTGATCATTAATAGAGATATGTTATATTAAACTTTTGCTGAATTTGAATAAAAAGCTGTTAACAATAATCCGTTTTTTTTTTTGACAATCGAATTGCGTACAGTGCGTTACAAGTCCGACTTCCCTTCAGCACCAAATGGAATTGGAAAATAAAAAAAAGATTGCTCTAAAAAAATGTTCTCTAATAATGTGTGTGAAGAAATATCTGCCATATATAAAAAATATTGTTCTTTTTATCAACAATACTTCGAAAATTTATCATAATTTTTTTTCTAATAAAATTATCTATCAACAATCATAAAATTGTTATAAATAAATATTTCATAGAGCATACTACTGATTATAATTTAGCAACGTTTTAAGTCAATCGGATGCATAGCGCCAAAGTACTGCTGGAAGTAAAGTTGAAAAATTTAGTTTCGAAAAAAAAAAATGCATTTAAAGATTTTTTCAAAATTCCCATTTGTTCAGGAATGACCAAAAAATATATATTGGATTCCATTGATTATACTCAAAAATATATCACCTTTAATTTCATCTTTAACAGGCTAGTAAGGTGGTGAAATCCCTTAAGGTAGTACTGTCGATACCACAAGATTCAAATGTGTGCTTTGGCTCAATTGACTTCCGTAGTATTTAGATTTGGCAACGCCGCGTAAAGCAAAAGAGATAGAGATATGCTTGAGTAACTCTGTTTCACTCAAAATATTCATTATTAAATCTGTTGCGAGATACTAGCGCTTGATCTTGCGCAAACATCAACAAGTTATAGGTTATGTTTACTAAAATGTCGGAGTCAAAATTAAATAATACAAAAAAAGTATTTCATTGGAAAGGCAAAAGAGTTACACAAAAAACACGAGAGAAATTTGAAGCAAATTGCATTAGCAAATAAATTAAGAGATGAACATGGCAAGTTTGTGACACCCAACCTTATAACCGACGTGAAACACTCCAGTAAATATAAATAATGATAAATCGGATGATGTCGCTGGTCGCAGAATAATTCACCTCAAAACACTTGGAAAAAATATGTTTTGTAAGCATTGTGAGTTTTTATTGTCGTTGACTGATATTGTAACCGAAAAAACGTTCTGGTTTGGCATCAATTTTATATATGAAGTGTAGGAAGTGTAAAAAAATTTCTGGGACTAATACTGACATCCAACCTGAGGTTTCTAACGGCAGCAGTCATTACGACTCTAATACTCAAGTTGTAATCGGTAGGTATCAAATATAATAAATTTTAATAAGAATAATATTCAATATTTTTATATAATCAGACATTTATAATAGTGAATTTCAACGCAAGTAGGTAACGTTTTCATTTATACATTTAAGGTGCTATGAACGGCGGAATAGGAAATACATATATAAACAAGGTATTTGCTGCGATGGATATCCCAGAAATTAATTGGCATACCTTTCAAACACATGAAAATGAAGTTATTAAAGGTGCTGAAAACATAGCTCGTGAAAGTGGTCTGATTTACTTGGTTCTTTCCTGAGTTGGGACGATGCTTGCAATAAAATAAAGCTTTCACAAAATTTGCCTAATGCAATTAAAGAATTAAAATTATTAAAAGATTGCGTATCTGTAAGTATGAGAAAAAAAATGGTTGCTGCTAGAAAAACGTGACTTATAAAATGCTTGAAGAGACATATAAAAAAAATAAATATCCTGGTATAGTCCAAATTTTAGGCAAAGACGAGAACGGTGCTGTTAGAGTTACCAAAAGGAAAGAAATATTAGAAAATTTTTTTAATTATTTCGAATCTAAAGAAGACAATAACTGAAAAATCGTTAATATTTAATTTGATTCTATTTTGTGATTTGTTCATTTTTCGATAAACATAAATCTATTAAAAAGTTGTTCATATTTTATAATAAAAAATTTATATACTACTGATATTCTCACTTACCAACATATCCCATTCCATGCATGTTTAAATTTCGCGCGTGTCTTAACCTCTTTTACGACGTTGCCATATCTAATTAACGAGACAAAATGTAAGTATTTTCTAATTATTTGATTTTATTGACTATAATGTCAAAAAAAAAATTTCTTTTCCAGTTGATACCATTATTATTGTAATCTGAACGGTACTTTTTGTGAAATAAAATAAAATCTATGATTTCTCATAAGGTTCAATATTACAGAACAAAAATTTTAAATATTAATAACTTTTTTCTGATTCTCTGTAGCCCTTTAAAAATTTAACTGGTACATTATCTTATTATAATCTACCACTATGCCAAGTTTCAATGAGTTCTGAACGGTAATTCTACGACCGACAGTACTACCTTAATTAAAGATAATGAAAAACTAATACAATATTCAAATTTCTTGTCACAAGAAGAACAAGAAGGATATATCCGAAACCAAAACCTCCCTAACACACGTTTTATATCTGAATATAAAATGAAGCTTGAAAAATTATACTGTTTTTCAACCAACATTGACGTAGAATATTGAAATCCCACAAAATTTATTTACTCAATACCGTCTTCGAAAAATGATCAAGATCGGATCTACAATTTTTTAATAAGTAGTTTCAAAAAAAATTTGACGACTGTAATTTTAAAAACTGGCCAGTAAATTTAGATGTTTTTCTTTTAAACTACTAGATCTAACAATTTTTATTTATGAAATGTGTTTTTTGAAACAAAATCCAAAGCGGAACCTTGAAACAAAAAATTTCATACTTTTTTCTTAGTTATCCTCTAAAATTTGTGATTTTACAACTCTCCAATATTTTTCAAGAAAATTGATCAAATTCAGAAACCATTCAACTTTTGCCGACCATATTGGATGCATATTTTTTATTTTTACAAATAAAGTGTAGGTAAACACTACAATCTCACGAGTAACGCCAGTAAATGTAACATAAACCACTGCCAGCTAGAATTTAGACTGAAAAATAATCTGCCATTTTGAATTTTGAATAGAATTTTATACTCTTAAGTCATCTTTGTGAAACCTCCTAAAAGACAGTGAAAACAAAATATAAATTCATTTACTAGATTTAAAGGAAATGGTTTATATACGGAATAAACATCGTAAATATCCTTTTTGCACTCGATAAAGTCATTAGGTAGTTTTGGTGCGAAGGGATCACATTGAATAGTTTTAATATACTTGAATAAATACAGCTCTGAAACGGTTCTACGCGTAGCATTGAAAGAACGCTGCTTACTAAGTAAAGAGTTGGAAGAGCATAGAATAATAGATAGGACGAAGTAAAGATAACAAAAACCTCTATGGCTATGACGCAGATGGTAATAGCGCCCAACACATGTCACGGGTTATAAAGTAAAATATTGTTAAGTTCCAGAGCAGAATGTAAAAAGTTGGTAGCGATTTTTCTTTAGTTTAAGCTGCATTAAAGTTTGAAAGTGAAATATTACGTTTTAATGTTAATGTCAAAATTTTGTATATTCTTTTCAATTGTCCGACAGTTTATTCCTAGCACTTAACACACACGAGTTGTACTAAGACCAGGCAAATATGAAGTAGGCATGTTTTGTTTTCATGATAAAAAGCCACAAAACAGAAGATTTACGATCTCTTAAAATCTTTTGGGAAATATTAAGAAACAAGGACGTTTCGGTGAAGGGTCGATAAAATGAATGATAAGAAAAAATATGATAAATAACAAAAACATTTCAGTAAATAATTTACTTTCGGTCATATATACAACAGTATATTTTCGTATACATAAAACAAAAAAATAAAGATACGTTTGTAGATTAAGTAACTAAGGGAAGCTGCAATTTAATCGGTACTTGTTAAAATAGTATTGCTGTTTTAATTGAGATACATTTTTGTTATTTAATTTCTAATATATATATATATATATATATATATATATATATATATATATATATATATATATATATATATATGTATATATATATATATATATATATATATATATATATATATATATATATATATATATATATATATATATAATTCTGTGCTTTTTTTATTTCTTAGGATTTTGGGTCTACTTATTAAAGCAACTTATTTTATTTTATTTAGTCTTTACTGACGTTTCGCCCATTTCTTTGTGGGCATTATCGTGGGCATGACGGATAGAGCCATAATACTAACATCCCCAATATACAGACCTGAATGCCTAAAAAAAGTAAAAGAAGTCTTAATGGCTACAAGGAAAAACACATAGAACATATATTTAAAAAAGAACTTATAGATTGTACAACCAACTCAAAAAAAAAACCATTAATAAACACGACCAAAAACGATATCACAAAACGTTTAATACTGCCCTACATAAATGAACTATCAGAAAGAATACAATTCGCCTTAAAGAAACATAATATTATAACATGCCACAAAAGTCATAATAAACTAACACAAATATACGCTAAAAAAAAACGCCTCCACAGCACTAAACAAACACACCAAAGACACTAAAGATGAATTCAACTATAAAGCGACAAAGATTTTAAATAGAGACTCTAATTACCAAAAACTAAAAATCAAGGAAATGATCGAAATAAGACGGAAGCCTGATGTAAATGATAGAACTGATATAGCTTGCGTCAGCCATATTTATCAAAATATAATCCACATGAAATAAAAAACAAATAACAACATGAAAACCATCTATTTTTTTAAACCCAAGGCACGATTTATTTTAATTTCACCTTTACAAACTAGTAAACATCCAATATTTCGATCAATAACGACCTGTGTATGAAAAATACTGAGTTTATTAGGTACGTACCATATACCAAATCAAATATTTCAGTAAATATTTTTTGTATTAATTTTTAAAAACAGTATAATTAGCGTATATATTTTAAAATTTATATATATATATATATATATATATATATATATATATATATATATATATATATATATATATATATATGGTGGTATGGGTGGATTTGGTGAAATTTTGACTAACTGCCTTAGCGACTGCCCAAAAGGACCTGGAACTGTTAGAACAAGCGAGAAGTTTGTTTCTAATTCGTTGATTGTGTGCCTCCTTGGTTTCGTCGATAATTCCTTTACATCTGTTTCGGGCACGAACAAAGGTATTACGATTTATGGTGTGAGGATTTTCACGCCACTGTCGGTAGGCAAGATGTTTAGAAGCAACAGCTTCTTTGCATTTTCGGTCAAACCAGGGCTTGCCGTTGGAGGGGCATTTCTTCGAAAAAGGCATGTAAGCTTCCATACCAGCCAAAATAACATCGGAGACCTCCCTGGCGCAGTCAGATGGATTGTTGGATCGAAAACAAATGTCTATCCAAGGGAAAGTTAGAAAATACTCCATGAGATCTTCCCATTTAGCAGATTTGTAGTGTCAAATCTTTCGCGGCTTGGGCACCTCTCTGTCACTGATTGGTAGGATACTCGATGTCGAAAGCAGTTTATGGTCTGAAGAACCTAACGGCGGATTTACGGTGACCGTGTAAATCTCTGAATTGGTGGTTAAAAACAGATCTAGAAGACTGGCGAATTCCCCGTCTTGATGAGGCATCCGTGTTGGTTCATCAATAAGCCGAGTTTAGCCATAACTGATTGAGAATGATTCAGCTTCACGACCTTGTTCGTCGGTAGTATTTGAATATTTAAGCCAGTTGATATTGTGGACATTGAAGTCGTCCAGGATGGCAATTTCGGCACTTGGATAGTTAGTTTATAAATGATCGATGGTGTCTGCAAGAGAAGCGAAAAGTGTTCTAAAGTTGGTATCACTTGGTGGTCGATACAGGACACAGATGAACCTTGTGGTTTGCTAAGTCGTTATTTTTAACCAAATAATATCAAAGTTTGGGGGGGGAATAGAAGTCGTACCCAGGATAAAGATAGTTGACTGAACATATATATATATATATATATATATATATATATATATATATATATATATATATATATATCTATATATACATATATATATATATATATATATATATATATATATATATATATATATATATATATACATATATACATATATACATATATATATATATATATATATATATATATAATATATATATATATATATATATATATATATATATATATACATATATACATATATACATATATATATATATATATATATATATATATATATATATATATATATATATATATATATATATATCTACATATATATATATATATATATATATATATATATATATATATATATATATATATCTACATATATATATATATATATATATATATATATATATATATATATATATATATATATATATATATATATATCTATATATATATATATATATATATATATATATATATATATATATATATATATATATATAGATATATATATATATATATATATATATATAGATATATATATATATATATATATATATATATATATATATATATATATATATATATATATACATATATATACATATATATATATATATATATATATATATATATATATATATATATATATATATATACATATATATATATATATATATATATATATATATATATATATATATATATATATATATATAAACTTCCCTTAAATTTTAATGGATACAGTGATCACAGGAAAAGTTAGTTTAGCACTTTGCAAAATTGTTAGAATCCATCAGTAAATATAATTTACTGTTGGAAGCATTATTTTACATTTAGCGAATGTATTATTTTATTAACTGAGGATTTATTTATCTATATTTATTGTTAGCTAACATGGAATCAAAAATTTTATTTTAATTGTACTTGTAATAATCACACATTTTATGTACTTTTAATTGTAAATAAACGATTTACTATGGCAGCACTTTAAACTGAATCGTAATTAATTTATCAAATGTAAAATCTCTGCAAGATTTTTCAACCGCCACTATAACGCTATAAAACTAGTTGCCTTAATGTCACAAGTACACATACTCGAGAAGACCTAAACAAACAATGTGTTGTTATTGGCAAGTGTTCATGCACGACTTACAACCATCTATGTTACTAAATGCTGTAACGTACTTCTTGTGTCTTCATTTTGTGCTTTATATCTGTAGCTGTGGGCGGTTACTTCGGCTTGGCAATAGGTGATCATCGAAGCTTACCCAAAGCGCCTGAGAAAGCCAAGTGCTGTTGTCAAGACAGGCAGCTTGTGAGTGTAGTAGCATAAACTAGAGACTTATATAGAATATTTACTCAAAAGCGGGTCACGTGTCGGAAAATAAAAATCCCCAGAAGGCATATGGATTTTAAAGGTGGTTTTTTTATTCTGTCAAATTCTACATACTATATATTAGTGTCCCCACATCCTCTAATATTGCTGTGCACCCAGGGATGCATCTGTTGCCCCAGCTGCCCACTATTTTTGGTTCAATTTACATTGTGAGACACACACACACACATACACAAGTATTGAAGATGAATGTACCAATAACTAGGAAAGTTCGTAAAGATTTTGGAATCCTTAGCACAACAACACTACACAACAGTTATCACCACTACACCAAACAATTTATATATATATATATATATATATATATATATATATATATATATATATATATATATATATATATATATATATAAAATGTCTCTCTCTGTCTGTCTGTCATTACCACTCGAGAACCACTTAGCCGATTTACGTGCTTTTTTTTTAACAAAACATACATACGTTCTTTGGCTAGGTTACAGGCTATATTTTATTACAGTAAGTGACATAAGGAATAAACAGTGACGGTAATAGTGAATCAAGTCGCTAGCGTTCTCTTGCAATCCACTACCTAAACCATTAAATATGGAACAATATCATGTAGCAAAGGATATAATATATATAAAATGCAACGTCTCGCTGTCTGTCTGTTTGTCCGTTAGTGCGTTTATGACTTGAGAACCACTTATCCGATTTATATATATTTTTTTAATTCATACATTTCTTCTCTGGCCAGGCCTCTTCTATAATATATATATATATAAAGCAACGTCTCTCTGTCTGTCTGTCTGTTAGTCCATTAGTACACTTATCATTCGAGAACCACTTATCCGATTTACGTGTTTTTTTTTCAATTCATACATTTGTCCTCTGGTCAGGTATATATATAATGCAACGTCTTTCTGTCTGTCTGTCCATTACTGCGCTTATCGCGCGTTTTGCCAACCACACACACGCACACGCACACGCACACGCACACGCACACGCACACGCACACGCACACGCACACGCACACGCACACACACACACACACACACAAATATATATATATATATATATATATATATATATATATATATATATATATATATAAATCAACCTGGGGGGCAAATGAGAGCTTGAAGCCTCTATTTTCGATTACCGTGCGGCACTTTTGAAATTAGAAATAACGGACTCAATATGTTGGCTTAAACTGAGAAAGCGTCAGAAAAATTATCGTTCCAAGGTGGTTTTCTCTCTCCAAGTCACTCCAAATCCGTTGAAATATTTTGGGAATGTATGATTGAAGAACTCAGGGGTACTCGATGATCGATTTTATTCCAGAATACCAAAATAAAAAATGGTGGCTACAATATGGCGGCCGAACAACAATCCAATATATTAATAGTGGTGTCTAGAGAAGGATCAGAATGAGATTCTGTACTCGGGGGTTTTTGAGGTTATTGATCATGAATCTGAGGTCATTTTTCACTTCCGCCTTTCTAGGGGTGGAAAAAAACCAGATTTGAATTTTGATTTTCAGTTTAACTTGGATGAGATTCTGTACCTGTGGGTTTTTGGGGTTACTAATAATGAAGTTTTTTTTTACTTCCACCCTTCTAGGGGTCAACGCCCTCTACCAAAATCTCAAACTCATGTTTAGTTTCTTTATTTAAAGCGAACGTTTATAAATTTTGCAATTTAAGAAATTTGTAGAAAGTGTAAAATATAGCAGCAAGTGTGTACAGTGTCTGTGGTACAGTCGTATTATTCAAAAATATGTCACGCAAAACGTAGAATATTTTATATGGAAATTGAATGCACATTTAAGGTACATAAAAATAATAAAGAAATATGTTTTACACCTACTTTGTTTTTTGACTTTAGCTCTAAAAAATCTTACATTTCTTACAACAAAATCGTTTACCACTTCGGTATTAATTTTGGAAAAGTTAAGAGAAAAACCTATTTGAAATTCTGTTTTTATTTTGCTCAAACTCAAACAGCTGTTAGCATAGAAGTCAAAATCAGCTGTTAAGGGGCAATGATTCAGTTGTTCTTGCGTTAAATCGTCAGTGTACTAGATTTAAAACATACAAACTAGACAAATCGCCTAAATCTTTTTACAGAAAGAGCTAGTTTATCTACTAAAAATTTACAAATGTTATTGAAAAATTAGAAACTAAAAAGGTGGGTATTCTATTATTCATATTTATTATTTTACTTATTAATGTAAGTTCATATGAAAATAAAAATCAAAAATGAAATTTGAAAATTGTATACGAAAATAATATAACAGAATAAAAGTAGCCACAGTTTGTCCTACAGTTTATATTTGTAAAATAACAGGTATAAAAAAGGAACGGCCCTAAATAAATTATTACTTCCAAGTTTTTGCTACCGACATTTATTGGATCATTTCGTAAAATGTCACTTGGTGTGGCTGATAGCAGATATTATAGTTGTGTTTTGTACAACCAACTTTGGGAAAGAAAATAAAATTTTACTTACTGAAGAACAAAGTAAAAACAGAGGGTTTTGGGCTTTATTTTATTTTTCAAAATTATTTATTTACAACCACCTGTTCATGGCATTACCGACTTATACCCTCAAAATAATTTGGATTGGCCTGAGAGTTTGCGCACGTGACAATAGGGACATATTATACATTTTTTAAATTGCACATCCATTCTATCAAGAAGTCATTTCTTAAATGCTAATGTTTCAAAAACTATTAAATTTAGCCAAATACTATTTTATATCAGGATATCAGGCAGTCTCGGTAGCGTGGTGGATTAAGCCTGCATATAAAACCGATGGTCGCTGATTCGATTCCGGTAATCAGCTGAGTCTGTGTGCATTTTTAGGTAATCGTTAATGCAGAAATGCAATAACGCTCGTGATAGCACTACCGCGTTCTCTTAAATGTGCCGTAAAATACAAATGTGAATGGCACCTGAGCAACGTTGACGGATATTATGACATTTCCGTGAATATAAATCATCAGAGATATAGTCAGAAAAAGGGGTAAAAATCCCTATAGTGACGGAGAGGTGGACTAAAAAAAAATTACAGGATTTTGTCCATAGATAACAATTTGTATGTCTTCTAACGATCTTTAAAAAAAACTGTAAAACTTGGACATGCGCGGCTACAAAATACCCGCATATGAAGGATTTTGACAAGAAAAT
>CM032455.1:74294898-74348823 GCA_019049505.1 Pachyrhynchus sulphureomaculatus
TTCCAGGTTATATAATAGCTGCGTGCATGGCTAGTGTATACCATATATATATATATATATATATATATATATATATATATATATATATATATATATATATATATATATATATATTAAAATGGGTGACTCGTGGGGCCATGTAGAAGCATATTCAATACTCTTTTTTTCAAATTCGAAAATTTTTGAAAAGTTAAAAAAAGGGAGCAAAACTGGATTTTACCAAATTATTTACAAAATTGACCCGTCCCTGAATGGCCGTTATTGTACGCGCAGGTATGTATTGCCAAATCTAGGATGTTCTCTAATAATTAGGGATTTTCAAACTTTGGGTACAATTAATATAACAAATCAAAATAATAATAAATAATACACCGTAAACGTAGTAAAAATAATATTTAAACATTTTTTTACAGGGAAAAGGATGCTCATAATTGACTTAATCATTACGTGATCAAAATCCATCTTATTCAATTCTGATAGTGGAAAAAAGGAAACATGTCATGTATTTTTCACAAATATAATAATAAACGAAGATTTTTACAGGTGAAAATTTGAAAAAAAAGTTTTCTACTATTAAAATTGAAAGCAAGTTCTTTGATTCTTGAAGTCTCTTACCAAGTGGCTCTGACCTTTAAGTGAAGTTAGCTGTTTTATTTTGATGTACCTTAAATGGGCAATTGCTTTCCATATAAAATATCCTAGGTTGTGCGTTACATAATCACTAAACCACTTTAAATTTTCTTAGATTTGTTTCTAATTATTTTCTTATTTAGAATTATATATTATAAAGTCTCATCTGTCTGTAATTTTTACACTGATATTTGATGATAAGCCATTTTTGGTGGATTCTGCCTTATAGGTATTTTTAAAATTTCCATTTGATAATGGTTATGACCAATTTTCAATCATCGTGAAGGCACCCTACAAGGCCCTGTTTTTCTCGGTGTGCTTAGTACCGATTCATGCCGAATGCCTATATTTCAATGAAACCTACCTGACTTGCTCCGCGCCTGTGCAAGTCAGGCACACCGAGAAAAACGATACCGCAACGACAAATCAGGGAGCGGCCTAAGAAGTGGTTTGTTTCCACGTGAAAGACATTTGACGGTTTTGCTCTCAGCTGTTCATCAAGTTTCTAATATATAGTCCTAAAACCTAAATAATTATGCAAAAAAGAAAACCACAACAAAATAGCAAATCAGAATAGCTAAAAATATTCATTTTCAATTGTGCCCTGATTAAAAATATTTGAAATATTTTATTTTTTTATCGACGGCCAACTTTGACCATAACAACTGGCAGACTGCGGTAGTATAAGTAAATGAAATAGTAACCGATGAAATACCGATTCAGCGAGGAGTCAGGCAAGGCTGGGTACTGTCACCTGCATTGTTTCATTTATATTCTCAAGTTATTTTCAAGAAAGCATTCTGGGAACGAAGTGTTGTCTCAACTTTTATATTGAGTCGAGACAAGGACGTTAAAGCAATACACCACTAAGAAGCTAAAAGCATTTGAAATGTGGCTCTATCGAAAAATATTAAAAATTCCATGGACAGCCGGATCCCTAATAAGGAAGTAAGGAAGGAAGTAAGAAGGATAGGCTAAGGTACAAAACTCTTGACAATCATAAAAGTACGACAAACATCCTACTTAGGTCATATACGCAGAAATGACAAATATTCACTATTGCAAACTACCGTGCAGGGAAGAGTTCACGTTAGAAAGGGTGTCGAAAGAAAGAAAAAGTCTTGGCTGAGAAACATGACAGAATGGGCCAGCATGAATGCAGGGGAGTTGTTTCATGTTGCGAGGGACAGAGAAACATTGTGGTCACCAACCTCCATTAGGAGAAGGCATAGGAAACAGAAGAAGAAGATACTGTCTTAAATAAAGCATAAAGAAATTAAATTTTAGTGTGTTAGATGTGTTAATATTTTTATGTTTTAAGTGAAGGCTCAATAAAATGCGATTTTTAACAGTATTTCTACAAAACTTGTATACTTAATTTGTTGGTGTTATGAAGGAATTATTTTAAAAGGTAAAAATCTTTATATATTTTTTTAAGTTTCTTGAATAATTGGAAGTTATCTTATAAGAAATTTTAGTGCATTAGATTCTCCTATGGCTTGTTTTAGACAGATTATAGTTTGGTAATAGTAGTTATTCTTACAATAAGAAACCATTTTGGGATAAAAGGGTTAAAATTTTTAGTAGTGATCATCTCTGGATAAGAATTGTTAGTGCTTCTTTAAAGATTAATATATTCAATATCTTTATATATTTTTTGTTATTAAATTTATTCGAAAAGGTTTAGCTAACTCTGACAACACTGTAGATGGTTCCCAGAGGCGGCGTGAAAAAAATATTCATGTCACATTGATTCATCATTTCGTTAGGGTCGGTTTCTTCCTTTATTATTGAGATCCGCTATTTAAGGTCATAAGGAGCCGCCAGTTTCAATATATGCAGTGAATTCCATAACACCCGGTATATATATATATATATATATATATATATATATATATATATATATATATATATATGTGGTCGAGTCGTGAACGAGCAGAAAAGCAGCTTTAAAACTAACACAACCTAACACATCAAGTCATAAGTGAGCCGAGAGGCATATACAATAAGCCTTGAACCTAATATAACCTAATGCATGGAGTCATAGGCGAGCATATAGGCTTATATAACGAAATTGAAACCTAACATAACCTAATGGTTAAAGACATAAGAGAGCAGAAAGGTATACACCACAAGCTTTAAACCTAACATAACTTAATGGTTAGAGACAAAAGAGGGCAGAAAAGTATATACCACAAGCTTTAAACATAAAATAACCTAATGGATCAAATAGTACAGAATGGCATACAAATCAGAAAATAAATAAATATATAAATATATAAATATATATATATATATATATATATATATATATATATATATATATATATATATATATATATATATATATATACATAGTATATGCCTTCCTGCTCGTTCATGACTCAACCTATTAGGTTATGTGAGGTTTAAACTTACCCAACGTAGCTTTTTGTACGCCAATCAGTCAATCTACATATAAAAAGCTATTGTATTTTTGATACTTTTATGAATCATATAAAAGAAATATATAGGGTGTTGTGAAATTCACTGCATATATTAAAATGGGTGACTCGTGGGGCCATGTAGAAGCATATTCAATACTCTTTTTTTCGAATTCGAAAATTAAAAAGTTAAAAAAAGGGAGCAAAAGTGGATTTTACCAAATTATTTACAAAATTGACCCGTCCCTGAATGGCCGTTATTGTACGCGCAGGTATGTATTGCCAAATCTAGGATGTTCTCTAATAATTAGGGATTTTCAAACTTTGGGTACAATTAATATAACAAATCAAAATAATAATAAAATAATACACCGTAAACGTAGTAAAAATAATATTTAAACATTTTTTTACAGGGAAAAGGATGCTCATAATTGACTTAATCATTACGTGATCAAAATCCATCTTATTCAATTCTAATAGTGGAAAAAAGGAAACATGTCATGTACTTTTCACCAATATAATAATAAACGAAGATTTTTACAGGTAAAAATTTGAAAAAAAAGTTTTAGAATTAGAATTGAAAGCAAGTTCTATGATTCTTGAAGTCTCTTAACAAGTGGCTCTGACCTTTAAGTGAAGTTAGCTGTTTTATTTTGATGTACCTTAAATGGGCAATTGCTTTCCATATAAAACCATTTTGGGATAAAATTTTTAGTAGTGATCATCTCTGGATAAGAATTGTTAGTGCTTCTTTAATATATTTTTTGTTATTAAATTTATTCGAAAAGGTTTAGCTAACTCTGACAACACTGTAGATGGTTTTTTTCTTTATTATTGAGATCCGCTATTTAAGGTCATAAGGAGCCGCCAGTTTCAATATATGCAGTGAATTCCATAACACACACACACATATATATATATATATATATATATATATATATATATATATATATATATATATATATATATATGAGGTCGAGTCGTGAACGAGCAGAAAGGCAGCTTTAAAACTAACACAACCTAACACATCAAGTCATAAGTGAGCCGAGAGGCATATACAATAAGACTTGAACCTAATATAACCTAATGCATGAAGTCATAGGCGAGCATATAGGCATATATAACGAAATTGAAACCTAACATAACCTAATGGTTAAAGACATAAGAGAGCAGAAAAGTATATACCACAAGCTTTAAACATAAAATAACTTAATGGATCAAATAGTACAGAATGGCATACAAATCAGAATATATATATATATATATATATATATATATATATATATATATATATATATATATATATATACATATACATATATATATATATATATATATATATATATATATATACATATATATATATATATATATATATATATATATATATATATATATATATATATATATATATATATATATATATATATAGTATATGCCTTTCTACTCGTTCATGACTCAACCTATTAGGTTATGTGAGGTTTAAACTTACCCAACGTAGCTTTTTGTGCGCCCATCAGTCAATCTACTATATATATATATATATATATATATATATATATATATATATATATATATATATATATATAAAGCTATTGTATTTTTGATACTTTTATGAACCATATAAAAGAAATTCCCTAATTATAACCAAGAATATTGACGTTTCTGAGCTTTTTGAGGTTAGAAAGTTATTTATATAAACAATTTTGATGTCAGTCCTTTATTAGTTAGATCAACAAGCACAAAGTTATCATATTCAGATAGATTTGTGCAGTAAAGAACTGTTCCATTCTTACGATTAAGAATGTTTGCAACTGGACGCTATTTTTTAAGGTTGGAGTATCACATTTTTCTTTTAATTATCTTCGAATTCAAATCGAGAAGGTTAATATATCTAAGTATATATGTACGTTAAAATACCAAATTTAGACGAATTTTTTACTATTCCTAATATAGGGTAAATATGTATTTTTCATATAACCGATATATGATTAGATATAATCATAACAAGTCAATTTATTTAAAATTCTGCAGGAGAGTAAAATAGAAGTATTGACGAATATTTAAAAAAAAATTATTCAAATTGGTCAAAACGTAAGCTACGCGATTTTTGTCCAAAAAATGCCTTATTTTTCTCAGAGTGCCCCACCGCAGGCACCGGCCAACCGGTTCGGTCAAGTCCTTGACTCGAACGGCTTCTTGGAGTAAAAGAACGGGATAAATACGTTTCATCTGTTTCGTGTATGATTGATTTACTGTGTCCACCCCCGGTATACACCCCGACCCTATTCGTACCGCTTAATATTTTTTTTTCTGTTTAGAGGTGATACAAGTGGTGGAAGCAAACCCCATAATAAATATAAATAATTTAAATTTATTGCTACAAAGTTGAAAATGAAACATATAATTCGGTGTATTTAGTATGTTTTACATTACAAAACACGCCCGTGTTCCGATTTCCGGAACACAGATACATAAGACTTTTTTATCTTTCGTTTTATATTATGAACGCTTGTAAGAAAAAACTGATTAAAAAATAATTATTTTATAAAGAGATTTCATCACTCTTCAGACTCCGAGTAAATATAGAAAATTTATTAGATTAGCAATAATTTTACACATAAAAAATAAGATCGTGAATAAAACCATTGAATACTTTAAATAGTTATCCAGAACTGAGATTCTTGAGAATGAAACTACGAATGCTTTAAATGAGTCGACGTAAGTGAGAGATATCCCCAAAAAGTTACTGAAGCAAATTTTCGTAATACTAATGGATAAGGTTTGTAAATCGGTGTATAGTGGTGCACTATTACTAATTTAACGAATAAAATTTTAATTGTCACATATTTTTGTTTGTTTTAGGATACTTGCAAAATTTCTACAATAATATATTGCTATACTAATCATAAGATTCTGCTTACAATGTTACCATAAATATCTACAGTAATGAAAAAATATGATAGGTGTGTAATAAGAACAACTCTTCTGATCTTATCTTTTTCTCTGTTTTAAGAAATGACAAAAATAAAAAAATTGAGAAACCAAATAAAAAGAAAAAATAGTCTAATTCTAACACAAATCTTTAAATCCAATTTTTGCAACTATATTATAAGAAAAATCAGATCGTGCTCTAATAAAACTAATGTGACTATACATGTGCGAAAGAATACTTCAACACCAAAAACGTTTTCTACAAAATGCTAAAGGAAAAAGATTGTTTTTAGGCAGTGATTTCTCCACTGAAAAAGAGACTACAGGGACAGTTAATTGTTATGAGCAGCATGGCACACGTACTACAGAGGAATCCCTTAATCGCTACAAAATTGATCTTGAATCGTTACCTATCAGTCCATCTACATATAAAAAGCTATTGTATTTTAGATACTTTCATAAACTATATAAAAAGTCCAACTTATAACCAAGAATATATGTTTTTTTGCTTTTTTGAGGTTAAAAAGTTATTTACAGGGACATGTTGATGTCAGTCCTTTATCAGCTAGATCAAAATGAAGAAAGTTATCATATTCAGATATATTTGTGCAGTAAAGAACTGTTCCATTCTTACAATTAAGAATGTTTGCAACTGGAAGCTATTTTTCGAGGTCAGAGTATCACATTTATTAAGAATGTTTGCAACTGGATGCTATTTTTCGAGGTCAGAGTATCACATTTTTTTTTTTTTAATTATCTTTTAATTCGAATTTCCAGATTTAGTCAAATTTTGTACTATTCCTAAAATGGAGTAAATATGTATTTTTCACTACTCAGTATATATCACCACTACACCAAACACTTTATTTTTTGCACTCGACGATGAATCATCGCTCTTGATGAAGCTAACATGGTTAGCTTAGTTAGTAGTGTTTGGTGTAGTGGTGATATATACTGAGTAGTATCATTGTTCCAAAGATTCCACATTCCCAACATAGATCTACTTTTGATAGAACCGATATGTGACCAGATATAATCATAATAAGTCAATTGATTTAAAATTCTGCAACTGGAGAGTAAACTAGAAGTGTTCAAGAGTATTTAAAAAAAAATTATTCAAATTGGTCAAAACGCGTTCTTGTGCAGTGGAGTGTTGAAGGTTTTAACGAAAAAACAAATTATTTAAAGTTAAATATTCCACTGGTTATATATATAACATATTCCCTTGGTTAGATTTCTACTAATTTTTAAGATTAAATTCATTTTTTGCCAAATTAATTGAATTGGCAGAAAAATAAATTCAAAAAGCTTTCGGCACGAGAAATCTTTTTTCCAAGACGGCGTCTGGTACTTCAGGTTCCTTTTTATT
Source organism: Pachyrhynchus sulphureomaculatus (assembly GCA_019049505.1). Lineage (NCBI taxonomy): Eukaryota > Metazoa > Arthropoda > Insecta > Coleoptera > Curculionidae > Pachyrhynchus > Pachyrhynchus sulphureomaculatus. The sequence continues at coordinate 74,302,255 of CM032455.1, forward strand.
CCAATGCATTTATGGTGAATACAAATTGTTTGAGAACCTCGAAAAATCGGCAACCGTTCAGAAAATCTTATGAAAGACGCATTGTCTAAAATTCCAAATAGTGTGAGGAAGTTTCGAAGTTCACAAGTATTCTCATTTACAATTTTTAAACAATATTACTTGAAGTCGAAAAACGTTGACGATGCTGAGAATATACTAGGTCTCAATTATTCCGTCAACAGAGTTTTGTTTAAGAAGACTTGAAAAAAGACCTTACGAACCACGCACTCTTATTTTACGGCCTGAGCACCAAAGAATGAAGAAGAATAGATTACCAAATGGCGAAAATAAATAACTGAAAATGCCAGCCTCTAACAAAGTTTCACAAATAGCAGGAAAAGAATGGTATAAGTCTTTTACACAAAAGCCTCTAGAACTTAGCCTAAGGAAGTTTGAACCACGCAGTCTCGCCGGGACAACGCCTTACATACATAGATCAAACGTAGAAAACTTTTTTAATGATTGAGAAAACCTAATTCAACAAAAGCTTTTGTTGGCTGATGGGACTAACATATACAATTTTGATGAAACCTCAAAAAGTTCTTGCACCGAAACGCCGCAAAAGCCTTGACAAATGGTGAAAAAGGAGGGTGAGTAGCTACGTGCTGCATAACTAGCGCTAGCGGAATTGCTTTACCGCTAGTGATAGTATTCCTCAAAAAAATTTCAGAACTACATGTGCAATAATATCCCTCCTTGATCTAACGGTACCTATGGGATGGATGCGTTCCGAATTGTTTCCCCTTGTTATACAACACTTTATAAAACATGCTATGTTTCGCCAAAGAACCGAAGTATATTAATTATGGACAATCATGAATCTGTCTATTAAAGCTTTAAATTTAGCAAGAGTTGCAGAAGTACACGTGCTTATGTTTCATCTTCACACATCTAAACAGTTACAACCACTGGGTGTAAGAATCTATGAATCACTCAAGATATTTTATAATGCAGCTGTTGATTCCTGGATACACATGACTGAGACTGAGAATCATGAAAAGGGAAAATTAATTCGCTGTTGAATAGAACGCAACCCACAGCAGTACCATCGACCTCCGGTATTTCATATCGTCATCAGATGCTCCAACAAATATTGACAAATTACCAGAAAGACCATTGATAAATTAAGCCCTAGCTGTGTTTTCGACCTTAAGAATTTCTAATCCCCAGCCAGATGTTTTATCAAACTCTGACATCATTGATAGGCAACTAGATATGCCACCAGATGCTGAGCTAGAGAGAGCTAGAAGAGGAAAAATCAATGGCTAAGAAAAGACAAATTATCGAAGACAAGAAAATATCAAAGACTGTAATGCAAAGTGATTCAGAAGAAGACACTGAAGATAATGAAAATGTTGTGCTGCAAAATTTTGATGATGACTGGACAGATGAAAAAAAAGGGAATGATTCTTTACCTTGCTCTCCTCAAGTGAGCGAAAATATATTAGTTAAGTTTCCAACTGAAAGGCAGAAAATTTAAGTTAAGTAGGTAAGCTAATGGAGAATTGTTAAAATTTACTGGAATATTTTCGTTAGAGTATTTTTTCTATTTTATGAATGCCAAATGGCTAATTTCTGTTTGCTAAAAGATGCCATTTTTATTGCGTTGTTATTTAACAAAGAATATTTTTTTAGACTAAGATAACTATTTCTAGTGAAATATCTAAACAAGAAGATTCATTTGCCCCCAATTTATGTAAAACAATTAATTCAAGGGTCTGTTACTTTGTGACTGTACATTATAAATAAATCAAAGAACTTATTTACTTTGTTAAACAAATCACTATATTAAATTAAAAACTTCTGTTACGTTACTGTTACTAATAGATCTGACCACGGTTTCGTAGATGATTCTACATTATCAAATGTTCTGAACTTAAAACTAGGATTACATGGGTTTATAAAGGAGGCTAATTTACATATTTTATAATAGGTCATAATACCGAAAAACCCAAGTCTAATTGTTCATTAAGTATATTGACCTCTTTATTTCTATTGTGTTTGTAAATTTTTATTGTTTCTAGCCAGTTTAATTTTTGAGACTTTTATATAGGGTGTAATACTTTCATATTGTTAATAGCGGGAAATTTATGCCCTGTTTCTAAGCAGTGATTAGCAACATTAGAGTTGGTTTTTCCGTGTCTGAAGGAGCAAAAATGTTCTTCGTATCTGACTTCAAAATTTCTATCGGTCTGATCTACATAACAGCTATTGCATTAAGAACTTTCTTGTAAACTTAAGATTTCTTATACTTTTTTGTTTTGTCTTTTGTATTGCATATTAAATTGCCTAGATTTTGAGATAGTGTAAATGCAATTTTTATATCATGTTGGCGCGAGATTATTCTTGAGATTTTTTCTGAAAATGGCCCAAAGCAAGTAAAAGATACCAACTGTCTATTGTCTCTTTAGGACTGTTTTGGGTATATTTATTGTAGAGTGAGATTGTACTTTTTTGAATTAATTAAATGATTTATTGAGGTGTCTGGGTAACCATTATTTATCTGTTTTATTGTATCCAATTCCTTCCGCAATTTTTGTTAATGGTGGTATAGAAAAGGCTCTATGGCTCATAGATCTATGTGCAGCTAGCTTGTGTGACGTAGGATGTGTAGAGTTGTAGGGAATAGTTGTGTCTGAGAAAGGGAGTTTTCTCAACGTGTGAAACACTAATTTATTCTCTTCACACTCTATTGTTACGTCTATGAAGTTAAGTTTTTTTATCTGTTTCGACTTCCAGGGTAAACTTTATTCTTAGATGTAGGGTGTTTACCAATAGCAGAGTGTCGTTCAGTTTTTGTTTACTCCTATTGTAGCATATGAGTATATCGTCGATGTATCTATACCAGAAGAAGAAATGTTGGACTAGTTCGGATTTCATGAAATTTTCTTCCAGAACCGACATGAATATTTCTACTAGGAGGGGACTTAGGTAGAAACCCATTGCTAGCCCTAATCTCTGTTGGTAAAATTTATTAGCAAACTAGAAGTAGTTTTCTTCTGTGCATAAATGAAAAAAGTTCATAATTTCGGCATGGATACTAGGATTTATGTTGTTGGATAATAGTATATTGTCTATGATCCGAAGGCATTCGTCATTGGGGATATGAGAAAACATACTAACTACATCAAAGGATGCTAGAATGGAGTTTTTTGGTATATCTATGCCTTTTAGTTATAGGGAGAGATCTACACTGGAAATCAGTGAGTTCCTTAAAAATATTTTTAAGTTTTTTAGAGATGTTATGTAATGGGCTATTTGTGTAAGAGACCACCGGTATTATCGGGGTTCCCTCTTTATCAATTTTTATTAGCCAATACAGTTAGGGTTCATATTAATTACGTTATATTTTTCACGTTCGGAAAGGATACCATTTTAACATTTTTCAGGATGGATTTTAATTTTATTGCAAATTTATTGTGGGGTCGGATTTAAATTGAAGAGGATTTTTTTTGTTAAATATTCGGTGACTTTTTCCATGTATTGATCATTTTTTAGAACTACTAATGAGTTGCCGTCATCTGCCTTCGAGATTATTAAATTATTTCCTTGAATTTTGTTTTTAATTGACTTTGTTGTGGTTGTAAATGGGGTAATATTACTTAGGTTACTTAGGTTTGAATCTTTAATAACCTTTTTTATTTTTTGATTTGTTAGGTTTGCATCTGATGTATTTTTTAAAGAGATCTCTACATCTGATATGATGTTTTCTAACTGATTATTAACATTGTTTTATTAATTTATTTGCCCAAAGTTCAATCCCAATTACAAAGTTAATAATCGGATAGAAAACACTAATTTCATTTTACATTCCTCTGTAGTCCTACACACTGCTTCATCCAATCCGCTGTGTATCTATGAGATCTACTAATGTACTACTAGGGTGAACCACTGTTCACGCCTTCTAGTACTCAGTGGGTTTTTTTTAAAGAAATATTTACAGTTCTTTTTTGATTTGATAATTGCAAAAAGTAATATTGCATCATTATTGGGCTACATGCATGCCAGTTTACTTGCCGTACACACCTTGAACATAAATAAAAATCAATGCAAAAAGGTACAGTTAGTAACTAAAAAGTAGTAATCTTCATGGGTTACGATAATATGCAGCCAATAATATATTACAATTGCTACCTAAAATTTACTACATTTACTACCTAGAATTTACTACATTTGCTACCTAGAATTTACTGCATTTGCTACCTAGAATTTACTATATTTGGAATTAGCTGAGTAGTAATTGTAGGAAATTTTATATAATCAATTATTTAAAAAATTTTGCTATATACCCAGCTCAGCTCCCAACATTAACTACTGAAAAAATCTGCGTTTTGATTTTGAATGGCCCTCAAGTGAATATTGGGAAGATTACTGACATCATAGCAATCTCAAATGAATAGATAGGTTCCAAAACTTACTGCCCAATTAACTTTTACCGCTTATGAGTTTAAACAAGTGTTAAGAAAGTTTAAGGCTAACTGACAAGAGTTTCTTGAATTTGGGACTACAGAGGAAACGTGAGATCACCATTGTAGCCTGAATCCAAGTAGATGTCGCTTCATTACTGCGTGTTTTCACCATTGCATGTTTTCTCAAAACTTTGCTCCCTAAATAACATAAAATATTAATAATTAATTGTAAAGAAATTAAACCTACTAGCCCAGTAGCCACGTACAAACTTTTCAGTCAATGTTCATAAATAAATTTAAAACACTAAACATACATATTATAAGTTATAGATAAGTTAACTTTTTTTTTATGGGTCTAGCACACGTGCTACAGAGAAGTCCCTAAAGCACTCAGGAGCGACACGTGTGCGGAAAAAGCGATTTACGTTGTTCTTGAATCGCTGTAAATTGTACTCGGTGGGAAACACAGTCCTGGGTAAGCCATTCTAAAGGGATGATGTTCTCCATATAAAAGACTGCTTGAAAAGCCTTGTATGAGGAGTAATAAGCTGAACCTCATACGGATGTGAAGTATCAGCGCGACGTGTACTTCTAACATGCACCGCTCTGGGAGGAATTAAGCGGGCTGCATCCTTCGAACACTCTCCATGAAAATACTTGTAGGACAGACTCAAGTCGCCAACCGTTCCTCGATGTTCCAGCGAATCAAGGCCGCTGGTCAGTTCTGGGTCTCCAATCAGACGAACAGCCCTTCTCTGAACAGAATCCAACAAATGCAGTGTATGTTTGGGAGCGGAGCCCCAAACATGGGAGCATTATTCCATAGTTGGTCGAATTTAAGCTTTATAAAGAATTAACAGTTGTTGTGGAGCGTAAAGCTTTCAGGTTCGAAATAATATTCCCAACTTTTGAGAAGCTCTCCTTGCTATGCCTGCAACATGTTCATGCCAGGACATATTTGCTCCCAAATTAACGCCCAACAACGAGTGACGATGCTAGGGGAATGGAGTGCCCCGATATAACTATGTCGAGTTCAGCAACGTTAACTTTTTTAGAAAAAACAGCCGCCTGGGTTTTTGTAGCGTTAAATTCCACTTGGTTACTGTTTATAGTAATCTTTAAGAACTACGAATATAATAATAAAAATATTGAGTTATTACAAGACATAATTATTATATACGTTACAAATATTTCTTTTCTTATTTACTTTTTGAATACTTGATTCCGTTTATTGAGACTCGACTGAGAGATACCAAGTACTTCACTCACAAATACAAGTACTAAAGTAAATGCTAAGTTTGACATTTTTACGCTAATGAATATTTTACTTAAAGTATTAAAGTGTCAAACTTAAGAATTAAATTAGTAAAAAAGCTAAGCAGAGGAGAGGTTTTGGAAATATTAGTTTGTTGATTGAAAATTGTTAAAAGTGAGAATATTAATTTTCTTAATTTAATCGGGAGTTGTGATTTGTCACGACCAAATCAGTGTTTATGCACCTACCTATAGAAGATTATTACTCAAAAATTGATTTCCGGGGGTGGGGAGACTTCTAACAAGAACGCTTTCTTCTAAAGTAAATTATCACCTTCTAAAATTAATGACTTGAGTTGAAAATAAATATTGCATATCAATATCAATATATCCATAATTATCGATATATCGATAATTTTTCTATTCACGTATCGTTATTCTATATATTGGGAACTATAAATAACTATCGATTTATCGGAAAATTTGCCATCTTTAATCCTAACACTTAGTTGGAAAAATCATGAAAATACTTTTCTAAGATAGAGAAGGTATTCTGCGTACAATTTGGACCGTACAAGACAGTTATTATTGATAAATCTATTCTCTAACGCAAAGCTGTTAAACAAAAACGCTGTGGATTATGTGTTGCTCATAAGTTACGCAAATAACAGAATATTATTAAGAAATATGGTATCATATAGCTATAACCCAGACCTGGCTTTCATTGACTTCTTTCGTTTCAAAAGCTCAATTTTTTACTAGATTACAATTTCCCCAATCGGAGGTCAAGTCTGTTGATGCCAAGCGAAACTACATTGAAAAAAATTAAGTGAATTTCATCATAATATTTTTGAGAGCTTATCGTATTTAATATTTAGCATTTTGTTAAATATTAACAATAACAATAAATCTACATGTATTTCCTCACAAGTAACAGGCACAGTAATTAGCATATGAAATAATCGTTGTATATGTTTTTCATGCATAGAATATACACACCATAATATTTGCACTAAAAGAAATTTCACAGCCTTAAATTTCTTTTATTGTAATGTTTTGATAAAACTTTTTTTGACATATCGATCATCAAAAATATAATTTGGAATTATTTGTTGAATTATCTTTATTCTTCACACATTTATAACAATTGCTTGAACATTTTTGGATGTGACAACACATTATTCAGGAAATATAGCAGTTTCTTCTATTTTGATATCAAACTAATGACAACAATTAGAGTTTACGATATAAGATACAAATACTTTGATAGAAATAAATTGAGCTCTTAGCTATTTATAACCAGGTTAAGAAGAAAAACTAAATCCATTTTAAAATGGATTTCTTCAAGATCAGTCACAAAACAAGTTTATCATTGGCGACTTTCTAAACAGTTCCAAATTCAAACAATTCAAATTTGAAAAATCAATAAATACCTGTTGATATTATTTTGACCGGTTCATCACATTCCATGTTAGAATTATAATAAACAAACTAATATATTTTTTGCTCCTAAAGTAACAAATCTTGAAAAGTCGACTAAAAAATTGCCTGACTTTTTGAAGCAATATAATATGTGAAAGTATTAACAAACATTTGATAGCTGATCGAATATATGACTAAATTTTAAAAACTGCATATATTATACAGTTTTTTTTTGAGAGATTGCAACTGTCAAAAAACTGGTTGTTAAATTATTGAATTCCTCCGATGTCAATTCTTAGATTACAGCATACGTTGTTTCAACAATAAATTAAACGTTGGTCTTATGACGGTTGATTGATTTTGTTGGTAACTCAAGTTACTAACTTAAAACTTTATTAGTAATATATTCTTGCTATGACCAAACTGTTATTAACTTTACTCTGAGATTAAAAAAACGTTCCTAAAACTTTACAAAAACGAAACTAATCAATAGGATTACTTATTAGGGCAACTCCATTAAATAAGTAGAACAGTAACGCACGATAGTTGATTATCACAGAAAATACATTAATCCAAATATAATAAAGGTAATTCGTTTTTTCTGTCACGACAATGGGGGAGATCTTAGCCTATGGTAAGCTACTATCTATTGTAATTTATTTTTATAAATAGAAAATATTACTCTTTTTTCGTTTGTGTTAAAAAGGAAAAGTCATCAGTGAGGATCGATAAGGCCAAATAGGACGATGGAAAAATGTCTGCAACTACCTAGCTAAAACAACACTGATCAGCGTGTATGTATATATATATATATATATATATATATATATATATATATATATATATATATATATATATATGTATATATGTAATGTATTTCAACAGTCGGTAACGCTGACCATAAAATATATCAATAAAATTGTGCGTTTAAAATTCTTTGATCTAGAAATTTTTATTTCCCGTTGACTGACAATTTAAGTTTCGAAACTATATCAGTCCGTTTGTCTATAATACCATACTCTTCTAAAGTACAAAAACCGGATTTTAAAGAAAACTTGACGCTTAGAATGGTGGAAATAACTATTTATAATGGGTATAATTCGTTACGAATGGTACATAAAATACAACACACAGTTAAAATGAAAAAAATGAGAGGTAGAGATAGTTTTAGGATTACATATGGTTAAAACTATGGTAAAGTAAAAATAGAGTAGAATAAAAATATAGTAAAATAAAAATATCACCACTTTTTATTTTATCTTGATAATCGTTTCTTAGACTGATAATATTATTTCTGAATACTGAATATAACATTTATCTAAGTATAGGTAATTATAATAGCAGTTAAGCTATTTGGCCGCAAAGCGATGCATGCTTGTAGACTCAGAACAAATCTAAACAGCGGTCAAACTATCAGTCTGATTAAACTGTTAGTGGAATAGTCGTATATAATCGGTAGGCACTAGAGACTTACTAAAGTGTGGATACATAACGAAGAGTATTCTATTGCTAGACAAACAGTATAGCACTTTCACGATAGATGAAAAACAGTTTGCAGGCACAAGTATACGTCAAGATATGGACGTCATCTGGCAAAATTGCGTAATTTCAGTAGCAAATTTGAAATTAATCGACATAAAAATAATATTGTCTAGTAGCTCGTGGACGAAATCGGAGGTCTATGTTATTGCTATCATTTGTTACTCATTACTCATATATATATATATATATATATATATATATATATATATATATATATATATATATATATATATATATATATATATGTGTATATATATATATATATATATATATATATATATATATATATATATATATATATATATATATATATATATATACTGGTAAGCAATAAAATCGACTCAAATGATTTTGCCTCATTTAACACCGATCCTTGAATTTAATTTTCAAACAGTGGTATTATTTCTGGTGTTATTAGAATGCTGATTTTCTACTCTTTCCTATAATACCAACAACATTTGGATTTCCAAAAAATTTTACTGATTAAAACGGTTTTACTCAATAGAACCATTTTTGCTTGCTCAGTAACGTACTTGGTCCGCGCTATTCATCCCTATAAAAACACATGCAACTGCATTTTCCTTTATCGGAACTTGAACCGTCAACATCTCTGCTAAGACTGCTCACTAATTAAGTCATCAAAAAATGGATACCACTCCGGAAGAAAGGGCACAAATCATTGCCCTATTGCAAGAAAGGCAATTTGTAGTCGCTGCGCAACTGCACCTGAGCCAGTCAGCTGTCTCCAGAATCTACAGACGTTACCAAGAGACTGGTGCCTTCACACGGAGACCAGGAACGAAAAAAAGAAGGTGTACCTCGGAGCGAGACGGCCGCTTCATTATCAACACAACTCGAAGAAATTGTTACTTGACCGGCGTTGAGGTCCAGCAGGAGCTTCGACAAGTTAGTGGTTAGGCTGTCAGTCATTGGACAGTCAGAAGAAAACTTAAAGAAGCTAACCTAACTCCGAATAGACCAGCTAACGGACCAAAATTAACAGCAGCCCATCGACGAGCGCGACTCAGATTTTCCCAAGAACATGTTGACTGGACCTAAGAGCAATGGCGCTTCGTTTTATTCTCCGACCAGTCCCGAATGTGCCTACATGGCAATGATGGAAGAAGGCGAATCCAAATTGAATGCTACCCCAATTTTAAGTTCTCATCAATTTTAAGGTAAGAAATTATAAAATAAATTCTTTTTTACGGCCTGTCCCTAACATACATGCATATTAACAAAGAGAGGGGGAGGTGTGATACCTAGTTAATACGAAACACAATCCTAATTTATCATTTCAATTATTAATTATCCCACTGTTTAAGGAGCAGTTATTTAATAGTCTATTGACATTTCAATAATTTTAACAATATTTTAAAATATTGTTGGACCTAACGATTGAGTAAATTATGAAAAGTTTGTGTTTTGATTTGCCATACAAGAATTGTACGTTAGCTCTATTTTCATTAAATACTCTAAAACAAATTTTTGCGTCTGGTATAGAAATTTTGAAATCGATCCCTAACTTTGGGGCATGTACACGTAGTACCGTTAGTACACATTTTGTTATTACTCATCAGACACAATTTTTTCCAATTATAGTAGAAATAATTCTAAATATCGAGACATATATCGTGAAGTTTGATATCTTTTATTACTGATATTATATATGTATGCCTTGTATTACATGATATATGTCACAGTATTTAGTTTGTCTGTGTAAAAACACTGAAGTTTTACAAATTTAGTTCAGGTTAGTTCAGGCAACAGCAACATGAAAAATTTATTTCAGACTCTAAATCAAGTATTGTCGGCTCTCTCAATATAACTGACAAGTCTCTATTTTCTCACGTACCACTAGTCATATCAAATTTTGAGATACTTCCGACTTTCAGAGAAGGTAATTATAATTTATAGATTTTTTAATATTTTTTTATGTCCCCCTCCCGGTGTTTTTAACGATTGTTAGGTTTTAAAATGAGAAAAGTCTGAAATTACTTTTTACTTGATGAGGAAGATGAATTTAAAAAAGTATGTTGGTTGTGTAGCGTAAAAATCAAGCGAGTTTTGGGAAAAAAGCTAGTACTTCATCTTTATGCAAATATTTAAAGTTTAAACATCCGGCTAGTTTGACCAATGAAGAACGAAGCCGGACCATCAAACCTCTGGAAATTTAAAACAAGTTAATAGTCGAGAATATTTTGGGACAACCAAATAGTGGAATACAAATGATTCCAAAGCAAAATTTGTACACACGGCAATAGGAGAAATGATAGCCTTGGACAACTGGCCTTTCTGTTTGTACAAAATATAAGAAAGAGTAAAAATGATATAGTATTGTGTGTAAATTCACCTATAACTTAAAGGATAAAGGTGACAAAAAATTATTTTGAAAATAATTTTCTTCCTCTTTCTTTATCAAAAAATATGCCAGCAAAATATTCTTCTAGTTAAAAAATAAAAACGCAAAAAGTCTAAAGACTAATTTTTTTAGGGTTCAAGAACCTACTTGTTATAATTGAGGCGAAATATGATATTCCAAGCATACCAGTTCTTAGCCAAAACCTCATTTCCAAAATATACGTAAAATGTTAGACTCAAATTGCTGACTTACCACCAGGTGTTGATTTCTTTTTCTTTACAACAGATAAGTGGACATCTGATGTAAATAACAAGAGTGTTATAAGTTAAATCAGATATTTGAAGAAAATAATATAAACAACACAAGAGTTCACCTATTGATTAAAGATAGTGGGATTAACTTTAAAAAAAGTACAAGAGACTCAGGAGTAAATAATGAATCTGAATGTTTTAGACATACTCAACAACTGGTAGTAACTAACTTCCTAAAAGTGCAAAAATCTGAAAATTATGTGTTAGAAGGAGGATTGTAACTCATTTAAACCACTTATCTCCTTCCAGAATGAAATTAGAACAAACTCATATTTTAACACTGGATTAAAGAAAATGGTACAAGATGTACCTATATGCTGGACTTATTTATTGGAGAGGATTTCTGAACAAAGAGGAGCTATCCAGCTATCTTGCTGCTAAATATGATTCACTTTTTTGTTTGACCCCACGTAAGTGAGACTTAATTAAAACGTTACTAGAGCTTTCACAACAATTTGAACAAAATACCAAGCATTTCTGGAGTTCACGGTGTATAATACTAGAACTGTTGTCATTAAATAAATATTTAATGGAAATCGAGGTTCCTGCTGTAGGTTCTATGTGGGATGAAGTTTGGAGTCAGTCAGTCAGTTCTATGTGGGATGAAGTTTGGAGTCAGAGATTTGTAAATATTGAAACCAATAACAATTATATAATATCACGTGAATCAATAAACAATTATATAATTATCACGTGCCTGGATCCAAGGTTGAAAAATGCATATTTTACTAACAGAGAGCAGGACAAAAAAACATTTTAACATACTTCAAACAAGCAATATCGTAAAAGGTAAATATTGAACCAGATGTAGATGTTGTATCAGTATCGGAATCAGACTCCTCGAACGATGTACCGCTTATTATTTAAAAAAACTCAGCATATATTTGGGATGTATTCTGTAATATTGGTCCAAGCAGAGAAAAAAAAAACCGGCCAAGTGAAAGTCGGACTTGCGGAATTAGTGTTCCGTACGGTGATTGCATTTAAAATAAAATAAAATCCTTATCCAGACTAAGTTAATTAGGTCCATGGCATGTATATGATCTTAAGATCCAATATGTCTTTTACGTTTTTTCTTGGTCAGTAATGTATAATAGTTATAGCATCTGAGGTAGCTAATAGCCAACAAATCAATCTAGCTTAATCTTGAATCTAGTAATAAAAGTGTAAAATAAATATTTGCTACCTAAATATTTGTTTAATTATAAACAAACAAAATCAAATTATTCTCATTTCAGTAAGGCACTGAAAAGTATATTGAAGAACCTTCGCCATATTGTCCAGATAAATTATCAAATGTAATACACTAGTTATAATTTTCGCTCAATCTACACTTCATGAAGAATATTCCAGAATTTTTTCAAAATTTCCTGAACTGTACTTTTCGAGATAGGGTGGGGGGACAGCGATTTTTGGCCATTTTTTTTAAATAATACAAAGAAAAGTCTCCGCAAGTATTACATCATATATATTTTTGAACTCCTGTTGTCACAAGCTTTCATTTGACACTCCACTCGAAGACCTGGCAAAAAAATTTTTCACTTTCAATTTCATCACCCAAAACTAACCCCTCAAGTCAAAATTTAACTTTTAAAACTGCACGGCTCTGATTAGGTCATCAATTCCTATATTTGTGCCAAATTTTAATTTTATATGTCAAATAATTTCGGAGAAAATCGGTGTGGCAGACAGACAGACAGACAGAGAGATATTTAGATGGACACCGAAGTGAACCCATAAGAGTGCCGTACGGAACACTAAAAAGCATCCCATAGAATAGAAGCGGTAGAAACAGAGTTCAGGTTGCCATTGAGTCGTAAAGCAAGTCCGTTTTTATGAAGGCAGATTAATTTTAAGAATTTGTCTTGGTTACGAGAACTTACTCTTAAGTTTCTTTCAGCACCAGCTTCTTCGATATTTAGCGAAAGACTATTTTCTGAGGTAATGAAGTATTCGGCCAAACTGGGTACCCGGTCAAACTGTGGACCCGGCCAAATCAGCCGAGTACCCGATTTTGGCCAAGTAGATTGGATATATGTTACATCTCTAGTTTAATCCTAACTACACTTCTTGCAAGTACCTCCAAATTTATTTAATACCTTTAGTATTATAACTGTTAGATCAAAACATAATCCTGAAATATTTAAAACATTATTGAGAATCCAGTTCTATTGGCTAACTAACATTTTCTTAGCTTTCTTTTGATTTCTATTTTTGCAAAGATAATAAAAAAAATCGAAAAAATTTTAAGAAACATACCACATTTTTTAAATGAGAACTAATTTATGCATTGTAGTTTTCTTGGATACGTAGTGTATTATAAAGTATATTGAGACCAACTCCAACTAGTAATAGATATGTCGATTAGGAAGTTTTAGGTGTTATAGACTTTATAATAAATATACGTTTAATTTAATAGCATAAAAGTGGCGGAAACTTGGTTGATGGGGTGTACTTACCGATTTAGAAAAGTAATAGATACAGCAAACAGCAACTCACCTAAAACAAAATAAAACACATTTGTTCTTAAGTGTACGTAACATGTTAGTGTTATATAGTATCTGTTAAATAAACATTTCAACAAAAAAAAATTAATGTATGTTATTGTATGTGTTAAAAATATCTAGTTTATTACGTTAATGGTAGCTATTTTGCTAATGTGCTTTTTTTGTATATACATATATATATATATATATATATATATATATATATATATATATATATATATATATAGCGGATTTTTTTTCTAAAAAAACATGTTAAATTCGGAAGAATGATAAAAAGTGCTTTATTCAAAGTATGCTCCATCGCTTGTTATACATTTTTCCCATCTTTCGGGCAATTTGTGAATACCACGCCAGTAAAAATCTTCCTCTTTTGCTGCGAACCATTCATCGAGCCATTTTTTCACATCTTCGTACGAACCAAAGCGCTGCTCAGCAAGTGCGTGACCTATCGATGCAAACAAGTGGTAATCGGAAGGAGCCAAGTCTGGTCAGTAAGCCGCATGGGGTAGAACTTCCCAGCTGAGAGCTTTCAACGTGTCGCGAACTGGTTTTGCCGTATGTGATGGAGCATTGTCTTGAAGAAAAATGATTTTGTGTTGCCTTTTTCGGTATTCTGGTCTTTTTTCAAGCAGCGAAGGTTCAAATCGGTCAATTGTTGTTGGTAACGTATAGTATTAACCGTTTCCCCAGATTTTAACAGCTCATAATAGACCATGCTCCTATGGTCCCACTAAACACAGAGCATCGTCTTTCTGCCAAAGCGATTCGGTCTTGCGGTCGATGTGGATGGTGCGCCTGGGTCTACCACGATTTTTGGCGCTTGGGATTTTCAAAATAAATCCCCTGTAACTATACTATGCAAAAACGACTTCCTTTTATTCCGAGCGAGCAAAATGTCACATGTGTTTTTGCGCTTTTCCATTTGCCTGTTGTTCAACTCATGTGGTACCCATCTACCGGTCTTCTGAATCTTTCCCATCTCTCGTAGCCGATTGGAAACAGCTTGTTGACAAACACCCAATTGCTCGGCGAGTTGTTTTTGTGTTTGCGAATCATCTTCGTCCAACAATGCTTGCAATTCCACATCTTCGTATTTTTTTAGCGGTTTTCCACGTTCCTTGTCTGCAACATCAAAGTCAACCCTTTTGAAACGCCGAAATCATCGTTCACACGTATTTTGCGATGGAGCATGTTCATCATAAGCTTCTCGAAATAATCGGTATGATTCAACAGCAGTTTTCTTCAAATGAAAACACAAAATTAATGCTGTCCGCGAATGCTCTTTGTTCGGTATAAATTTTGACATATTGAACACAACACTATGCACACACTTTTCCAATTTATATATATATATATATATATATATATATATATATATATATATATATATATATATATATATATATATACATATATATATATATATATATATATATATATATACATATATATATATATATATATATATATATATATATATATATATATATATATATATATATATATATATATATATATATTAATATAACAAAGTAAAATTTGAATATTTGTTTATTTTTTGAATGTAATCTCTGCAACTACCAATCCCATTTTAAAAAATTTTTGACTGGTATGTAGCCTGGACTTTTGGAGTGAACATAAGCTACATTATATAAGGTTGTGAAAAAAGGAAGCTGGCGAAAGAAACTCGCTTGTGGCGTGGTGAGAGACGGCGATCAACAGACCAGTGCTGGCGATCAAAAAATTTTGAAAAAACTTTAGAATAGTCTTCATAAAGTGTAGATTGAGTCAAAATTATCACAAGTGCGTAGTACTAATTTTATTTTATTTGTTTATAAATAAACAAATATTTAGGTAGTAAATATCTCTTTTACACTTTTACTACTAGATTTTGAATTGCTAGATTGATTTATTGGCTACTAGATAGCTAAGATGCTGTAACTATTACACATTATTGACTAACAAAAAAACGTGAAAATACATATTGGATCAAGGACTTAACTAACTTAGCCTAGGTAAGGATTTTATTTTATTCCCAAGGCAATCACGGTATGGGACACTAATTGTGCTAATCCAACTTGCACATGACCGTTTTTTTTTACTTTTAGGAAACTGTGCATGTATGGTTGCTATTAAAGATTAAATAGTATTTAAAGACAACATTATGTTTAAAAGAGAATCGCAGACTATCTAAAGCACCAATGTTCTAATAAACTTGTAAATTTTCCATTTATCTTATTATTTTCTTGGAAAACAAGAAACAAAAATTTTATTTGAATAACCCGAAAATAAAATTCCATATTTTACCCAGCTATAAAGTGGGCAGAATAAAAAAAAATATTTGATTCGCTCTACAAACAGTTTTTAATGCTTATAATACAGACGGTACTTGTGATATATTTTTACATAGTTCATTTATACGAATTTCTGATCCCCAGCTATGTTCCAAATGTAGACATAGAAATTTCGTTACAGTGGAACAGGTACTACTAATAACCAATTAACTAATACTGCTTTAATGTTCTCAAACTTACAGCAAGTGAGTATTTTTTAGATGCAAAATAAATTGCCAAAAAGTATTGACATCTCACCAAAAACATCAATATAAATTTTTTTATCAAAAGAATTCGGAAAAAGAACAGTGCTTATATTTGTTCAAGTCCTAAGCTCGAGAAACTTGAAACATAAGTAGTAAACTTATTTCTGCAACAACTCTCAAATAACCTTAATACTTACTTGATGAAAAAGTATCAAACACCCATGGGTCATCGAATTAACTCTCTTGGCCACAGTCAAAAACAACGGTACTAAATGTCAATGTATCGGCTGAGAAAACTTTAATATACATATTAATGAAAACAGACGTGGTCTAGTTAACAAATTTAATTTTATTTTACTTGTTTGAAAACAACGTTAGTAATATGAAGAAAACCTAACCTAAAAGTACTGAGTTCTTTATAAATTCTTTTTAGCATAAATTTTTGAATCTATCCTATTCAGAAAATATTTTCTAATTTCAAACTACTAAAATAAAACAAAGTAAACTCAATGATTTTAAGCAATGATCCTAAGAAAAGATTTAAAACAAGTCACTCAGAAGCGGAACAGGAGTTAAATATTTCGCCAAAATAGAAGAAACTTGTAGATCTGCTACAAAATACCTTAGTCCACCCATTTACAACTCGGTTAACTGCCGCGCAAAAATCTGTCTTGGCCCAAGACCAGAACGTCGTTATTTCGGCTAAGAACTTTTCAGTCGAAGAAATATTCTCCAGTGTTGAAGCATCGATAAGAAAACTACCACCTGACTTAGTCGAGATCATTCGCTTTGAAACAGCTATAATTATGAAACATACCAAACCACCAAAGCTCAACCCCACAGCAGAAGAACTGTGTCTGGTAAGAGCGACAGAGGAATTATAGCCTTAATTAATGCCTGTAGTTTAACCTCTGCAGAAAAGCATCTTTTAAGCCGGGCAACTCGAAGATCTCTCAATCTTATGGGCTCCCAAAATGAGACCAATACACCACACTGCCCATCATCAATGCAATGCCCTCCAACTTATAAAATAGGTAAGTATCTTGCAAATCTTTTAAATCCTTTCGCAGAAAAAACTAGTTTATTTATTAAAAATTCAAAATATTTTATTTGGAGGTTGAAAACTATAAAGTGGATGCCGATAGATATTTTGGTCAGTTTTCACGTTCGATCACTATTCACAAATCTTCCACTTAACGATTCAATTTCTATAATATTAGGCATATTTCGACATAATCACTTGTATTCAACTTTGGTAAATTTAATAGAAGCATGTCTCTCGTCTACATGTTTTATTTTTCAAGGAACATTTTATCAACAAACTTCAAGAGCAACCATGTGTTTTCCGCTGTCTCCTGTTGTCGCCTTTGAAGAGATTGTCTTGAGCTCAGCTGTACTAACACAAAAATTTTGGTACACATATGTTGATGATATATTTGTTATCTGACCACATGGTGAAGAAAATCTAAATGATTTTTTGAATCAGCAACAATCAACGACATTTAAGTATACAATTTACAATGGAAACTCAGTTACATGATATCTATCTTTTTCTGGATGTACTGGTACAAAGAAAAAGCAACGGAGTCTTGGAACATTCGGTTCATAGAAAGTCAACTCATACCAGTAGATATATGAATGCTAATTCACTCCATGATTCCTCTCAAAAACTATCCGTTATTAACTCATTAGTATATAGAGCTTGATCAATATATGATGAAACTTCTAACTCATCTGAAACCGATAAACTGACCAGTGCTTTAAACTGATGTTGCGCTGTCAATATTTAACGTTAAACGCTTTAAAAATCCGGCTCCTATACAAAATAAGCGTCCATCAGTAGATAAAGCAGTTTTACAATACTATAAACAAAATAGTCAAAATATTTAAAAGATCCAATATGCCCACAATCTTCAACACTTGTAAGAAAATTGGGCAATATTTGAGATCACCAAAAGACATCATTGGTTTACAAAAAGAAGGTGTCTATAAAATTCCCTGTTCATGTGATACGGTGTATGTAAGAGACGCTGGAAGATCAATAGCAACTAAAATTAAGGACCTTGAAAGGGGTATTAGAAAGAAGCAAATTGGACAATCAGCAGTAGCTGAACATCAACATTCTACAGGTCGTACTACCAATGGAAGAAAAACAGAAGTTCTTGCTTGTTTCCAATTTTTATAGACGAAAGTTAACCAAGTTAGAATTGGGATCACACATAGAAAACCGGGTCACTGGGTCATGGCTCGGTCAACCCCGGCCAGGCATAAATAGTTGACTTGTGCTTCCTCGAGCCCATTCAGTGTTCCAGCCTCGAAGAGTTAAAATCCCTGCAGATGCCTCCTGCAATTGTAGGCGAAACGTAGGACAGTCACTTCATATTGAACACGGTATTATCTCGAGAACCACGATCTCTAATCCTACTCTAATCTGGATTTATTTTTTTATGAAATAACGGGCGTTATTTTGACCATTAAAAATTTGTTTATGTTGACCCATGTTGTTTGCAACGTACAGTACGTAGGTTAAACTGGTCGATCTTTTAAAACTGGAATAAAAAACACCTCAAATCTTACATGGCTTTGACACTAACATAAATTTTTAAAATACCTATAGTGCAGTTAAGAGGAATAAACTAATTAATTTAGAGTCTTTGCTGAAGGTCGCTCACAACACTACATGTTTATATCTGAACAATACAGGCAAACAATATCGTGCGTGGCCCATATTGTGAATTTGTTTAAATAATATAGACAAATTTTAAGTTTAAATTTTTTCTGCTGTCAAATCATCATTCATATTTTTGGTTTGTGTTAAATGGTAAAATTTTTGGTTTTACAACTTTTTAATTTTGTAGTGAAATTTTGAATTTTCTTTTTTAAATGTAAGTAGACAATTTTTAAACAAGTTTATAATTGTTTATTGTCTCTCGAAGCGACACTAACGTGTTCTTTTTAGGTTCCTTTCGTAAATGTTTATTCATTAACAAACTCTGTGGTCTAGATGGTTCAGTCTTTCTTTCAACAAATAAATTATAACAGACTTCATCTAGGAGAATTTCTTCAAAATTCTATTAAAGGAAATTAGTTTATTGTAATAAATATAATTTTTTTATCGTTCACTTCCCCGCCTGAGTAGGGATTTTACCTTTTTTCACATACTTAGGATGTCGTAATACCCGTTAACGTTGTCCAAGTGCCGCAACATAAGTTTTTATATTTCACAGCACCTGCTAGATAATGCAACAGTGCTGCCACAGGCATTAATGCATTTATGCAAACAACTACTACCTCGGTTCGTGGCCAGGCCAAACATACTTAAGCAAATTAATAAATACCGATCTGCCGGAATTTGAACCCGAGACCTGTACCGCACGCACTTACTACTCCACGGAGCCACGGGCCGCCACGTCGATAATCGTTGTTTTGTTTTGTAATACTAGTAAACGTTGAAATATACTAAACGATGTAATGACTAATTATTGAATAAAGTCCTCACTAGATGTTTTTTATGTCGAGACATAAAAAAACCTGTTTCATAAATGATGTTAGTGTCCTCGGCACAATGATGAAGAGGTCTTAGATACGAAAGTTAAATTTGGTATAATGGTGATAAGAAAGATGCACATTACAGAAAAAACAGTATTAACGACTTCTGCTTTCTCCGTGGCTTATCAAATTTTTGAATTGTAAGAACAATTCTAAACAACTTTCAATAACATTTCCTACAATCCCCTAAAGTTATTGAGAATTTAGTAGGACCCGACTGCAAGTCGAACATTATTATTAAAATTTTTTAGTTAAGCAACCACATAAAATAGTAAATTCAAATTTAACAGGGGATAGTGTCTGAGCGATTTCGCCATTACCTACTTATATTATTTATATCAACATCAGCAATTACTAGAACGTGTTCAGTATTTAGGTCCAGCAACAAAATTATTAATTTCCTAAAGGAGGCAATACAGCTATATAAAGAAGGTAACATGGTCAACAAAAAGAACAGACGGAAATCAAATACAAAGGTTTTTAATACCAAATTCTTTATCAACATAGTGATCCATGGAAAAATGACATCTAGTATAATGAAAGGGAAAAAAATTATGTCCAGAGTTTTAGTCAGTCCCAGTCAAAATTGAAATGCTACAAACTTTTGTTCTAAAATTAAAAAAGTCATGATATTGGTTCATTAAAGAATGGGTTTTCAAAAATTAAATGTGAACAAGTAGCTTTCAAATCCCCAGAAAGCTACTCCTATTTTAAAATCATTATCGACAAATCACAAATAGAAGGCGTGGTGGTCTGATGTATGGCCTTAGAAAATATCAGTTAAGACATTTTTCTTGAAGGTATCAGAATATTTAAATTTAGAGCCAGATAAAAATTCCCTCTGCTATTAACGAGGCAAATTCTACCGAGAACTGTGATATTATCTCATTTAATACTTAATTTTTATCAGCAGTCGTCGGTTAGCAGCACGAGACAGACGCTAGAATGGAGCAAAAAGTAAACAACCTGGAGCAAGCGGAATGGGTGGGGTTCGAAAATTGCTTAAAGTTTTGCACAGATATGATAAGCAATCCAATCATCGTGCTAATACAATCAACATTGGTCGACGTCCCGCATGTTCTGGACACACAAAGGACTAGGATAAATATACTAAAAGTTCCACTGGAACCGAATTCATTCACAGCCTAAATCAAAACACTACGTAAATAACCGGTCAAGTGCAAGTTGAACTTGCGCAATTAGTGTTCGGTACGTTGATAGCTTTTAAAATAAAAATTTTTGTTACAGATGCATAAAATGATCAGTGACTTCACAAAACACACCCCAAATGAGTTTTCAAAAAAGTTTGTTTCCAATCTTTACTGAAATCTGATGACCTTGAAATTTTTGTTTTTTTTTTTAAAATGCCAGAAAAATTATTAAAGGTAATGCACTCGTGATAATTTTCGTTCAATCTACACCCCGTGGAGAATATTCCAGAAATTTTTCAAAATTTTTTGATAAGTACTTTTCGAGATAAGGCGGGGGACAGCGATTTTTCGCGATTTTTTAAAAATATAACGAAGAAAAGTGCGCACAAGAATTACATTATATATACATTTTTTACTCGTCTTTTCACAAGCTTTCATTTGACACCACACTCGACGACCTAGTAAAAAAAATTTTTTTTTCACTTCCGATTTCACCCCCTAAAACTAACCCCTTAAGTCAAGACTACTTGGCTCTGATGAGGCCATCAATTCCTATATTATTACCAAATTTCAACTTTCTATATCAAATAGTTTCGGAGAAAATCGAGTGTGACAGACAGACAGACAGACAGATATTTAGATGGACACCGAAGTGAACCCATAAGAGTGCCGTACGGAACACTAAAAAGCATCCCATAGAATAGAAGCGGTAGAAACAGAGTTCAGGACACCGAAGTGATCTTATAAGTGTTCCATACGGAACACTAAAAATATAACGAATGATGCAATAAAAAGAGCTAAAACCGAATAAGTAACAACCAAAAAAGAAGAAAAAACAACAGCTATGTAAACTGATAATTAAGATATGATCCTAGACGATGAAAATGTTTTTGCTGAAAAAAAGCAAAAAAGAAAGGGAAGAAGGAGGAAGGATCAAAAAATGATTTGAATAACTTCGAAACCTCCAAAAAATTTCACAGTAATGTTAATGCTGATGTTTCTCACAGCCCATTCCGAAATTTAACCGTCATTTCATCATCCCAGGCCTGCCCACAGGGAAGCCAACAAAAATAAACCTATAACGTTAGTGAAGACTGACAAAAGCAGTAAAAGCTAACTAGAAAGTCAGCTTCGTCATAAAAGCAATCTTGATAAAGGACGATATAAGGAGAAGAAGAAATTTTACTAAAAATTTTTGAAATATAAAACCGATTCTTACTTTTATTGAACCGAATTTAGAAGAAGTGAAGAGGCACACCTTTAATCATTTTCTAAAATGTTACAGCTGATATTTAGGTGAATTTAACGTAGACCAAAAATTCTTTTTGCCCTCCAAAAACTCCCGCAAATATTTCTTAAGACTCATTGACCTTAAAATTGGTTAAATTTTCTGTATATTATGCCTTATAATTATAATACTGCTTAACATCGACTATATCTACCTACATATTGTCGCCGAAAAAGGAAAAGAGAGATTTTTGGTGAAAAAAAAACCACATTTACTGGTTGTTTTTTAACTAAAAATAGTGGATTGGAAATTAACATTATTAAGGTAAAATCATTTGTTCACGGTTATACTATAAATCAGTTGGTTTGGACCACAATGCCCTAGATACGTATAAAAGGTATACCATATATATTATCCATGGAACTTTAAATTTTACATTACATGGTAGTGTTGCTGCAACAAAATAATGGCCAATTATTATACATTCCCTGTATAAGCTTTTTGAGAACGCGAATGATACATACACTACCCTAGATAGTCATAAAAATAAGATTTTGGACAAGAATTTTTCAAATCCATCCAACAAAAATTACAGTTCATTATAAATGCACGTCCTATAAATCAGTTAAATTCGTAGCTATAGTACTATGTACTCACGTACTACATAATGAAAGCAATTCTCAAATCCTTTCAAATATTGGTTGTGAGGCATCCTATCTGTGAGTTATATAAGTTAAAGTTATTAGTAGGTGAAGGTTTTTTTTAATTCCTATAATAGTTGTCAACTTTTTGTCACGCACTCTGTATATAATTTTTTCTGGTTTGGACCGCAATGTTGCTGATGTCGCAATATCAATATATCATGCCTATACATGCAAAGGGTGTTTTTCAGTTAGGATATTATTTTTATCTGATTATAGTTCTTAAGACTTGAAAAGAACCTGTTTTAACCCACCTAAAGATATAGTTAGTCCATCCTAGACTAATGCGACTGTTTCGTTGTACACAAAAACATCGCTCACGTACCCAAGGTTGAGTTGGCATGGGTAATAATCTTGAATTGTGAATATAATGTTGTTTTTTCATTTCGGCTAAAACTTTCTACGCAACAGCACAGGTAAAAACCATAGGGATTCCAGTGTAATAATTTTATTTGCCAAGAAATTGCCAAAATGGATAGCTAAATTTTCTATTGGAAAACTTAATATTTTAATGCAATGGAGCATGCCGTCATTACTACCAGTCCACAATATTGTTTATTACATTTGTGATAAATATTGCCTTGTTGGTAACTAAAACTGATATAGTAAAATTTTCCTGTAACAGCTACTCACAAAATATATGTCAGAAAGTCATGTACCGATTTCGATTTATAAAAAAACTGAGAGGACGTGTTAAAAAACAGCCAATTTGTCGTATTTCGTTTAGAAAAAATTAACATTCAATCATAAAGATCTGCACTGTTATTAATGGAAAAAACTGGTGCCCCTATGGGTACGAAAATTTTCAGGAATAACATTGTAAAACATTATTAAAATGTAATTTTTTAAAAATATTGACAAGTAGTAGTAAATAAGAATCAAAAAATATGATGATGTGTACGGAATTAAAGTTTTACAGAATTTTAAGGATATTAACTTTTATAAGAGCTATACTTTTCGAAGTGACTTATTTTGGTGAGTACCATAACCTGTTTAAAAAATTAGCAAAATTATTAATCTAATATTTCGCTTTCAAACACAAGTACACAAGGTAAATATCGAAATTAATTTTTTTCCTAATGAGGAATAACAATCCAACATATTAAATAATGAATTCTACATTATAAATAAGTTGAACATAGGAAAGGCTTCAAACATATTGACTAACAAAACTAATAATGAAATAAATGGAAAATTTCTGTCTCTGAACCTTTGGTTGGTGGTTTGGTTGTAGACGGGGTAGGCATTGTGCCTGTCAGTGTACTGCAGCCTTTCAGCTTATTGTGCTTTGCTTTCTTGGTCTTAAGAAGGTTTCCTGCCAAGCCCCTTATAGTAATTTATCAGCACGATGTAGGTTTCTGTCTGTTCCGAGTTAAAGCCGCACATTCGTATAGGATGTGCTCAGAGATTTCTTCCTCTTTACCATATAATCTGCATATCGTGGGACCATTGTGGATACCCGTTTCTTCAAGTGACAGTGGCCGATGATTAGTCCCACCACTAGTTTTGTCTGGACTCTTGTTAAACAAAGGACATCAGTTGTTAGGTTCTTTGGGGGGTGGCCAACTACGTTTCTCGTATCTCTTTGGCCAGATGTAGCGAGCCAACGATCTAGATGTTGCTGACCATCTGTTGATCGTCGTTTTTATCACCTGTTTTGGTATACCACTGGCTGGTTCTGGGCCCCTGTATGGTTTTGTAGTTCCAAATCTTGCTAGGTCATTCGCTTTTTCGTTGCCTTTTATCCCGAATGTCCTGGAACCTACAGTAGTTCAACCCTGTTGTTAGTGGGGAATAGTTATAACAGGTCACATTTACAGTACATGGGGATCTAGGAGTTGGTTTAATAGGCATCTAAAGTCTTTAGAGCCGCTTGACTGTTTGATAGAATATTTATTTCTTGGTTGCGATAGTGGTCGAATGTTCTCGTGAACACATACTTGTCTTGCATGAATTTCTGTCTGGAGTATTATTGCACTTACTCTTAGTGAAATGATACAGTTTCACTTGGGCTTTTCTGCATATATACCAGAGCCTACCCCGCTCGAAGTTTTTAATCTATCTATATAATAGACCAGACCGGTCGCCTTTTTCGCAGTTTCCACCTTCATCCATAGATTTGGGTCACACACCTAGTTCTATAGGTTTTTTCGAAATTATATAATGTTATTGTAGAGTCAGAGTGCATATCCAAGAGTTTGTCGTCTATTAGATCCATAACTCATGTGTGTTTGCACTTTGAACCTATACTATTACCATAATTCACCTTGTTATGCTTCAACACTATTTAGGTTGCAAAAGCTTTGTGGCCAATAGGTTTCCTAGATATTTTAATCAAACTTTAATAAAGTATTTTTTTACTATTTTTATAGGTACTATAAGCAGGTTAATTCTCTTTTCTAATTAAATAATAGAAAGTCAAAAGTGTGCCGCACAGAACACTTATAAGATCACTTTGGTGCTGTCTGTCCATCTACCACACCGGATTTTCTTCGAAATTATTTGACACAGAAAGATGCAATTTTTCACTAATATAAGAATTGATGACACCATCAAAGGTATGTGGTTCTGAGAAGTTATTTTGACTTAAAGGGTTAGTTTTGGGGGGTGAAATCGGAAGGGAAGAAAATTTACCAGGTTATTGAGTGGGGTGTCTAATGGAAGCTTGTGAAAACGCGAGTTCAAAAATATATGTCATGTTATACGTGCGCACACTTTTCTTTGTATTATTTTTTAAAAAATTGCCAAAGATCGCTGTCCTCCCCTTATGTCGAAAAGAACTCATTAAAAAGTCTTGAAAAAATTCTGGAATATTCTCTACAGGGAGTCGATTGAATGAAAATTATCACGAGTGCATTACCTTTAATGAGTGCGGAAGCGCACTCGTGCCGGTTCCGCACTCGTGCCGCTCCTCCGCACTCGTGCCGCTCCTCCGCACTCGTGCCGCTCCTGGAGCGCTTTAGGGACTTCCCTGCAGCACGTGTGCTAGACCCATATATAAAAAAAAAAAATCTGGTATATCTAAAAAAAAAATTCAAGGTCATCAGTTTTCAACAAAGATCAGAAACAAATTTTGTTGGAAACTAATTTGGGGTGTGTTTTAAAAGCAATCAACGTTTGGAACACTAATTGCGCAATTTCGACATGCACTTGGTCGGTTTATTTCTTCTATATAGTTACCAATAAAAAAATATTTATTTTCAAAAACAAAAAAAAACGTACTGTGTTAAAAAATTTATTTGTAAATATGAATATT
The DNA here is from genome assembly GCA_019049505.1 of Pachyrhynchus sulphureomaculatus. Classification (NCBI taxonomy): domain Eukaryota; kingdom Metazoa; phylum Arthropoda; class Insecta; order Coleoptera; family Curculionidae; genus Pachyrhynchus; species Pachyrhynchus sulphureomaculatus. The sequence goes on from CM032455.1 coordinate 74,328,525, forward strand.
TAAATGATCCCGCCAATACTAAGATTAAACGATAAAGTAAATTTTGTAAAAACGCACTTAATTTGATTAAAACCTCTCCCTAATTCAAGATAGGCGTTCAATTTTCTCTATGACATTAATCAGCTTGCAGTAGGGTTATTTTTGGTTTCTAGATTTTTACTATAATAGGTGATAGGCACGATCTGAAATAAATTTATTAATAATAACGATTTAATTCTTTTTTTGCTTTTTACTACATTACAATCTTTTTTAATTAATTACAGACATAGCCACAACAATAAGCCCATGAAACGATAATAAATTTTATGTACGTGATTACAATTAAATAGTAGGTTTTTGCGTGTGTAGTTATTTTAAAATTAACAAATATAATTAAAAATTCCTCACGTTTTTATTTGAAACGTCCCTTGCAAATACACGCTCTAAAATAAACACTAAATATGATTTTCTCACACTAATAAATAATTTAAGCATTACTACTGGACATTTTGAAGAAGAAGTATGGTGATACATTAATCATAAAACATTAATACCAATTCCCTAGTTACAAATCCGTTATATCACTTATATGAAAGATTGAAAATACTTACTCCCTATAAACTGTTAAAATTGGATCAAAAAACTCATCGATCTTTTACCCCAATGCTATAACTCAAACTTCTTCCCTACTGCTAGTATTATAAATGTATCAAATGTTACATCAATATCTCGTTTCGTTCGGTAATTATAGCGGCAACATACGAAGAGACAGAGAAAACAGGCTGATTTTTCACGGGTCTATCCATTAACGATGGAAGTAAAAAGGGTTAAAAAGAGTATACTCATAAGTGATATTCACATTAAAAAGTTATGGTAAGGTATTAATAAGAAAACATAGTTTCACAGAGGGTGAGCTTCAGTTATTTACAACTGAAACCTGATATTTCGAAAAATTCTCGGAAAATAGAAAATAAAAAAAGGTTTAGTCTTCTAGACGCCACACGATATATATGAAGCATCTCCCATAGCGCCCTACACTACCTCATTAAACTTCTTATATATATTATATATAATTTAAAATAATAAAAAAAACTTCACTCTAAGAGCCCTAAAATAGACATGAAACACTTCACATACGAAACTACTTGTCTAGCTCCCTCACATATATCATTAACACCTTATATGTTTTTTTTATGTGCCTAGCATACGTGCTGCAGGGAAATCCCTAAAGCGCTACAGGAGCAACACGTGTGCGGAAAAAGCAATTCACGTTGGTCTTGAATCATTGTAAATTGTACTCGGTCGGAAACACAGTCTGGGGAAAATTATTCCAAAGTGATGAAGTTCTCCATATAAAAGACTACTTGAAAAGCGTTTGTACGAGGAGTAACAAGCTGAACCTCATACGGATGTGAAGTATTAGCGCGACATGTCTTTCTAGCATGCATCGCTCTGGGAGGAATTAAGCGGGCTACATCCATCCAACACTTTCCGTGAAAACACTTGTAGAATAGATTCAAGTTGCCAACCGTTCTTCGGTGTTCCAACGAATCAAGGTTGCTGGTCAGTTCCGGGTCTCCAATCAGGCGAATAGTTGTCTTCTGAATAGAATCCAACAAATGCAGTGTATGTTTGGAAGCAGAACCCCAAACATAGGAGCAGTTGGTCGAATTTGAGCTCTGTACAAAATTAACAGTTGCTGTGGAGTGTAAAGCTTTCTAGTCGAAATATAAATGATCATAAATAATTGATAATAATGAAAATATAACACTATTTGTAGATTATGGATTTCCAAGATCCCCAATAAGTACCTAAAACATAATATCATGTTATAATTAAAAAAATGTCTATTAGAAAATCAAAATTTGCGCTATAAATAATGGATAATATAAAATTAACAATGAAGCTCCGAGAGAGAGCTAGGGCATATTATAGTCAAAAATTTCAAAATGCAATGAAAGAAAAATTGGAAGAACCTAATAGAATACAAGAAATTCCGGACCGTTTTGAAGATGTAAATAAATTCTATACATTTTTTTAAACTCACTTAAGGACAATAACATAGTAAATGCTAAAATTAAACTTCAATATTATTAAAAATTATATTCTTCATATCATTAGTGAAAGCACTATTAGCAGTTATTATGCAATAAGGTGGAAGAACACCTTCTAAATTTCGGTATCAAAAGTTAATGATCCTTAAGAATTGAATTAATTTTAATTTGATTATTAAAAGTTCTAGAAAGAGTTTCAAAAATTTAGATTTGCGAGTCCAGAAAAACAAATTTGATTTTGTCCCACAAAAAAAATCTGGTTTTAGACCAGGATAAGCTGCACTAGGGCTATGGGCAATGTGACTGATATTCTGTGAGCTCATGACAATAACCAAGTCAAGTAACAACCTTATTACTAATAGACTATTTAAAAAGCGTTTGACTACGTCAATTAAAAAACATTATTTGTGGTGTTATATGATATTGGTTTTACTTAGGATGCCTCACGACAAATTGACTCGTACCTGAGTGATCGTATAGAACTCGTCAAAATTGATAATACTATTTCTTACTCAGCTCAGGTATCTACAGGCGTCCCACAAGAAAGCATTTTAGGTTGGTCAACATTCAGTATATATAATTCAAACTTTCATAAATGTCTAAATTTTTGTAATTATCATTTTTATGCAGACGAGATTCAATTGTACTTATCATTTTTACCTTCAGACCACGCAACAGTTAAGAATCAAATAAATTCTGATTTGAATGTACTTCTGAAAATATCCTCTGATTATATGTTAAAATTAAATCCGTCAAAACAGCAATCATATAACGTGGTAATGAAAATATTACATGTGATATTCACAACAAAATTAATATAAAAACAGGTAATGTTTAATTGAAATAAAGCCATAAAGATGAAAGTTTAGATTTAATTATGGACTTAGAACTCAGAAAGTTCATATTATCTATATATTGCAAAAAATATACTGTGCATTAACGTTCATCTGTACTTTCTAACACTGCATAAGGCAAGACATCAGAGAAAAGTTGTACAATTCTCTTATAACACTTTAACCATTGTGATAATGTTTATGGCCCCTATCTTGATAGTTCCGATATATATAAAGAATACAAAAAATTATAATTGTTGCATTCCACTTATAGTTGGTATTCGAAGATGTAATGGGAATCATACAATTTAAAAAAAAATGTGTTGAATTAATATGTTTAACAGTCTTTAACTACAATCGACATGTCTTGATGACAAAATACTAGGGTAGAATGGTCTAAGAGCACCTTTTTTTTTCCAGTCCATTTTATCATTTTCTCAGATGTGGCCACGCACCAATAGGCTGATGAGGGTATGCCGTCAACAAGTCTAGAACACCTTTCTACGGAGTCATATGGAGTGCAAACAAAACAGCCTTCAGGAATATAAACTACAAACCGATCCTCAGACCTGCTTAGCGATTTCAGAGCCACAATACGCCGCACATACAGGTATTTGAACGATCTATGCGGCCAAAAGTCAAAAAATCAAGTCAAAATATTGCCAGGTAACCGACTACCAGAGGACCCTTCCGAGAACAAAAGACAACCGCTTCCAACCCCACCCGTGCAGTCTTACCTGTTTTATGTCAGTCGGAATTCGATCCTGTTACCTCGTGTACGTTATCAGTTCTCGGCGATCTTAAAAATCATAATTGTGAAAGTGGAATTTTATGTCTATAAGTTCTAAAGTGGTGGAAAAAGTGATGGATTCTCCAAGTCGCAAATAACTATGTTATTTCATAAAACTTTTATCATTTACTTATTTGTGAGTCAACGTAAGGGACGGTAAAGAAAAGTCTTTTCCACGAGTATTATTTTGTAAAAACAAAATATGTTTTACTGTCGTTTTCATACTTCCCTGTTAGATCCGGCTATAATTTTGATAATATTCTAAACTTGGTAGTTTCAGTAAATAATAAATCAAAAAACTGGCCCCGGATAAGTCCGGATAAGATACATTTTGGGACTTTGAAAATTATGGTCAAAATTGTAAGAAAAAATAGATTTTGATTTTATCAATTTTAACTTAACGATTCTTTGTTGTAGGTACACTTGGTACATCGGGAATGACGGTTGTGACCCGGAAATACTTGTTTGACCGCATGATGAAGGAAAATTTACCTTATTTGGAAGACAAACTAAATTGCTTGAAAGAACAACTTTTGTCAACTGAAGAATATACACAAGAGCAAATACAAATCTTAAAAAGGAATTTTTCTCATTTTAAATCTAAAGTTAAACGTAGATGGATCAAAGCCCATAATAAGGAAGACATATTTCTTGAATACAATAGTTCATGGCTAGAAGGAATTTCTGAAATTTCAGTGGTTGATAGTCTGCAAAATCGATCTGGTCGACCAAGCAAACCTTTTGAACAATTGAGCGAGAGAAGTAAAAGAAGAAAGACGGAGGAGCTTCGCTTTACCTTTGAAGAGGAGGTGATAGTGCATGCCGCGCAAGTTGAGTTGAGAAAAATGGAAAAGCGAGATGCTTTAAATGTACTCAAAGAAATCATTACTACACCAACTCGGGCAACGAAATATAAAAAGGTGTATTATCGCACAAAATCATCGAAAAATAAAAGTAGCCCTTTGACTGTCAAGGAAGCAATCCAAATGTACATAGACGCAGATCTAACAAGAGAACAGTATGAAATCATAAGAAGGACGAACAAACATATTTTTCCGTGTTATAGCCTCCTATAAAAGGAAAAAAAAAAGTGTTACCCGCCACCAGAAGCGTGCAAGATAACTAGCACTAGTGCGGAAGCTCAATTACAGCCCTTGGTGGATCTTACTGTTATACGATTCTCCGACTACCTGGAAGAGGTATTGCAAACATTAAATGAACGAAAACGGAATACCCTAACTATGATTCATAAATGGGGTTGCGACGGATCACAACAATCCCAATACAAATAAAAGTTTGACAGTGATGCGGATTTGGATAGCAATATATTTCAAAGTTGCTTCGTGCCTCTAAAATTAGTGTGTGGAAAAAATAATGAAAAAACCTCGTGGGAGAATCCGACTCCGTCTTCTCCGCGTTTTTGTCGGCCAATAAGATTTCGTTTTATCAAAGAGAGTACTGATGTCACAGAACAAGCAATTAACTACATTTGATTCTCTCATTCCTACTGAGGTTGATTTGGATGAGAAAAAGTTTATAGTCAAACATAAATTTATCATGACAATGGTGGATGGAAAAGTGTGTAATGCCGCCACTGGAACCACAGCAACAAGCCGGTGCTATATTTGTGGTGCAACCTCAAAGGATTTTAACCGATTGGATATAACAAAAGAAGTTAATCCCGAGGCAGTACAATTCGGTCTCTCAGTATTACATGCCAGGATAAGATTATTTGAGAGTGTCCTACATCTGGCTTATAAACTGCCAGTAAAAAAATATAGAGAAAGAAAAACAGAGGCTGAAAAGGAACTCGAGAAAGAGAGGAAACTTGAAATCCAGACCCGGTTTCGCAATGAAACCGGGTTATTGGTCGATATGCCAAAGGCAAATTTTGGGAACACCAATGATGAGAACACCCGTCGAAGATTTTTTGAAGACCCGAAATTGGCAGCAGAAATAACGGGCCTTAGCTATAACCTGTTATATAGGTTAGAAGTCATTTTGGAGACAATCTCAAGTGGACATAAAGTCGACCCAGAAAAATATGACAAGTATGAATCAGAAACTGGTCGTCTATATGTGGACCTCTACCCGTGGCATCCCATGACACCCACGATGCACAAGATACTTGGTCATGGCGCAGAGATAATAAAAAATGCTTTGTTACCAATTGGGCAGCTGTCTGAAGAAGCCGCAGAGGCAAGGAACAAGCACTTTCGGTCTTACCGACAAGATTTTGTCCGAAAGTTTTCACGAGAAAGCTGCAACAGGGTCATTTTTAATCGTTTACTTTTAAGTTCCGATCCTTTGTTGAGCAGTATGAGGCGAATAAAGAGGATAAAGTCACATTCATTCTTACCGGAGACGCTAGAAATGCTCCTGCCTGCAGAGCCGAACCTACTGTGTTCTTCTGGAAGTGAAGATGAAAATACGTTTGTGGACGACAAAATATGATTGTTTATAGTGTATTTTTAACCCTCGACGCAAAAGTTTAAATTTTACATTTATTTTGTAAATAAATGTTTTCATTTACAATATTTTTTTTTGTAAAATTAAGTTTCGTTTTTTTATTACAAATTAAGTAATTTTATGCAAAGTAACTGATTAATTTAACTTGGTAATATAATTTAGCATACAGTAGAACCGAAAAATAATTTTGGCCGCGTAGATCGTTCAAATACCCCTATGTGCGCCGTTCTCAGTTCCGCTCCGATTCGCCTTTATTCGTTCCTCTGTCGTGAACCACCGTCGGGTGACAATTGTGGATGTGTGGCATGAGCAGTTTGCCACTAAGATGAGCTATTAGCGTTATTTAGTGTTTCGCTCGTCAACTTCGAGGTTATCGATTCGAGTTTCTGCTCGGTATGACCCATGGGCGCTGTAATCAGTCATACGAGTATTCGCTTGGTACCTAGCAAAGTGTCGCGCATAAACGCTTACTGCCTTCCTCACACCTCGGCCTTCCCATACGATTATTTCTTTTGTTTGGAACTGTTCGTTTTATTTCGTTCTTTTATCCCTTCTGGTGAATATCTATGATAAGCCACCGACAGCGAGTAACTGACATACGCATTGACCCATGGTTTACCGTTTCTCCACTATAACTAGTTACCCGCGACCTGGTGTACACTTCACCCAGAGTGGCGTCTGAGAACCGTTAGATCACCTAACTAAAGGTGCGCCGGAGGATAAATTAGCCGATGCTTCATACAGCCATGCACCACGACTGTTACAATCGATATTCTTAGTGGTTTCGAGGTCTTAACTCTAGATTTTTATTTAAAATAATACTCTTCGTTTGTAACGACATTTTCTTCTAAATGTACTATACAAATTTAACACTTACCGCAAACTTATATGTGTATGTCGTATGAGCTCCGCAAAATTTCCACTGTTTGGCTTCCTCAGTGTTAATGTTGTTGAACTTGTTTTGATATCAAACTAAGCATTATTGATAATACTATATAGTTAACTTTGGAAAGAACGCATTACTATTATTATATTTCCTATGTATGAAGCTTGGTTTTATGCGAAGTTCGTAGTTTCTTGAGTAATATCTCAGCATATTTTAAAGTTTTGCCAAGGCAACTTGCATACTTTTATGTGGAAAGGAGGTTGTAATAGACAATATGATGAAGTCTCAAGAGTCTCATACTCAAGCTGCCTCCAGAAATCTCTAAAAAGTCCTTAAGACATCACTTAAAGACCAAATCGGTCGTACAGATAGCGCAATATGATACAGCAACCCACGAGAACAGTCTAAGCGTATTCAAGCCTCAATGCGTAAATAAAACTCAGTCATACCTTAGTTCTAATTACGACATTAATTATTGTATATTGTATTGCAAACTACTCCAAATAATATTTTATTATGAAATACGAAAATTGCATTCATATTTGATAAAATCTAAAATAAAACCGACTTTTAGTAAACAAATTAATCGAGAGATTACCGATCGCTTTTTTAATTATAGGAGTTGTTAGACTTTTATTTATGGATAGGAACACCAAAATATTAATCACTTTCGTTTAATGTGGTTTTTAACGTATTGCAAAACGGTACTTTATATTAGTAAATCTTTAAGCAAATATAGGTTGTTCTTAAAACTAACGCGTCAGTAGCGTGGCAAAAATGCTTAATGCTTAAAATCTTATAACAGGTTCGACAGTAGTAAAATTGTTTGCTGCTCCATTGCAATTAATTCGCCGTTTTTGATATTACAAAAAATCTGATTTTATATTTTCCTTGCTCAACGAAACTAATGCGTTGGGAAAAGATTACCACAATTTTTGCGTCTCTTCAAGTTTTAAGTTTCCTAGATCACTAAAAGATAGTCTCTCGTTTCCGTCGAAATGTCCATTCGTATGTTGACACTATAACTCTCCAATGAAATGAGATAGTGCTTTGAAATTTTAGGTTTATATTAATTGCAGTGGGGAAGGACTTTTAGAGCGATATCGCTTAAAGAGAAGGTGGTGAAAAGGGTGCATGTCTATAAATTTTCTCTATTTTATATTATTGGTATTTGTTTTAGTTTTTGGTTAGATAATTTAACACGTAGGCTGAAAAGTTTTTTGGTTCAGCTACTTAAAACACATTTTTTTTTTTGCAAAATTCGACTTTACTCATCAGTATAGTCTCCTTCCAGAGCGATACAATCAGTCCAACGCTTTTCTAACATTTCTATACCTTTCTTGTAGAAGGATTTGTCTTTGCCTTCAAATTAGGCCTCAGTTCCGGCGATAACTTCTTCATTGGAGCCAAATCTCTTTCCTGCGAGCATTTTTTTGAGGTCTGCGAATAGATAATAGTCGCTGATGGTCAAATCTGGAGAATACGGTGAATAAGAAAGCAACTCAAACTTCAATTCATGCAATTTTGCCATCGTAACCATTGACTTGCGACACGGTGCATTGTTTTGATGAAAGAGCACTTTTTTCTTGTTTATTTGGGGCCGTTTCTTTACGATTTCTTCCTTCAAACGCACCAATAACTTTATATAATATTCGCTATTGATGGTCTTTCCCTTCTCAGCATAGTCGATAAAAATTATTCCATGCGCATCCCAAAATACAGAGGCCAAAATCTTCCCGGCCGACTGTTATATCTTTGGTCGCTTGCGGCGGCTTTCACCGGCTGCTGTCCACTCAGCTGATTGCTGATTTGATTCCGGTGTCTAGTGGTAGATACATGTTTCATCCATTGTCACATCTCGCATGAGAAAATCATTTTTTCTTGCGCTTAAACAGATCCAGACAGCCTCAGAATCATCAATACGTTGTTGTTTTTGGTCCCACTGTGAGCAAATGCTATACCGATATCAAACAGATCTTTCTCATGCCCAAATATTCATACAATATTTGACCAACATGTTCTTTTGATATCTTTAGGGTGTCAACTATCTCACGCAATTTGACTTTACGGTCATCTAAAAAAAATATGTGGAATTTTTTGATGTTTTCCGGTGTAACCACCTCATTTGGACGTCCAGAGCGTTCAACATCATTTGCATCTGTACGACCGCGTTTAAATTCAGCATACTCGTAAATGATGAGTGATTTTCCAGAGGCAGAGTCCCCGTAACCCTTATCAAGCCATTGCTTTGCTTAAACGGTATTTTTTCCCCATCAAAAAACAGTGTTTAATCAATACACGAAATTCGATTTTTCTCATTGTTTTGAAAATATCAAATGTAGCGCCACTAGAACCACTGTAAACTAATTGTCAAAATGTCACGAAATTTTGACAGGATTGTTTGAAGGTTGGTACATCCTAAAAATCATATGGATTTTTTGAAAAGGGCGACATCTATGTGTCAGACCAAAAACTTTTCAGCCTACATGTTACAAATTCTAAAATAATTATTTATTTATATATATATATATATATATATATATATATATATATATATATATATTAAGAGATTTAACGGATGGAAGGGGAGGTTTGAGGGGTTGCTTCAAAATATGTATGTCCCTTTAGGATTGTTGACCAGAGATATTTGAAAATAATGTTATTTGTTCATTATTTCCAATCTTAACAGAAACTGTTCCTTTGCTTAACTTTTTTAAAATATCTCACCATAAACTAGCTAACATTTGAAATATCGAGTTGCTTGGAGTAACTTATTTCTTAACGTGGGAAAGTTAAATTGAATGTTTATGTTAGAAATGTGTGTCTGCAAGGGAAGTACAGAATAAATAGTAAATTGCTTTACTAATTTTTTTATTGATGTTATCTAATTTTCATAATTTTCTATAATGAAAATTGCCAATTACCCGTTTCTTTATGTGATGTTTTGAACGTCTGTAATTTGCATAATATTTGATTTATATGTTTACATCAGAGATATCTTTATGTATGACTTGCAACTGAAGTCGAGTCTATATTTCACAACTTTTAATTTACTGATTTGGGAGTTGTTTATTTCCCGTGGGGGCGTATGTCTTAGGCTCTCAGAGATTTCTTACTCTTCGAGATTAGAACACCGAAAGCGAGATATAATAGTCGTGTATTTTATATGTATTCACATAATATCATCATAGCAATGCTGCGGGAAATATAAAATAACACTTATTGATTAGAAATCAAGTTCAATATCAAACTTAAATAATTTAAAAAATATATTTACAATAATATAGTTTTAATCTTGAAAAACCTCTCAAGCATTCTGAGTAATATAATAAATAATATGTATTTATACAAATTAAATTCAACAATTCTTTCAGGTCTAAATACTGTTTCACTTTATCCCAGTATTCCAGTGGATGAAGCACTAGACAAAACAGCAATGAATTTTCCAGCTTATGTTGTGGAACTATCGGAATACTGTCTAAAAAATACCTGTTTTGTTTTCAACAGTCAGATATACAAACAAACAGATGGAGCGCGCCCATGGAATCTTCCCTTTTACCAGCAATAGCCAACCTCTATATGATGTATTTTGAAACAGAGGCCCTAAGAAACTCACCGCTCAAACCGAAACTCTGGAAACGATATGTTGATGACATCTTTATAATTTGGCCCGATGGACGAAACGAATTATACACCTTCCTAACCTATTTAAACAGAATCCACCACCGGATATAGTCCACTTTGGAAATAGAAGAAGAAAAAGGCCTCCCTTTCCTTGATGTACTCATAACTCGGAAAAAATAACAGTCAACTTCAATACTCTGTCTACCGAAAGCCCACCCACACCAACAGATATTTAAACGCTGCCTGACTCACACCACCATCTATCCCCAAATCCATTCGGTAGCCTAGACCCTCGTATCGAGATCATACCTACTCACCGAACCGGACATGAGACAGCAAGAAATTACACAAATCACTAGAGTCCTTAAGTAAAACGGATATAAAAATCAATCGATACAAAGAGCGATTGCAAGGCAGCGCCATCTACAGACAAGGACAGAAGAACGGTACCTAAACCAAAGTAGAGTCCTATTACTGTATGCGAAAGGAGTTAAAGATAGGATTTGAAGAGTCCTAAGAAAACACAACATACAAACCACAAAACACTCTGTCAGACATCCTGAGGAACCCGATGGGCAAGAGAAAACTGGAAAACCATGGGGTTTACAGCATCCCTTGAGGACACTACCACAAACTGTACATAGGGCAAACAAACAGACGAATCTCTACCCGGATCCAAGAACATAAAATAAGTATCGAAAACGAACAAAAAACTTTAGCGCCTTTTTAGCACCATCACAACATCAATTTCGAGGGATCGAAACAAGTAGTCTCTATTTTACATTATGAAACAAGCAGAGTCAGAGAAGCCTTGGAAATCGAGAAGCTAAATAAGCGGGATAATGCACTTAATATCTCCACCACACGGAAGAGTCTACTAGCCAAACCAAGACATAACCAAAACATCGAGAACGCAACAGTCACCATAGCGCCGGAACCCATAATTACCACTGATACGAGCACCCAGCTAACAAACACCGATGCCCGAACGAACACTCCCAATACCCACACCTACAATGTGCGTAACTGCCGACCTTCGGTTTCTCAGTTAGCTTCGAGCGGCAGCAGTTATGTATTATTACCGAAGGGCAATATTTATCAATATATTTGTTCAATTGCTTTTGCTACACAAACACATCAGTTTTAATATATTAAGAGATTTTCATAACACTTTGTATAACGTTTAAAAAATTCATAGACATTTTAACTAAATTATATGAAAATATTTTAAACTTACTACAGATTTCGTATTATGTTTAAAATGTTGCTAAATTTTTTTTGTGTATTTAATTATAGTTCTTATTCATATTTTAGACTAATTTGTTACGGCACCATAATTATCAACAATACGACGTGGGTTTTTGCAGGAAGTTTAAAAATAATAAGTTATTGCTATGTTAGCACTACAGTACCTACTAATAATTAGATCCCTAAAAAGTTACAATTAAATTACTAATTATTATAATCTCTAACGAGTGACAATAATAATAATAATAATAATAATAACCCCTCAGGGGCTAGGGGAATTCCAGGATTCTCCTAGTACGGGCATTGACGATCCCGAGGTACCTGAGTCATGTTGTGCTGTCTTGTGTTGTCCAGATTATGTGTAATAAAAACGCAATCTTAAGGTGTTTACCGTGCCGAGAAGATGAATGGCTCAGCGTTTATGAGTCGCGAACGGTCCCCCCCGGATACCGGGCGCCCTCCGGGAGTAAGTAGCCTTGCTGTGGCATCCAGGCTCTGCCGCAGTCGACCGTTCTTTCCTAGGATACTCGTGGGAATACTATGTTAAATAATAATAATTATAATAATGAAAATGGAAGGGTGTTGCGGAGGCGGACCCCTGTCGTACAAACAGCTACAGCAACACCACAACAACAACAACTACAGACGAACCAAACAACCGCCTCAGTCGAAACTACTCCCGATAGTTTTACCAGATCCGACATTGTAGGTGATGGAAATTGCCTTTTCCGTGCAGTTAGCTTACACTTATATGGCCACCAAAACCATCATGAGAAACTCCGAGAGGTTGCTCTAAGATATTTACAACAAAACTGGTCGGAACTTCACACATTTTCATTAATTGAAGTCGACGATATAAAAAGACTTCAATAACTATTATAATTATATGAGGAAAAATGGCACCTATGGAACGAGCCTAGAGATACTTGCCCTCTCGGAAACACAAAATAGCAACTTTCACATCTTCTCAAAACAACGAAGAACAAGACATACAAAAATAACTTTTTACGGACAGACCAACAATAATAAGCACGGGAAAATACAACAAAACCATTTACCTTCTACTAACAGGCAACCCAATGTCGGGACACTTTGAGCTTCTGACACCACAAAACATTGAAAACATTCCAGAGAACAACAAACCAATAAAAGAAGCATCGGGCGAGCGACGTAACGGTCGAGGACGTCGCGGGAAATGGCAGCTCGACCAAAACGATGAAGACCAGGCAACCGAAAATGGACCTGCCAAAAGTGTTGTGTCGGCGACTAAGCCGACACCCACCAAGGCGGGAAAATCACAGCAGCGCATGAGTTGCACCACAGGAATCAACGAACAAGCCATGCGTTGCTGTAATGAAAACACAAAACCTGACAAAGAAATCACTGAGAAGAGAATCACTCGCCGCTTGGACCCACCACCATCAATCCCAAGCGCAACCGACGTAGATACGGGACAAACACAACCACCAAAGCCAGGCCAGGGCCCGTATGTTTTGCAAGGACAACACGCAACTACCAAGGCTGGCAAACTAAGACAGCGGTTAAAGTGGACGGATGAGATGAATAGGACGGTGATGCGCTGTTACTACACCGCCACCAAAAACTCGAAACAATAACATCGGGCTACAGACCGGAACTGCACAGACTTTTCTTGACCGAATATCCACATCTGCAATTACTTGTTTCAGAACAGAGAGTAATAGACCAAAAAAGAGTTATTACCAAGAACAATCGTCTCACACCTCTCGAATTGCAAACCATCAAGGACACAGTGGCTGTTGAACTGAACACAGACCAACCAAACAATAGAAACAATAAAGCAGATTCCGAACCAGCCTCACACACACAACCACCCAGTCGAACACAACAAGACCCACCACCCAGGAGGAGCATAACGCAAAATAATATTGCGACTACCGCGCAACACCATATCGCAGACAACAACATGAATCACTCGCCACCCTCAACAACATCCACACACCACCCCGAATCACCTCTCATACAAACACTTAAAGAAAAAAATGGAGTCACATCTAGCTCGTTGGTCAGGCACCGACCCCACAACAAGAAATCCCATCCCTCGTTTAATCTTCAGACAGAGCACGCAACCAATCCTCAACACAGTAAACAAGCACATAATACCTCATTATATAACAGACTTAAGCACAATCGAAGACATTCACACAATAATATACGCAGCAGCAATCACCACTCTAACACAAAATAATCAAAAACTCCCTCAACGACAAGGAAACCCCAACAGGACAAAACCAAAATTCAAGTGGCAAAATAAGAATAGAAAACAAAATCAACAACATCAGGAGAGATCTAGGACATCTTACCCAGTTTATAAGCGGGAACGCGTCCAAACGTGTCACACAGGGGGCAAACAAGATCAAATCTAAGTCTCCCAACAGAACACTGCCAGAAATCCTCGATACCTTGAAACAAAAAACTATCTGTATATGCCGCAAGACTCCGTAGATACAAAGAATCAAATGAGAGGAAAGACACCAACAACCTCTTCCGAAGAAGCGAAAAACAGTTCTACCGGAAAACTATGTACAACAAACAGATAGCAGTGACTGAACCACCAAACAAACAAGAACTCACAGATTATTGGAAAAGTATCTGGTCAGAACCCAAACTACACAATAATAACACCCCCTGGATCAAAGCCGAAGAAGACAAACATAAATATGTGACAGAACAAGAAAATTCCACACTAACTACAGAAGAAATTACAGAAACAATCAAACACACACACAAACTGGAAATGTCCTGGAATAGACAATATACAAAACTTCTGGTACAAACAGTTTACCACCACACACGAAGCACTCACACACCAAATCAACAAAGCCATTCTACAACCACACACATTTCCCACCTTCCTCACACAAGGAATAACATACGTTAAACCCAAAAGCTCAGACACCACAAAACCCGTCAAACTACCGACCTATCACCTGTCTTCCAACCCTATACAAGATCATCACAGCCACAATATCGAAGAAAATAGAACAACACCTAATAGACAACAATATTCTCACAGAAGAGCAGAAGGGATGCAGGAAAAATAGTCGAGGATGCAAAGAGCAGCTGATTATAGATAGCGTGATTATGGGACAAACCAGAAAAGAACACAGAAACCTTCACATCGGTTACATAGACTATAAAAAAGCCTTCGACTCCATACCCCACAGCTGGTTAATCAGGGCCCTAGAAATCTATAAAATCAACCAACACCTCAGGCAGTTTCTCGCGCAAATTATGAAAACATGGAAAACCAAAATACGCCTAGAAACACAAACCGAACGGATCCAAACAGAAGAGCTGTACATCAGACGGGGTATATTTCAGGGAGACTCGCTCAGTGCTCTATGGTTTTGCCTCTGTCTCAATCCACTCTCAAATATACTAAACAGAACAGAGCATGGCTTCAATATCAGACACCAAAAAGTGAATCAACATAAAATAAACCACCTCCTTTATATGGACGACATAAAACTCTACGCTGCCACACAAACACAGCTGAAAAGAACTTCTCAAAATCACAGAAATATTCACCTTAGATGTCAGTATGGAATTTGGTATAAGTAAATGCAAAGTGCTCCACATCAACAAAGGCCAATGGAAGTGCCACCATGAGACAGAAACCATCAACAATGAAACACTCGATAACATGTTCGACAAAGAAACATACAAATATCTAGGCTTCCAACAAAGCACCAAACTCAACCACACTCACATCAAAACAGAGCTCAGAACCGAATTCAAAACAGACTGACGAAACTTTTTGCAAACAAAACTCAACTCTAAGAATCTCACTAAAGCCATCAATACGTTCGCTATACCTATACTCACATATTCATTTGGTATCATCAAATGGTCACAAACAGACATAGAAAATATTCACATCCTTATACGATCTCAATTCACCAAATACAGGAAATTACACCCCAACGCATGCAAAGAAAGACTTACCATCGAGAGGAAGGCAGGAGGAAGAGGAATTATAGACATCAGATCATTACACACAAAACAAATACAAACACTTAGGAAATTCTTTCACAGCAAGCAAACCAGAGCCTCCACACAGCGACAGTGAAAGCAGACAAAAACTACACACCTCTCGACTTAGCCCCGGGCAGACCACTCAGCGGACACACACAGTCACACCCAATTACAACAGGAAAAAATGAAAACGTGGTCAGAGAAAAACACTCCACGGAAAACACAGATACCACATAGAACAAGACCACGTAAATAAAAAACAATCATACACCTGGTTACAGGATGGGCAGCTATTCCCTGAGACTGAAGGCTTCTTACTTGCCATCCAGGATAAAGTCATATTAACCAGAAACTACCAAAAGCATATCATCAAAGACCCGACTATTGCAGAGGACAGATGTAGGAAGTGCCACCAGCAGAAAGAAACGATCGAACACATAACGAGCGGATGTAAAATATTGGCCGGAACAGAGTACACAGCCAGGCATGATTCAGCTGCCAAAGTAGTTCACCAAGCACTGGCCACAACATACAAACTCATAGAAAACACAGATCCCTACTACAAATACACGCCAACATCCATACTTGAAAATGAAGATTACAAGCTCTACTGGGACATCGGTATCCATACAGATAAAACAGTCTCCGCCAATAGACCCGATATTACTTTTCAGTGCAAAAAAAGGAAAAGTCACCTATCTAATTGACATAGCTGTCCCCAACGACATAAACATCCAAACGAAATACACAGAAAAAATTTCCAAATACACAGACCTTGCAACGGAAATAAAAAGGCTATGGAGACAAGAAAAAGTCATCATTGTCCCCCTCATTATATCAGCCACAGGCCTTACACCAATAACATTCACACCACATTTAGTGCAATTAGGACTCAACACAGACATACACAGAAACATTCAGAAGTCAGTGATTTTGAAAACATGTAACATTGTCAGGTCATTCCTTAATACGGAATGGTAATAGCGTTTGTGCTGACTTGGTTTTTGGCCCGTCAGCCAAACATGGAACCACATTGATCAAATGTGAGAAAGAAGAACTTTTTGTAGTAATAATAATAATAATGATGCATAATACCTCAGTATATAACAGACTCAAGCACAATCGAAGACATTCACACAATAATATACGCAGCAGCAATCACCACTCTAACACAAAATAATCAAAAACTCCCTCAACGACAAGGAAACCCCAACAGGACAAAACCAAAATTCAAATGGCAAATAAGAATAGAAAACAAAATCAACAACATCAGGAGAGATCTAGGACATCTTACCCAGTTTATAAGCGGAACGCGTCCAAACGTGTCACACAGGGGGCAAACAAGATCAAATCTAAGTCTCCCAACAGAACACTGCCAGAAATCCTCGATACCTTGAAACAAAAACTATCTGTATATGCCGCAAGACTCCGTAGATACAAAGAATCAAATGAGAGGAAAGACACCAACAACCTCTTCCGAAGAAGCGAAAAACAGTTCTACCGGAAAACTATGTACATCAGACAGATAGCAGTGACTGAACCACCAAACAAACAAGAACTCACAGATTATTGGAAAAGTATCTGGTCAGAACCCAAACAACACAATAATAACACCCCCTGGATCAAAGCCGAAGAAGACAAACATAAACATGTGACAGAACAAGAAAATACCACATTTAATACACAAGAAATTACAGAAACTATCAAACACACACACAACTGGAAATGTCCTGGAATAGACAATATACAAAACTTCTGGTACAAACAGTTTACCACCACACACGAAGCACTCACACACCAAATCAACAAAGCCATTCTACAACCACACACATTTCCCACTTTCCTCACACAAGGAATAACATACGTTAAACCCAAAAGCTCAGACACCACAAACCCGTCAAACTACCGACCTATCACCTGTCTTCCAACCCTATACAAGATCATCACAGCCACAATATCGAAGAAAATAGAACAACACCTAACAGACAACAATATCTTCACAGAAGAGCAGAAGGGATGCAGGAAAAATAGTCGAGGATGCAAAGAGCAGCTGATTATAGATAACGTGATTATGGGACAAACCAGAAAAGAACACAGAAACCTTCACATCGGTTACATAGACTATAAAAAAGCCTTCGACTCCATACCCCACAGCTGGTTAATCAGGGCCCTAGAAATCTATAAAATCAACCAACACCTCAGGCAGTTTCTCGCGCAAATTATGAAAACATGGAAAACCAAAATACGCCTAGAAACACAAACCGAACGATCCAAACAGAAGAGCTGTACATCAGACGGGGTATATTTCAGGGAGACTCGCTCAGTGCTCTATGGTTTTGCCTCTGTCTCAACACTCTCAAATATACTAAACAGAACAGAGCATGGCTTCAATATCAGACACCAAAAAGAGAATCAACATAAAATAAACCACCTCCTATATATGGACGACATAAAACTCTACGCTGCCACACAAACACAGCTGAAAGAACTCCTCAAAATCGCAGAAATATTCACCTTAGATGTCAATATGGAATTTGGTATAAGTAAATGCAAAGTGTTCCACATCAACAAAGGCCAATGGAAGCACCACCATGAGACAGAAATCATCAACAATGAAACGCTCGATAACATGTTCGATAAAGAAACATACAAATATCTAGGCTTCCAACAAAGCACCAAACTCAACCACACTCACATCAAACTGACGAAACTTTTGCAAACAAAACTCAACTCTAAGAATCTCACTAAAGCCATCAACACGTTCGCTATACCTATACTCACATATTCATTTGGTATCATCAAATAGTCACAAACAGACATAGAAAATATTCACATCCTTATACGATCTCAATTCACCAAATACAGGAAATTACACCCCAACGCATGCAAAGAAAGACTTACCATCGAGAGGAAGGCAGGAGGAAGAGGAATTATAGACATCAGATCATTACACACAAAACAAATACAAACACTTAGAAATTCTTTCACAGCAAGCAAACCAGCCTCCACACAGCGACAGTGAAAGCAGACAAAAACTACACACCTCTCGACTTAGCCCGGCAGACCACTCAGCAGACACACACAGTCACACCCAATTACAACAGGAAAAGATGAAAACGTGGTCAGAAAAACACTCCCACGGAAAACACAGATACCACATAGAACAAGACCACGTAAATAAAAAACAATCATACACCTGGTTACGGGATGGGCAGCTATTTCCTGAGACTGAAGGCTTCTTACTTGCCATCCAGGATAAAGTCATATTAACCAGAAACTACCAAAAGCATATCATCAAAGACCCGACTATTGCAGAGGACAGATGTAGGAAATGCCACCAGCAGAAAGAAACGATCGAACACATAACGAGCGGATGTAAAATATTGGCCGGAACGGAGTACACAGCCAGGCATGATTCAGCTGCCAAAGTGGTTCACCAAGCACTAGCCACAACATACAGACTCATAGAAAACACAGATCCCTACTACAAATACACGCCAACATCCCATACTTGAAAATGAAGATTACAAGCTCTACTGGGATATCGGTATCCATACAGATAAAACAGTCTCCGCCAATAGACCCGATGTTACTTTTCAGTGCAAAAAAGGAAAAGTCACCTATCTGATTGACATAGCTGTCCCCAACGACACAAACATCCAAGCGAAATACACAGAAAAAATTTCCAAATACACAGACCTTGCAACGGAAATAAAAAGGCTATGGAGACAGGAAAAAGTCATCATTGTCCCCCTCATTATATCAGCCACAGGCCTTACACCAATAACATTCACACCACATTTAGTGCAATTGGGACTCAACACGGACATACACAGAAACATTCAGAAGTCAGTGATTTTGAAAACATGTAACATTGTCAGGTCATTCCTTAATACGGAATGGTAATAGCGTTTGTGCTGACTTGGTTTTGGCCCGTCAGCCAAACATGGAACCACATTGATCAAATGTGAGAGAAAGAAGAACTTTTTGTAATAAATAATGATGACTTTATTGTATAAATATACAAAAGGCGAAGTTGAAGCTTGGCCTTCCTGTCTTAACCTATCCTAACCTAACAATTATTATATTACTTATGTGTATCATATTATAATTATGGGGCATACATGTACTGTTACAAATATATTTCGGATGTATCATGTAAACATAAGAAAACAATTTATAAAAATAATGATATAATTTTGCTCCCAATTTCATTTTTAAATTTCAAGCCTTTGAGACTTTTTAAATATCTGGAACTTTATTATAAATGCTATAGACCTGGTAACTGAATGATCTTTGATATTGTGCTGTTCTATGCAAGGGTGGTGATATTTGTTGTTTATGCCTTAAGTCTAGGTTATGAGCATCATGTCTAAATTTAATTTTTTGATACAAGTAA
>CM032455.1:74348923-74351423 GCA_019049505.1 Pachyrhynchus sulphureomaculatus
ACAACCATCATTAACAAGTGATTTCTTTCAGTTTCTGTTAAATGTACCCTTATGATATTACTCTCAAAGTGAAATTCACAAAATGCAGCAATAAACGTTTTCGTCAATAAATCATTTTTGACGCGTTAAGTCGTTACCTGACAGTAAATGTTTGACTCATTTTTTTTTTTTCTTTTAAATTTGATCTTAATTTCAAATAACAATAATTCCAAAAACAGTTCAATTTTGATAATATGGTATATAAGACAAATAATATCTAGAATTTCTAGTAGACTCAACAATAAAATAATATACAGGGCTTTCTATTTTAAAAAATTTAAGATGGGCTAATTTCTTCGAACTGACATTTCAAAATATTTTATTGTCAACGTCAGCATATACGCCGAATAACTCCCTATAACATTTATTTAAACATTTCTTTGATATACTGATTAATAAATACTGTGGAATCATTATTTCAGACATATAGGGCACCCTGTATATTATATATATACAGTAATACCCCACTTAGAGCGCGACCCCGTTACGCGCGGTTTCACTATAAACGCGAATTTCAAATTTCGCGCTCATGTAGTCATTAACTTCTCTATGGTCGCGGGGGGATCCCCGCTTTCTCTGAATATTCTCTTTGAAGAATTGGGAATTCCCTGTCCTTCGACTTTGTTCTATGGGGATTTCCTCGTTCGTTTCGTGTGTTCATTTGTTCCGTAATGTTAGTTCGGTCGGCTGGCAGTTTTGTTTTAATATTTATTGGAGATACATACATACATAATTTAACCCTACGTTAAAAATGCCGCCTGTAAAGAAAAAAAGAGCGTAAAAGCGTCACTTTGGAATTGAAGATGAAAGTGTTAAGAAGAATGGAAAATGGAGGCAAAGCAACAATTGTTGGGAGAGATTTTGGACTCTCAGAATCGACTGTGAGAACGATTTATAAAAATCGGGAAAAAATTAAAAATCTCCAGCGAAGGTTCAACACCTATAAGTGCAACAAAACTTTCTCGTTCGAGATCATCTATCTTAGAAAGAATGGAGAAATTACTGTCAGTCTGGATCGAAGATTTGAATAAGAAGAACACACCACTAAGTCAAGATCTCATATGCACAAAAGCAAAATCTTTGTATGAGATGCTGAAAACAAAAGAAGGAGAAGGGAGTGCCACTCCGACTTTTGCTGCCAGCAGAGGCTGGTTCCATCGGTTCAAGCAGCGTTCTAATCTTCACAATATCCACATAACAGGCGAGGCGGCCAGCGCGGACATTCAAGCTGCAGCTGAGTTTCCAGACAAGTTTCAAGACTTCGTTAGACGAGAGAAAATTCCTGCTTGTCTCATCTTCAATGTTGATGAGACCGCACTTTACTGGAAAAAAATGCCATCTCGAACATTCATTTCTAAGGAAGAACGTCAAGCCAGTGGTTTCAAAGCTGCGAAAGATCGACTAACACTTCTGCTGGGTGGTAATGCCACTGGTGATTTCAAACTGAAACCTTTACTAGTGTACCATTCAGAAACACCCCGTGCAATGCGAGGCACAGACAAGACAAGTCTACCAGTTGTGTGGCGATCAAACAGAAAGGCGTGGGTTACACGGGAAATTTTTCAAGAATGGTATTCTAATAGTTTTTGCCCATCAGTCAAATCATACTGTGACAGAAATGGGCTTGAACCTAAAGTTATATTACTCTTAGACAATGCCCCAGGACATCCAACCTCACTTGATACGCCCAGAGACTTAAAAGTGTACGTAAAGTTCCTTCCACCAAACACTACGTCAATATTACAACCTATGGACCAGGGAGCAATAGCAAACTTCAAAGCTTATTACCATCGCCGCACTTTTAGCCAACTAATTCATGAAACTGACGGGGAAGGAAGACAGTCTATGCGAGAGTGGTGGAAGTCATACAACATTATGAAGTCTATTCACAACATAGAAGAGAGGCTTGGAAGGAAGTTAAAATGAGTTGTATGAATGGGGTGTGGCGTAATCTTTGGCCAGATGTAGTGGAAGCACCTAGAAGAATTGTCCAGATGCAGAGACAATGCTTGAAGACATTGCTGCAATGATTGAGGGGTCTGAACTTGAAGATGTCACGGTAGAAGATCTCGTAGAACTTGTAGCAACGCACGACGATCCTATTAGCAATGAAGATCTGATCGAGTTACAGAATAATCCTATCTACGATGAGGAAGAACAAGTAGAAGAGAAAGTTTTATCTTCAGGGAAAATACAAAATGCACTTTCAAAAATTTATTCAGGTTTGGACATATTGCAGAGTATAGACAATAATGATGACCGTGTCTTGACCGTGTGTCAAACAATTAAAAACAGTGTTGGGTGTTATGAACGTATTTTACAAGAACGTAAACAAAACGTTACCCAAAAGACAATAGATGTATTTTTCCGTAAAAAATAAGAGTATGTATTGCATAAAGTGTTCTTAGAATTAAAGTGATTGATTAAAATGATTTGTATTTTTTTGTATTAAATTTTGACT
>CM032455.1:74353923-74472387 GCA_019049505.1 Pachyrhynchus sulphureomaculatus
GTTTCTGTGACCGTTGTCGTACCGACAAACTCGGTCTGCAGTTTTGTAACCATACGTTATTTTTTAGTATGGGTTTAAATGGGAGCTGAATTTCTATGACCGTTGTCGTAACGTTAAACTTTTTCGGTCCGTTACGTTATTTTTTGCACGAATTCAGGCGAAATTGTCGAATGGTGAAATGGTCCTGGCATTTGAAAAAGCGTGTTTACCGTCCGCATAAGTTGTTTTTTGTAACAAAATATGTCCTGTACGGGGTAAAAAGGCCTAAATGAGTGTCAAAAAGGCTTTATTGTTTTTTGTGTAAAATGTGTCCAAAAGGTCCTTATTCGTGTGAATAGGGGTGTATAAGTTGAAGATAGTTGAAAAAGGCCTAAATGAGTGTGTAAAACGTCCTTATTCATGTAAATGTGGGTTGTTTTTGTGAAAACAGGGGTTGAAAAGTAGTTGGTCAAAAGGTCCTTATATTAGAAGGCACGGTTAGATGTATGTAAATGTTTGTATTTATCGTGACGGTAAATGGTTTACCGTACCGTAATAGTGTGTATTTCAATAGCGCTTATTTTAGCAGGGTACCTTAACTTCATTAAAAACTTCGTAAACTTTCATTAGAGGAGAAGTTGCATTAAGATGAGTTTTGATTGGTCTCGTTGCACGAAAGTAGGCGTAACGTGATAAGAAAAGTGTAATATTGATAGGTTGAATGTGTATGTAGTGTAAAAGGTAGATAAGAAAATTGTAATTGGTTGGTTGACTAGGTAAAATGGCTTCCATAAGGCATGTATTTGGTTGGTTTGTTGTGTACAGGGTGATAAGAAAAGTATAATTTGATAGGTTGATTAGGTAGAATGGGTGTTGGCTAGTCGAAACTGCACTCGTTTGATATTTTGAAGTGTAAAAGCTATGGTGTAAAAGTGGTTCAATATGTAATATATTAGTTGGAATTGTGTTGAAAAAGGCCTTATTAGTATGTATTTTCGAGGTAAAATTTGGTAAACGTTCCCCTAATTTGTTATATGGCGCCGTAAAGTCGGTAAAAATGTCGAAGATAAGGCTAAATGTAAACAAAAAGTATGACTCATGCTAATTTCCTTGAATTGAAACCAAGTAAGCCTCTGCGAATTATTCTAAAAATAGAAATAACGTGATAGCCAGAATGTTCTAAATGGGCTGATAGGTCACAAAATTGATAAGAAAGGTCAAAAATAGCTGATAAGGAGTTGCTTTGAATGCATACAAGTGTAGTAAAATTGGTTATATTTGTCAAGAATAGTAAAATAAGTATGAAATGAGCTTAACATAGTTTAAAACAAGGATATTTGGATTCGATTGTTGTTGTCTAAATGGTCTGATAGGTCACATAATAGATAAGAAAGTTTAAAAATAATTGATAATGAGTTGAGTAAAATGTATTGAGAATGCAAATAATTGAAAGAGCAAGAAATTTACGTTATTTGGTTGTCGTAACGTTAAATGTAAACGTAAAAGTTGTTGTTTTTTTCTAGTTAGGTTCCTACTATTATTATATTGATGTATGAAATGAGCTTAAATTAGTCTAGTTGGCCTCGTTGAAATTTTGTGTGTGAACTCGTTTGTTATATGAAAGCAAAAGTTAAATAAAACACACTTGTCAAGAACAGTAAAATAAGTATGAAATGAGCTTAAATGAATCTCAAACGAGTTTGGATTCAATGATTTGAACTCGTTGGCTTGTAATAATAGGAAAAATTTTAAATGAGCCTAGCCTTTTACCGTATTTCATTGTCGTAACGTTAAATGTAAACGTAAAAGTTGTTGTTTGTTCTAGTTAGGTTAGTTTTGTTGACCCTAGATTAATTTGGTCTCGTTGGATTGTAATAAAAGTAAAATATATATGTAGAGAGATGAGCCTAGCCTAGCCTAGTTTGGACTCGTTGTTATTTCTATATTATGAGAGGAGATTAAAACACAGTATGAGCATACAGATTTAATAAATATATTAATACCAATGAATGAAACTCGTTGAAATGGTATACAAAAACAAAAGAGCCATAAAAAGGAGAAAATTTGAAAAACTACTTACTAAAATACTTAAAAGTACAAAATATCTATAAAACAATATAGTTTACTAATAACTACCTAAAATCTTAAGATGTAAATAATATTTTGCCTGGTACGAAATGATATCAACAAAAACCAGTTGTTATAAAATTAAATGAGAGTTCAACAAATTTGATAAGAAATGTTAAAATTAGTTGATAAGAAGTAGATTCGAATACATTGAGAATGTAATAAAACAACATTTTAGATTTACTGTATTTGTTTGTCGTAACGTTAAATGTAAACGTAAAATTTGTTTGTTCTCAAGTTACTTGTAAAATGTATAAAGTACAAATAACTGTATAAATTCGAGAGTTCAACAAAAACAGATAAGAAAAGTTAAAATTAGTTGATAAGAAGTAGACTCGAATGCATTGAGAATGCAATAAGTTAAAGACCAATAAATTTACCGTATTTGTTGTCGTAACGTTAAAGTAGACGTAAAAGTTGATAGTCTGTAAATATAATATATGAAAAAATATTATTTGTCTACTAAAAAGCAAACAGGAAAATTTGAATAACTATGAATTGTTTAAATTATTGACTTACTTAAATACTTAAAAGTACAAAATCTCTATAAAACAATAAAACTAACTAAAACTTAAGATGTAAATAATATGTTGCCTGGTACGAAATGATACAAAAACCAGTTGTTATAAAATTAACTGAAAGTTCAACAAATTTGATAAGAAAGATCAAATATTTGTCGATAAGAGGATGTAAAATGTATTGGATAAAGTATAAATTGCAATGTATACTAATAATTATATATTCGACTAGAAATATGAGAGAGAGTTCAGTAAAAACAGATAAGAGAGGTTAAAATTAGTTGATAAGAAGTAGATTCGAATGCATTGAGATTGCAAATAATTGAAAGACCAAGAAATTTACGGTATTTCATTGTCGTAACATTAAATGTAAACGTAAAAGTTGTTGTTTGTTTTCAAGTTAAAACTACTTAGTAATTCTGATATTTGTATAAATCAAAATTTGTTTCCAAAAGAACAAAGATTTGACAATAATAAACTAAGAAGTAGCCTGTAAATATAATAACATGACTAAATACAGAGAAAATCATACTAAATTACTACAAAAGGTTCAAAATGTCTTCAAAATAAGAGTAAAGTTATCAAAAATCCTAATAAATAACCTATATATGTTAAACAATATATCTTGACAATAAATTTAAACAGTTTGTTGTACAGTTGTTTTAATGATTTTAAAATAATACGAGTAATGGATGAATGCTTTATTTTTGAGTCTTTGAATATATTCGTTTAAGGTTATTATCTTCATCTGATGAGCATTTATATTCGGGAGAACCAAATAGGATACATTGACTCCAACCACTAAAATGTGCTCTATTCGTTATACTATTAATATCTCGGCAATAAATTTGAACTTGTTGTAAATGTGGTACTACTTGGAAACATCTCTTACATTGTTTAAATCGTTCTTTAGGTACATTATAATTAACCTTCCAATCATACCATTCCATAGTTTTCAAACCACACACTGGACATTGTAACTTTAATTTAAATCGACCAATATCACTCATACTTTGATGTATATTTGAAAACATGGTTAGATGGATAAAACTATTTGTTTTACGTTTTAAACTACTTTAAATTTTTTAAAGTTAATCAAATATATACACATAAATAACGATGTATGGAGTCGACTAGTCGCTAAAAATCTCAAAAATAACAAAACAAATGGATTAATTTCGTTTATAAAATGATAAGAGATAAATGTCGAAAACATGTTTATAATAACAAATATTTGGTGATTGGAAAATTTTGGTATGACTTAATTAGCGCTATCTTTTTGAAAAACAAACTGCAAAATACCAAATAATAATAACAATATCTGGTGATTGGAAAATTTTGGCTGATTTACTCACAGTAAAAGTATCAGAGAAAACATTTTTATATTTATTCGAAAATTTATTTTTTAATACAGCTCAATAGATTTACAACTAGTTTCGATAATTGCTCAATTAACTTATTATTATTATTATGATTGCAATAAATACTACATTGTACACCTTTGTTTGATGTTGACAACGATGACAATTCTTCATTGACACGTCTTAGTACCATACGAATATGGAAACATTCACATGTATCGGGTCCTTCTCGAACTCCAGGATGTGACCATACACATGATACGCAATGTGTTTCTAAATTATTATTTGTTGTAACTTGTTTGCGATCTATAAAAGGTGTTAAATATTCTCGATAAGATATTAGTCAAATCCTTATTTCACAACAACAACATGATAAATTCTTGACAAAATCATCAATTCTTCTACAAGTTTTATGTACTAAATCATCTTGACTGAATAAATTCATTATATTTTGCAAATAAGATGAAATCTTTGTAAATTTAATAAATGTGTTATGCTGAGATTTTCCTATGATCAACTGATAAGGTTTTTATACCATTGAGAAGGGATATGTATATTTAAATGGATATGTTGTGACTGGTTAGTAGTCAGTATTTGATAAACATAAAATTAAATAAACAATGAGTGAAGATCGTCAACGAGAACAACAACAACAACGAGACCAAGTATATGTAGTAACAAAAAGAAATGGACTTTGGATTAATCGTGATGCTGTCGAATTAACACCTGGTAAATTGATAAGTGGAGTCGGTTTATATCAAAATGGAGGATGTATAGCTTGTGGTGTTCGTGATAACGATCTGTTTTCAGTGGGGCAACAACAACAAAGAATGCATTCGAAATGTCAGAATATCTGGAAGACTGGTACACATGATCGTATAGATAAATATGTACAATCAATAATTCCACGACCCATTGGTGAACGAGAATACCAACAACAACAACGAGAACAAAGAGGTAACCAGTAGAAACTCCTTGATAATTCTTGTTTAGTTTTTAAGTAATAGTATATTTGTCCTAATAAAGTCCTTATATCCTTAAATATTTAATGTTTCGTTTTTCTAGTATAATAATGAAATCCTTATATTCTTACTACTTTTAATATTTCAAATAGGAAATGATTTCTTCTATCTACTAATAATAATAATAATAATAAAACACACATGTTTGAATTGAAAATATTTATTAAATTCGCTCTTTCATTAATTTTTCTACAAATTATTCCGTTAACATTGTTTTTTTACGAAAAATTCCAAAGTTTATTATTATTAAATACAGATTGATTTTTGATGTTGATATACATTATGGGATGAATATCGAAAGCCATGTCAATAGTGTCATACAATTTGTAGTACTACACTGAACTTTAGCATTGTAGGTTAGATTATGATCTAAACAGGAAGGTTTTGTATTTTCAAATGTTGGCATGTTCCATACATTTAAAGTATCTATATCGATCATCTTAAAATTGGGATTAGTATGCATATTAGTACTAGAAGCAGCAATGTTGTCTTGAACGAATCGAAAAACATGTTTTCCTTTTACATACAATACATCAATATTGTCCAGTACTCTATCTAAAATTTCTCCAACTTGATTGTAATTTACATAGCCGGAAGAATATCGTAAACCATGTTCCTTTTCAGCCTTACAAACAGCTCTTTTATTGAGTCGAGATAATTGAGCAAAGGGTATTTTCGGTTTCAATACATAATGACTTGTCTGTAAACCATTTGATATCGTAATTTCTTTAGCATGGAATTCTTCCACATACACATCATGATTAGCATCATCGGCAGCAAATAAAAAGTTAAATCCCTGAATATCGAGAACAGCCAACTTCATCGTGTCACAGTTACTTTACAACTAATACAACTTTTACAAAGCACACATACATATATAATATGACTTTGTCTCTCCACAAAACAAGTCAGAATTGACTCACTATAGAGAAAAATGGTATGTATTTTCCTTGTTTAACTGAATTGATTTCAATCTTAATCTTGTTTTGTTTTTTTCATAGTATTTGTAGTGAATAGAATAAAAATAGTTAGGTCTCTAGAGATTTTAATGTTAAAATATTAAACAAAAGGTTTATACGAGAGAAATATTTATTTTATTCTTAAAAAAACATTTATATTACAAAATACCTAAAATCTAAACTATAATATCTGATATCTTAATTTAATTACATCCTCCCAACTTGAATATTCATTATCATCCTCCTCATCTGCATTGTATCCATCATCCACATCCATTTCACTCTCTGATTGGTCACTAACTATAATCATCTCTTCCTCCTCATCCTTTTTCTCCTTTAACCATCTTTGTTTTAATATACTCAGCGGGATTTCGTCATCATCATCATCATTTTCGTCATCATTCTCAACTTGAACAGTTTGTTGTAATCTTTCTTTTAATATATTTAAGGGTAAATTTTCTTCTTCCTCTTCAGCAATTTCCATTTCCCTTAATTCCAGTAGTCTTAGTAATTCTATATTTCGTTTAATAACTTTGTTGGCATAATCTTCTTCTTCTTCATTAAAAAGCGACATAATTAAGTATTATTTAGAATATTATCAAGTAACTATTAGACGAATGAATTTTGTATTGATTTTAATACCATTCTATACACCTATTATATAGGGGATTTAATCACAAACATAGTCGTCATGAGAGTCAATTAGTCTATTAAAAATTCCAAAAGATAAGCAAGTATGTAAACTAGTGGAGTCGTTTTGTCTGTAAAAATGTTGTCTGATAAGGTTTTAAGTAAACAACATATTAGTAAAAATTTGATAATTTATTGCTCAAACTAGTCACATAAATTTTCCAAATATCAAATGACGTGAATTATTTTTTTCCTGTATTTACTATATAAGCATTAAAATTCTTACTCCGAGTCAAATTACATCTTTGTGTGTAGTGAAAAAGATTATTATTATTAGTTAATTTCAAAAATGTTGTTGATTTTTGAATCGGAAGATATTAAAGTGATGCCTATCAAAACGTTGTATATTTTAATAAAAAACTTATTCGTGTGAGTATTGTTTCATATAATTTACTACTTATATATTTAGCTTTGATTTAATGATTGACTTAATTAGCATATAGATTAGTATATTCTGGTGTTAAGTAACTAGTTAATAAAATATCTTTTATTTTTTTTCACAGACGTGGTGTGCATCAAATTGAAATAGTCAATAATACTAATCAGATTAATGTATACTTGGAAGGTGATGAAGCACCAACGACTAAATTAGAGGAAATTACCTGGATATTACCTATAAGATATCTACAAGTAGAGGCAGAGAGTGCAGAGGAGGAAAAGACATTTTTGGATGCAATACAAAAGTATCCAGGGATAAAATCGTATATACTGAATAATAAATATACTTTATAGTTAATAAACTGTGAACAAAACATTTGCCTTTGCTTTATTTGCAATTTCCTTTTATATAGTTAGATATAGGATACATGTGAAAACAATATAAATAAGTATTTATTTAGTTATTCATCTGATATTGGTTAGATCTCTTAGGATATCATTTTATGTAGATACTGAAAATGAATTAGGTAGTAGGAGTAAAATAATCTTATCAAAAATTTGCCTTGATTCGTTATATAAAAAAGAGGTTTTTGAATGTGTGTTTAGTAGAAAACGAGATAGAAATCGATAAAGAATGGATTCCTCAACGTCATCATTAACAAGTTGGAAATGTCCTTCATGTCAAAGTAAAATAACCTATTTGGGTCATAAATCTTATGATCAGAATACTTATTGTTCCAATTGTACTCGATATTACAAAAAAGCTTCATGGCAAACTGTACGTAGTCTAGGCTATATACCAAAAGATACTTTAGAAAGACAAAAGGACAAATTGGAAAATGAAGCCAAGAAACAATTTACTAATAAGGAAAGTCTATATTATCAATATAGATCTGTAAGAGACCGAAATGAATCATTATCATCATCATCATCATCATCTACAACAAGTGGTGTATGGCTTTCAAAACCCAAGTAAAATTAACTTAAAAATACATTAATACATTTTTTTGGGGTAAATATTTATATAATACAAAAAATGTATTTGGATAGATGTGTTTTATTTATTTGTACTAGTTTTTTAGTAAACTCTAATAAAAAACATGTTATTACTTAAAAATATTGTCTATTTTATAACTGGATACAATTTTAAATACACAAGTACTAAATATTAACTAATTACATACTAAGAAATTTTTCATAAATCTGAGTTTATTCTTCGATAAGATACCAAATAGTCGTACGTTCGCATTTGTAACAATAATCTCGTAATCTGAGTCGAGGTCGAAGTTGTCGAACAGAATTGTTACGTCTAATGATTAAATTTACTTAAGCTATATGTGGTTGAGAAGGTATACTTTTCGATTCTCTCCAACAACCACTACATAAATAAGTAAAATTCATGTTTGTTAGTAGTAGCAGCAGTTGTTGTTATTTCTATGACTATTTCTAAGATACTGATTTGTTAAATTATTATTCCTCAAGAAGATAAAACATAGTTATACGAGCACATTGGTTACAATAAACCCGTATTCGAGTTCGAGTTCTTTGATGATTTGCATATGGAACCCTGTGTGTTTCTCTCCAACAACCACTACATAAATAAGTAAAAAATTCCATGCAGACTAGTAAGATGTCAAGAGCACACAAAATTATGTTGTTTCTATTGCAAATAAAGATAATAATCTACAATCATTAATCGTAAGATAAATTGTATTACTATGCAATGACAGTAGTAGTTCAAATGCACAGCCGGTCAAGTACAAGTTGAGACTAATGATCTATGTGTGGTCTTTTTAACTATTGAATTTTAACTTTCTCCTCCTCCTTCTCGTAATTTTCTATTATTTTTTCTACATGTAGACAATCGAATAATATATTTGTCTTTCGTTTCCAAAAGTACTTCTTCTCGTTCTGAACAGTCTTTTAGATTTACGAAAATTTTCGTTTCATCTTTCCTCTGTTGTTTTAAATCTTTTTGTCATTTAGACAAATCGTTATCTAACTGAAAGATTACTTTTAAAATTTGACATTTCCTCTTTTAAATCGGCAATTACGACATATGCTACTTTGTTTTTTTCTTGACAAATTTGCAATGTTTCCGTTAGATTGGTTCTCAATAAATACAAATCCGATTCCAATTTGATATTTTCCTTGAGCAGAGCAATATGTTTCGTATAATTTAACGACATTGTTAAATTCGCAGCCAGGTATTCGTATTCTCGAATTTTTCCCATACAAATATCATTAACAGCTTGTTCATTATCGTATAAATCCATATAATTGTCCAGTGATTTAATACATTCCTGATACAAGTTTAAACTGGTATTATAAAGTGAATGATAATCATCTAATAAATATTCATAATTTTGATTACAAGAATTATTGACGATGACATCATCATCGTAGTTGTTTGTACTTTGAACAACAACACTTGTAAACAAATAGTTTAACAATAGATAGAACGTTGTTTTTGTTGACATTATGAGCGAATGATTTAATTGAAATGAACCAAAAATTTATTTAGCATCTGTTTTATAGAGATAGTTTTCCTCCCGAAAAGACTAATAATAAGAACCTCTTGTTGTTTGAAATATGGAAAATGTAAACTTTAACTGTTTAAAATGTGGATGTAAAGTTAACAAAACTATTAATAGTTACTATCGAGATCGAGTTAGAATACGCAAATATTGTACATATTGTTTAATTAATTATGTATATGGGAAAAATAGCCTAATTTCCATGATTCTATCAATTACGACGAAGACGACAAATAGTAGTAGGGAGAGATAAAGTTACTTGTAGAAAACATTTATAGACATCATATCATTCATTCAAAAATGCCAGTTATTGTACGAGTAAAATGTCCACAATGTAAAGGTGAAAGTGAAATACGAAATCAAAAATGTTTGTCGTGTGTGGTCAAAGATCGAATCAAAGAGACCGATGGAGCAAAACACGTACCTGCTGAATTTCTTTCCTTTGGCAAAGAAGAACGAGGAATCGAGAGAGAGAGAACTGCTGCTGCAAGACAAGGAAACAGATAAATTTCATCAGTTTCCTGTTGATCAAAACTATATAAAAACATACATCAACAATACAATCATATTATTTGTATATCTCTCTCTGCTTGCTATTGACACATACATATAAAATAATAATGGCTTGTCTAAGAGCTTGGTGGAATGAAATATCCAATTTTCCCGATTTACCAGCGAAATTTATCATTTATTTTCAAGATTTTGTCAATTGGAATATCATATCACGAAAACAACATTTAGACGAAGATCTAATACGAACTTGTATCAATAAAGTCAATTAGCAACTCATCTCCCAATATCAGCAATTAAACGAACGATTTATGACGGAATTTGCCGGAATGTTGGATTGGAATGCAATTAGTATCCATCAAAACTTGACTGAAGATTTTATCCGTCAACATAGAGAACAAGTTAATTGGACATTTATTCAAAAATTTCAACGAGGAATCAGTCCCGCCTTTTTACACGAAATGAAACCCTACATTGATCAACTTGAGAATTGTTGTTGTTAAATCAGTATAATCTTAAGTTATTCTCTTTTATACTTTATTTAATAAAACCTTTTTCAGTACAAGTTGTTTTTGTTATTTTTAACTACATACTGCTAATACTACACTTTAATTTTATCATTGCATAAAGCACGAGTTATGTTGTTGTTGCATTTATATTGTACATTCAATGTATTTGAATCTACTTCTTATCTGGTAAATTTTAACCTTCTTATCTGTTTTTACTGAACTCTCTCGCTCGTACATTTTTATGGGATTTTGTTGTTATAAAAAGATTGAATTGGTAATACAAGCAATACAGTTGTCTGCGTTTTCCTCTCACAACATATATATTTATATTTTGTTTGTTTTGTGTGTGTAATTACTTAATCAGGTGAGTTTAACGGGTTTTATACAAACCACATCATATCTAATTCGAATTGTTGTTTGCAGTATGTCATCTGCATCTTTAAACGGTGAATCTACTATGCCTACAACGTCATCATCATCTAATCTAATAATTGATATGGATGCAACAATTCCTACTACTACTACTACTAAAAACAAGGACAAATTTCCACTTGCTAAAAATATATTTTTGGATGGTCTTACACATATGGGACTACTCAATTTTCTCAAGAGATATTCAAATGTACACCTTTATAATGCTGTTAAACAAGAAAATGGTAGTGAATCATTAAAGTCTTTTAGACAAAACCTGTACACGTTAACAATTGTGCATAAAATGCAACAACAACAACAAAAAGAAAATGAAAAATCTCTATTTGAACGTTCACCACTATCTCAATTGTATTTTTCGTTAATATTTGACTCGATGGAAAATTTTGATGAAAAGAATATCATTGCTAGTATAAAGGAAATTCCTACAGAAATATTTGAACAATTTCCATCGGTAATTATTATCCCTAATAAGTCGACAAGACAAGAGCTAGATTTAAGTTCAGCCATAAAATATGTAAAGACTCAATTTCAATTTTTCACCTTATTGTCCAAATACAACCTTTTCAACAAATATGTATTTTTACCCCATTATCCACAAATGTATGATAAAGCTTACTTTTCCGACTTGTATGTACGTATAGAAAGAGCAATTCAAATACTCAATGACGACGATGATGATAATTCGAAAATAATTATTCCGGGAAATAATTCTTGTTGGAAAGCCTATAAATCAGATGCAGGTTTTGATCTTTGTCTTAAACATGATACATTTTGACCCCAGGGAAAGCCACAAAGATTGAACTGATTGAAAAGGTAAATATTCCTATAGGATTCGATGGACAAATTGTTGCAAGATCCTCTACGAATGCTATAGGAACTATACGAACAGGTATCGTAGATGCAACCTATAACGGGCCTCTAATTTTTTATTTTATATCGGATGAAAATATCTTATTGGAAAAGTATCGAAAAATTGCTCAATTAATTATATGTCCTTTGGTAAATGCATCGATCGAAAGAAATACTACAAGTCTAAAGAGGAGTTTTATCAGAAAATCCAACAATTTTGGTTCTTCGGGAAAATATAAAATTCCCGTTGCTCAATTTTTGGGTGGACGACAATATTGTGCCCAACCCCAAACAGATATTGAAATTGCCGAATTTAATCGATGTACTAGAAATTTAGTCTATTCAGATTCTTCCGATTCTGAATAAATTATTTTTATTTACCTATATGTTTATTGTTGTACCTCTAAGAATCTTTTTTTACCTATTGTAGTATAAACTGTACAAACTTTCTCACACTAGATTAGTTTTAAGATTTATCTATTATTAGTTTTTAAGATTTATCTATTAGTATATATTCATAAGTTTAACCTAGTAATAATTTGGTTATAAAATAAAACAATGTTTATAAGGTTTTTTGGATTTTATTAAATACTACATCATTTCCAGACAAAAAACTTTTTTCACAGGAAGCCTCGCAATTTCATCCCATACTTTTTGTGTCGGTTCCTCCTCCAAGCATACATGAATACGTCTCCTTTCCCTTTTTATTTCCAACAAAATATCTCTGAAAATAAATAATAATAATAATAATGATAGTAAGATGAGCTATGAATAGTAAAATACTCACTTGAATAACTCTTGGAGTAATAACATATTTGTCGATAATGCATTCAAATCTTCAGATTCAAATATTAAAAAGATCATATTTTTGCTTTCAAACTAACTAGAAACGAATCTTTACACAACAAACAAAAATTGTAATTGACTCGGCATAAGACTTGTGTGTTTATATATTAAATACAGGATATTAATCATCCGATACGCATTTGATTTTTTAGAAATATATACTAATTACACATGTTTATCGGTATAAATGCAACAAAACAGTTTAATTTGGAAAATTACCACTTATCTAATAAACTCTAATATTTAAAGTAACTAATGCAAAAATAACAAATAAATCCCGGGAATCTCTAGAGAGAGACATACATCAAAAAATTAATATACACTTATGTTTTATTAGTTTTTAGTCAGTCAGTCAGTCATTCGATAGATCATTCAATATGATTGAATCAGATGTGTTTATTGACATTCAAGGATATTGTTGCTCTTTTGGATATGTAATCAAAGAGTTGGCAATTTATGATGGTCATCGTTGTGCAAATTATTTATTTAAACCACCATTCTCAAGAACTATGATATCTAATGTTAAAGATCAAAAATTGATTAATTGGTCAGACCAACGGTTTATGTTGGGAAAATGGATTTGTTGAAATAAACGATATCGAACACATTTTACAAGATGTATTGAAAATTTATCAAACTCCATATCGAATTTACGTCAAAGGAAATGCAAAAGTGAATATTTTAATGAAATTCTTAAATGAGGACTATATACACAACATTCCCATTCAACAAGAACCTAAATTAGGTCAATTTAAAATGATTCCAGAATGTTATTTTCATAAAGATATTAATCCATGGCATTGTGCATTATCCAATGTAAAACTACTATATAATTATCGAAATTGTTCGAAATAAAGAACTCTCTCATTTAACTAAGAAATATGTCTTCTACCAACAACAATAGCAACAACAGTAGCAAAGTTTATTGGATTCCTATTTCTTTTGGAAACAAATTTTGATTTATACAAATATCAGAATTACTAAGTAGTATTAATTTGAAAACAAACAACTTTTACGTTTTCATTTAACGTTACGACAATGAAATACCGTAAATTTCTTAGTCTTTCAATTATTTGCAATCTCAATGCATTCGAATCTACTTCTTATCAACTAATTTTAACCTCTCTTATCTGTTTTTACTGAACTCTCTCTCATATTTCTAGTCAAATATATAATTATTAGTATACATTGCAATTTATACTTTATCCAATACATTTTACATCCTCTTATCGACAAATATTTGATCTTTCTTATCAAATTTGTTGAACTCTCAGTTAATTTTATAACAACTGGGTTTTGTATCATTTCGTACCAGGCAACATATTATTTACATCTTAAGTTTTAGTTAGTTTTATTGTTTTATAGAGATTTTGTAGTTTTAAGTATTTAAGTAAGTCAATAATTTAAACAATTCATAGTTATTCAAATTTTCCTGTTTGCTTTTTAGTGGACAAATAATATTGTTTCATATATTATATTTACAGACTATCAACTTTTACGTCTACTTTAACGTTACGACAACAAATACGGTAAATTTATTGGTCTTTAACTTATTGCATTCTCAATGCATTCGAATCTATTTCTTATCAACTAATTTTAACCTTTCTTATCTGTTTTTGTTGAACTCTCGAATTTATACAGTTATTTGTACTTTATACATTTTACAAGTAACTTGAGAACAAACAACTTTTTACGTTTACATTTAACGTTACGACAAACAAATACGGTAAATCTAAAATGTTGTTTTATTACATTTCAATGTATTCGAATCTACTTCTTATCAACTAATTTTAACATTTCTTATCAAATTTGTTGAACTCTCATTTAATTTTATAACAACTGGTTTTGTTGGTATCATTTCGTACCAGGCAAAATATTATTTACATCTTAAGATTTTAGGTAGTTATTAGTAAACTATATTGTTTTATAGATATTTTGTACTTTTAAGTATTTTAGTAAGTAGTTTTTCAAATTTTCTCCTTTTTAAGGCTCTTTTGTTTTTGTATACCATTTCAACGAGTTTTATTCATTGGTATTAATATATTTATTAAATCTGTATGCTCATACTGTGTTTTATTCTCTTCTCATAATATAGAAATAACAACGAGTCCAAACTAGGCTAGGCTAGGCTCATCTCTCTACATATATATTTTACTTTTATTACAATCCAACGAGACCAAATTAATCTAGGCTCAACAAAACTAACCTAACTAGAACAAACAACAACTTTTACGTTTACATTTAACGTTACGACAATGAAATACGGTAAAAGGCTAGGCCCATTTAAAATTTTACTATTATTACAAGCCAACGAGTTCAAACATTGAATCCAAACTCGTTTGAGATTCATTTAAGCTCATTTCATACTTATTTTACTATTCTTGACAAGTGTGTTTTATTTAACTTTTGCTTTCATATAACAAACGAGTTCACACACAAAATTTCAACGAGGCCCAACTAGACTAATTTAAGCTCATTTCATACATCAATATAATAATAGTAGGAACCTAACTAGAACAAACAACAACTTTTACGTTTACATTTAACGTTACGACAACCAAATACCGTAAATTTCTTGCTCCTTCAATTATTTGCATTCTCAATACATTTTACTCAACTCATTATCAACTATTTTTGAACTTTCTTATCTATTATGTGACCTATCAGACCATTTAGACAACAACAATCGAATCCAAATATCCTTGTTTTAAACTATGTTAAGCTCATTTCATACTTATTTTACTATTCTTGACAAATATAACCAATTTTACTACACTTGTATGCATTCAAAGCAACTCCTTATCAGCTATTTTTGACCTTTCTTATCAATTTTGTGACCTATCAGCCCATTTAGAACATTCTGGCTATCACGTCATTTCTATTTTTAGAATAATTCGCAGAGGCTTACTTGGTTTCAATTCAAGGAAATTAGCATGAGTCATATTTTTTTTTACATTTAGCCTTATCTTCGGCATTTTTACCGACTTTACGGAGCCATACAACAAATTAGGGGAACGTTTACCAAATTTTACCTCGAAAATACATACTAATAAGGCCTTTTTCAACACAATTCCAACTAATATATTACATATTGAACCACTTTTACACCATAGCTTTTACACTTCAAAATATCAAACAAGTGCAGTTCCGACTAGCCAACACCCATTCTACCTAATCAATCTATCAAATTATACTTTTCTTATCACCCTGTACACAACAAACCAATCAAATACATGCCTTATGGAAGCCATTTTACCTAGTCAACCAACCAATTACAATTTTCTTATCTACCTTTTACACTACATACACATTCAACCTATCAATATTACACTTTTCTTATCATGTTACGCCTACTTTCGTGCAACGAGACCAATCAAAACTCATCTTAATGCAACTTCTCCTCTAATGAAAGTTTACGAAGTTTTTAATGAAGTTAAGGTACCCTGCTAAAATAAGCGCTATTGAAATACACACTATTACGGTACGGTAACCCATTTACCGTCACGATAAATACAAACATTTACATACATCTAACCGTGCCTTCTAATATAAGGACCTTTTGACCAACTACTTTTCAACCCCTGTTTCAACAAAAACAACCCACATTTACACGAATAAGGACCTTTTACACACTCATTTAGGCCTTTTTCAACTATCTTCAACTTATACACCTCTATTCACACGAATAAGGACCTTTTGACACATTTTACACAAAAAACAATAAAGCCTTTTGGACACTCATTTAGGCCTTTTTGACAACACCCCGTACAGGACATATTTTGTTACAAAAACAACTTATGCGGACGGCAAACACGCTTTTTCAAATGCCAGGACCATTTCACCATTCGACAATTTCGCCTGAATTCATGCAAAAAATAACGTAACGTACCGAAAAAGTTTAACGTTACGACAACGGTCATAGAAATTCAGCTCCCATTTAAACCCATACTAAAAAATAACGTATGGTTACAAAATTGCAGACCGAGTTTGTCGGTACGACAACGGTCACAGAAGCGCGTTACCTATACTACTTATATATATATATATATATATATATATATATATATATATATATATATCATATATATATATATAGGTATTCTTTGCTAAATACTACTTTATATATATATTATATATATATATATATATATATATATATATATATATATAGGTATTCTTTGCTAAACTCTGTGCCACTAAACTCCCGTTGGTCTTCCATCTCTTTATTAGTTTGTTCTGTAGTTTATTTTACAATAAAGACTGATCCACTCAACCCTTAACACTGACATCCCATGTGGTATCGTGTTCGGCGTTGGTTCCTCCTTTAAAAATGCAATGTAAGCCACTGATATAGTGTTTTTTTATACCTAGGTGTGCCACGAGAAGTATTTCTTTTTTTTCTTACTTTGGAATCATCTCATCTAGTCGCAAGATTTACGAATCGGCAAATCCCCGACATTTATTATTATTATTTTAGCAAATTAGTTCTTTTTTAAAACTAACATTCCTAATTCTCCCATCTGTTATTTAGTATCTCAAAGGCTAGATTTAGTTTATATTTCTTTATTTTATTGCTATTCTAGAAATCAGTCTTAAGAAATATGGAATGAATCTCAAGTTACTCTTTTGCGACTCGAATCGGGAACTGCTATTGGAACAGTAGTTAGTAGCTTAAAAATGATATTTGGAAGGTAAACATACTCCATCAAAAACCAATTCGTTATTATGCGAAAAACATAGTTCTTCATAGCTTTGAATATGTCATGTTTTGTCCCAGAAAAAGACGTTTTGCCGGGAAGTTTAATAACCTTCTTTTATTTGAAGAAAACGGCTGCTGAAAGTTATCGATTATTGGTTGAAGCCTATAGTGAACATGCTTCAACCCAAAAAACTTGGGTAGACCCAGGCTAGCCTTCAACATCACAACCAGTGTGCAATATACAGAGAAAGAAAGCTTTGCTGTATATTTGGTGGTATAGTAAAAGAGCTGTGTATTACGAACTGCTGAAACCTGGTGAAACGATTTCTGGCGTTCGATACCGACAACAATTGATAAAGTTGAACCGAGCATTGAAGGAGAAATGACCAGAATACGCCCGAAGACACGATAAAGTCATTTTTTAACATGACAATGCTCGGCCCCATGTTGCAAAATGTGTTAAAAGCTACTTGGGAAACATCAAATCGGACGTTCTACCCCACCCGCCGTATTCACCGGACTTAGCCCCTTCAGACTACCAGTTATTTCGATCGATGTAGCACGGACTTTCAGAACAACACTTACATTCTTACGAAGAAGTGAAAATTTGGCTTGACGAATGGTTGGCCTCAAAAGATGAAAAGTTCTTCTGGTACGAAATTCATTCTTTGGCAGAAAGATCGGAAAAAGTCATAGCTAACGATCGCCAATACTTAGATTATTAAGGTAATTTATTATGTGATTGAAATAAACGCTTAAATGTTACGAAAAAATCAACATAATTAACCGAAACACCTATTACATTGATTTGGCAAACTTAAATGATTTATAATAATTTTTCTCACAGAACAATTGGCCCAACAGTCGATTACTAACATAAAACAAAATGGTGTTTCTAATATCGAAACGAAAGGAGTAGTGAGCCGATATATTCACTTTACAAAAAAACTATACATGTAAAATCATATGTTTATCATATGCTTTAAGGGAAAAGTAGTGATTGAAAAGAAATATTGACATATATCTTGATGGGTTTTCTTTTTTTTATTCACTTTTAGTTTTAATTATTGTCTTGAAACTGCTAGAAATATTTTTTAATTATTGCTATAATTATGTTCTAATTTTTATAAATAAAGCCTATATATTGTGTTGTTTCTTAGCAATAGCATATTATAGGCATGATACTAGTAGGAATAAGATTTCCCGAGGTGTCAGCATAGACGGATTTATACCAAATCTTGTTTTAGCCAAAAAATATACGGTACATAGGGGCAGACTGAGTATAAATTTCATTCTTAAAACTCATTATTTTCCTTGCTAAAGGAAAGTATTGTAATCGTGAAAAAATCACAATCCGAGATTTTTGCTTTTCTTCAGGTTTTAGTGTTTCTAAATTACGAAAAATATAGTCACTCATTTTCGTCGGTCTGTTTATCTCCTGTTTGTCTATCGGTCTGCTGGTGTTTTACTCGAAGTGAGATATCAATTTAAAACTTGGCATATGTAACAATAAGAAGATGAAGATATAATTTTTGAGCGATATGGGGTGAAAGGGGCGGGGTTGTTAATTTTTTTTTCGGTTTTTTTTTTAGATAAAAACAATATAGTACCTACATATTTATAGTAAAACATATAAGGGGTGAAAAGGGTAGGGAAGGAGATTAGAGGGGTTGTTTTGTATATATTGTGGCGTATGTCCTTTTCAAAGTTTTCGAAGGCGAGAAATTCCAAAATTAGGTTATTTTTTCATTGCTTTCAAATTTAACTCCAGAAGGGGGTGAAAGGGGTGGAGTTCATGAAATATTGTGTAATTTCTGTAGTATTTTGAGAATTTGTTTAGGTATTTTGATTGATGTAATTGACTAGTTTTAAGCATATTATTTATAGTAAAATAAATAAGGGGTTCATGGGGGGTAGTGGGAAGTTAAAGGTGCTACTTAATGTATATCGTTCTATATGTCCTTGTAAAATTAATTCTTTCTTAGATTTTAAGATTATGTTACGACACTGTTTTTCTTTCTATAATTTATATTTTATTACATTTTTATATTTATTGCAGTGATTCAATTTTTGAGCAGTGTAGCTTTAAACAGTGTTTTAAATTTTCAAGCAGTTTAATTCAAACCGGCAGTGTGTAACCCGTGTTGCCGACTTTACTTATTTAGTTCGCATTGAATGCGTCGAGATTTGCATGCCGCGAAGTGACCCAAGGAGAAGAGACGAAGATATTTAAGCAGCCATTTCGAATTTTGAGTAACTTTTTCCACCAGTAACGGCTTTTTTTCACCAGTATACCGTAGTGGCTTTCTTCTCCAGCACGCCAGAGTAGTTTTTTTTCAGTGATGCAGTTGTGCAGTAACGGTTTCTAGCTCTCAAGCCTTTTTCCCTTCTTGAAATATCCTGCTTATGTTCAGGCATTTCGGGTCAAAAAGTGTTTAGCTACCCAAATGAAACTAGGATGGTAGTGGCTGGGACAATATTTTTATGAGAATCTCACCAGGAGAGGCCAAGTAACTTATGGAAAACCCACGAGGAGAAGCCAATCAGTAAGTCATAAGCACACCAGTCTAAATATCTCACTTCTTGTCTACAAGTGCGTTTCCAACGACTACTCAACACGCGTCATCAGCGGAGTTAATTTCACAAACTTTTAATATATATCTATTAATAATCCTAATTTAAAGACTCTATGCAATAGTGTACACTCTTCTAACATAAGGGGTTTTTATCTAGGAGAAGTAATTTTAAGTGTGTAAAAAAGTTAGGAATTTTGTTAATATATAAACCCTTCTATATTTAAATTTAGCCTTTCACTGAACCACCCGCTTTATCTGTCAGGACGCAATGGTTGTATCCAATTCAAGTTTATTTCAACAACTAATCAACTTTTCATTTTTTGAGCTGAACTTCTTTTTCTTCTAAAATGAATGGTGCCCAAAAACAGTACAACCAAATTTTAAACAACTGTAGAGACTATTTTCAAAAGGCGTACAAAAATTAACTCGATCTCCGTGTACTCTACCAGTAAAAAACGAGCTAGCTTATATCTAGTTTTTGCTCTATAAGTATTAATATCCATTCAATCCATTCTCAAAAATTAAGATATACATAAGGGGCAAATAACGGCTTCTATTATTAAATCAAATATTTATTAAAAATATAAAAGTTGGGGCTATACATAATAACGCCGCAACGAGACGCACTCCAACGTGAGGCTATAAAAATGGCCCCAGACGCTAACACTTTTCAGGATTCTTGGACTGTAGGAATATGAAAATTAGGTAATTTTTTATTATCTTCAATTTTTTAAAAAGAAAGGGCGTGAAAGATATGGAAAAATTTTTCTAAGTTTTTGGTGGTAATATTGACCTACCAAATTTTAAGCGTAATTATCTATTTACCATATATAGTTATGTAACGTTTAAGAGGTAATGGAGGGAGTTAAACGAATGATTTCATATTTATTTTGCTATAGATATTATTCACAGTTT
This sequence comes from Pachyrhynchus sulphureomaculatus, assembly GCA_019049505.1. Lineage (NCBI taxonomy): Eukaryota > Metazoa > Arthropoda > Insecta > Coleoptera > Curculionidae > Pachyrhynchus > Pachyrhynchus sulphureomaculatus. The sequence continues at coordinate 74,374,831 of CM032455.1, forward strand.
GTTGAGTCAAAAACAGTCTATGAAACATTACATTATTTTTTGCTATTTGCATTATTATAACAAGGGCTGAGGATGAGGAGGGTGGGATTAAATATTATTATGAGAAATTTATCTGATTTTTAGTTGGAATATTTTCATTAGCTAACTATTTATGGTAAAAGATAAACATATAAAGTGAAAGAGAGTAAAAAGGCTGATTGCGAATATGTCATAATATACTTCTATTTCAGTGTCTTGCCGAAACTTACTTATCTCTGTAGTAGGTTAATACGTCCCTTACTAAAGGAAGAAGAAGAAATTTTATATAAAACGTTCAAGCTCTGACCCTCAGTGAACGTGTGTAGCACAAACTGGCAATAGAACAGGCTGTTGGAATTTATGTCCTCAAATCCGAGGACCCCCTCAGAGCTCCATAATATCTAAGATCTACGATGAGTCGTAGCAAGGTAGTACGTAAGTCGTTTGTCTAAATCATTTTTATAACAGTAATAATAATGAAAAAACAAAATCCGTAAATGCTGTCGGAAACTGCCCCTGGTGATGGGGTGGTAAACACGATTTAAATTTGAATCATAGGAAGGACACAGTTAGCACCTTTCATTGCAAACAACATAAATTAGCCTTACATTTTTTTATACAATTTGGTCAGAACAGAAAGGAATCGTATTAGAAATATAACTAAGTTAATGGTTATGACATTGCCTAATAAATAGACATAAATTTAGGTTTAATATTCAGAATTCCACCTTTTTTACACGCGAAGAAAATAACACCAAGTATGTTTCCCCTTCCGAAATATAGCAAGCTCATCAGGTATTTACCTCACCTTAGTTTATAAGTCATCAACAATCTGATAATCTTAGGAAATCCCAAAGATTAATTTATGAAAAATGATACAAAAAGTCAAACTAAAAGAATTAAAACACGATTTAAAGAACATTAAGATTAAGATACGAAAGTATGGAAATCAAGCTAAACTGTAACATGTAAAAAAAATGTATCTGTAGTTTAAAAAGTAAAGACAGAGACAGCTTATTCCTTATAGTCCTCTCTACTGGTTACTTGGCCGGAACTGATTGCCTTGCCTAGGTCATTAGTTCCGCTTGAGTAATTCTAGGGTTAGGCTAAGTATAAATAGGGTAGATTTGTAGTTTAGCTTTAGTCAATCATCGCTCCTGATGAAGCTAACATGGTTAGCGAAACGCGCGTCGAGTGCAAAAATAAAGTGTTTGGTGTAGTGGTGATATATACTGAGTAGTATCATTGTGCCAAAGATTCCACATTCCCAACTTAACATGATTAATCAACTTAACCATCACTCTGAAGGACCACGTACAATAGAAGGGACCGTACCACTTATCTAGGTTGGTGCTACAACAAACTTAACGCCAAAAGAACTATTTTTATACTTGAAAAATATAGTAGGGAAACAACCAAAAGACAAACAAGACTCTAAGGAAAAATCAAATTCTATGGCAGCATTACTATATTGTTTGCTCACCCTCATGAATGGCTTACCCTTATGTCGGAGAGAGTGGGTTCCAGTTATTTAAAATACTGCTGAAAATGTTCTTCTTTTTTAAAATTTAGGCGTCATGTATGTTACATAACAAACACACACACAGTAATAAAATATTCAGATATTAATAAATAACTCTCCTATATATTACCTCAGTGAGAAGGAATCGCCCTCGCTATTTAAGACTAGGCAATAACAATTAGAAATTATTGAAAATATTTTACCAAAGAACTCGATGCAGAGAAACGTAGAGCATATCACCAGTATAGTAAAACTACAGATCAAGTAACGGATGAATACAAAATACTTGCAGGATCATATTATACCAACAGACATAATACAGTAGCAAAGATCATCAAGAGCTGGCTATTCAAAATCATCTAATAGAAACATGCATATCATCCCACCAGTATATACTTGATACAATATTTATTAACGAACGCTACGAAATATTCGTAGACAAATCATTAAATACAGACATAATGGTAATATATTAACCCGCTAGACATAATTCAGCTTAATACAGAAGAGAATGTAACATATGTGACAGATATAGTAATACCAAATAATAACAACGTTGCTCTAAGATAAAAAGAGAGCATTACAAAATATACTTCATTATCAATTGAAGTAGAGGAAATCTGAAAACCAAAAACAATTAAAATTACATCGATAGTAATATCAGTCACAGACATTACCAGAAAAGATACGAAATTTCAGGTTAGAAATAGACATACAATAATAAATATATTCTTTAATCTAAAAGGTAGTGATACTCGAAATAACAAGCAAATTTCTAAATTTGCAATAGTGAAACATGCGATACATGAGCGAAATTCTACATAAGATATGAACAGAAAAAATAATAATATTAACAATAATTTTATTGTCGACACACTTTATCGAATTATATATAATAATAATTATGTATAAGGTCGGGGCAGATGTTTTTACAGCAGAAAGACTTCCTACGAGTTCCACAGAACATATTATTCCAATTAAATACTATTTGTAATACATCGTTCGAGCATCAGAATATAGGGAAAAACATGACGCAGTTGCTAAGATACTTCACCAAGAGCGCAAAAAAAAACTGAAGAACAGATAAACAACAAACGAATGGAAACGCATCGCCGCAAAACGAAGTCAGCTGGCTACCTCCGGATCATTAAAATGTGGCCCGTCGACTTTCTTAGAGATTCCGTTCATATTTTTCACTATTATTGTAACATAAGTTATAAGATATGATACAACTTTAACTTGTACGACATTTCTGAGAAACTCGACGAGGCACATTTTAACGAAACGGCTATCGTCAACCGGCTTCATTTTGCGACGTCGTTTTGTTCCAGGCAGCTGTTTGTCTTTCTGTAGCGATAGCTATATTTTCTGTCGAAAATGAACAGCATCCAAGGGTTCCTATAATTTCATCAACACCGGTTATTATATCAAAAAGTAGTATATAAAACTTCAATTTATATCTTAGCTAACATTTAGGCGGCGGCACTGCTACTAGCAAAATATAATCTGCTCGAAAACCCATTGGAAACGCACATCGTCGCCTAAGGCCTGATAACTTGGAAAGGGCCCCTTCAAAGCTTAATCTGTTATAATATCTAAGCATATCCAAGATGAGTCAATATTTCCCTTAAAAGTACTGTGAAAGCGTAGCTGAATGTTAATGAATAATAATAATAATAAGCAATTGAGCAATAATAAGCAATAAAGCAGATACCCAACCAACCTCACACACACAACCACCCAGTCGAACACAATAAGACCCACCACCCAGCAGGAGCATAACTCAAAATAATATTATAAGGCAAGTAGCCAGTACCGCACAGCACCATATCACAGACAATAAAATTAATCACTAACCACCCTCGACAATATCTACACAACATCACTGCGAATCACCTCTCGTACAAACCCTCAAAGCAAAAATGGAGTCACATCTACCTCGATGGTCAGGCGCCGACCCCATAACAAGAAATCCCATCCCTCGTTTACACGCAACCAATTCTCAACACAATAAACAAGCACATAATACCCCAGTACATAACAGACTTAAGCACAATCGAAGCAACTCACACAATAATATACGCAACAGCAATCACCACTCTAACACAAAATAATCAAAAACTCCCGCAACGGCAAAGAAACCCGAATACCACAAAACCAAAATTCAAATGGCAAATAAGAATAAAAACAAAATCAATAACAGATCTGGGACACCTTACCCAGTTTATAACGGAAACGCGTCCAAACGTGTCACACAGGGTGTGGACAAGATCAAATCCAAGTCTCCCAACAAAACACTGCAAGAAATCCATGATAGTTTGAAACAAAAACTATCTGTATGGTATATGCCGCAAGACTCTGTAGATACAAAGAATCAAACGAGAGAAAAGACACCAACAACCTCTTCCGAAGAAGCGGAAAATAGTTCTAGGGAAAAACTATGTACAATAAACAGACAGCAGTAATTGAACCACCAAACAAACAAGAACCCACAAATTATTGGAAAAGTATCTGGTCAGAAGCCGAACTATACAATAATAATACCTCCTGGATCAAACCCGAAGAAGACAAACATAAACCATAAAAAACCTACAAAATCAACCAAAACCTCAGGCAATTTCTCGCGCAAATTATGAAAACATAGAAAACCAAAATTCACCTAAAAACCCAAACCGAATGCATCCAAACAGAAGAGCTGTGTATTAGACGGGGTATATTTCAGGAAGACTGGCCCAGCGATCTGTGGTTTTGCCTGTGTCTCAATCCACTCTCAAATAGACTAAAAAGAACAGACTGCGGCTTCTGCATCAGACACTAGAAACTAACCAACATAAAATGAACCACCTCTTATATATGGATGACATAAAACTCTACGCTGCCACAGAAACACAGGTGAAAGAACTCCTCAAAATCACAGAAATATTCACCTTAGATATCAATATGGATTTTGGTATAAGTAAATGTAAAGTGCTCCACATCAACAAAGGCCAATGGAAAGGCCACCATAAGACAGAAACCATCAACAGTGAAACACTCGATAACATGTTCGACAAAGAAACATACAAATATCTAGGCTTCCATCAAAGCCCAAACTCAACCACGCTCAAATCAGAACAGAGCTCAGAATCGAATTCAACTACAGACTCACGAAACTTATACAAACAGAACTCAGCTCCAAAAATCTCACTAAAGCCATCAATACGTTTCCTATAGCTATACTCACATATTCATTTGGTATCATCAAATGGTCACACACAGACATAGAAAACATTCACATCCTTATACGTTTTCAATTCACCAAATACAGGAAATTAAACCCCAACGCATGCGAGGAAAGACTTACTATCGAGAGGAAGGCTGGAGGAAGAAGGAATCATAGACATAAGATCACTACACACAAAACAAATACAAGCACTTAGGAAATTCTTTCACCCAAGCTACAGGAAAAGATGAGAACGTGGTCAGAAAAAACACTCTGCGGAAAACACAGATACCACACAGAACAAGACCACGTAAATAAAAAACAATCATACACCTGATTACAAGATGGGCAGCTATTCCCTGGAACAGAAGGCTTCTTACTTGCCATCCACGATAAAGTCACCTTAACCAGAAACTACCAAAAGCAAATCATCAAAGACCCAACTATTACAGAAGTAAGATGCAGGAAATGCCACCAGCATAAAGAAACGATCGAACACATAACAAGCGGATGTAAAATATTAGCCGGAACGGAATGCACAGCCAGACATGACTCAGCGGCAAAATTAGTTCACCAAGCACTAGCCACAACAAACAAACTCATAGAAAACACAGATCCCTAGTACAAATACTCACCAACATCCATACTTGAAAATAAAGATTACAAGCTCTCCTGGGACGTCACTATCCATACAGATAAAACAGTCTCCGCCAATAGACGCGATATTACTTTTCAGTGCAAAAAGGGAAAAGTCACCTATTTAATTGACATAGCTGTCCCCAGCGACACAAATATCCAAACAAAATACACAGAAAAAATCTCCAAATACACAGACCTTGCAAATAAAAAGGCTATGGAAACAAGAAAAAATCATCATTGTCCCCCTCGTCATATCAGCCACAGGTCTTACACCAACAACATTTACACTACACTGAGTAAAATTAGGAGTCAACACAAACATATACAGAAACATTCAGAAGTCAGTGATTTTGAAAACATGTAACATTGTCAGGTCATTCCTTAACACACAATGGTAATAGCTTTTGGGCCAAACATGGAACCACACTGACCAAATATGAGAAAGAAGAAACATAATAATAATCTCTATTTCAGTTGATCTAGGCCTAACCTGTGGTTATAACGGTCAGACAATACCCGACATTAAGCTTATCTGTTTAATATGGATTACCTTAAACTTGATGCTGCTTCAGATCAAAACCTAAATACCTCATTGTGAGTAGTTAAGAAATATATGCTAGATATTGGCATAGGATTTCGTTAGGATAAATGTGCCGTTATCAATTTCGACATAGAACGGTATTTTCAGCTTCCAGGAAACACTCAGGGATTGGATGGAAAAATGTTACGTTATTCTAATACTATACACGTATGGCTATTTAAGCAGCGGGTGAGGAACTATCGAAATCTTCCTCCGTAGCAAGTACAGTAAACGACTAAAAAAATCTAGTCGTTCGTATTCTCAGAACGTATTAATATCGCTGTAACCAGTATACTGGCTGTACCGGTGCTTCATGATACCTTTGGAGTAATGAAATGAACAAAAGAAAAACTACGAGATTTTGGTACATTGAATTCTTCTGAACTGAAGTCTCTATCCATAATCCTCTTTCCTCGAATCACCTCTCATATAATTAAGGTAAAGCGTAGAGTGACAGCAGTAATCGAAGTGTGTTGGAACTATTTGTAGGGTTCCTAGAAGCTCGGATTTTCTTCTGCAGGGTTCTGTTGTGGCCATTAACCGAGAGATGGTCAGCGACCATTAACGGAGAGGACGGCAGAAAAGATAATCGAAGAACTTAGTCTGACGGTAACCTTTGGCAACCAACGAAATTAACTTTCTAAAGTTAAATCTCCTATACTTAAATTATTAGAAAAGCAGAACAGCAGTGTTATAGACAGCATCACTAGCAAGCACCTCCTGGCAGTCTGGAAAAGCCAGAGCCACAGTATATGTCTCCTCGGATTTCTTTTTTATTTCAGATATTAATAGCCCACCCAGAAATTTAAATGCAATTATATGTAAAGTCATTGACCTACCTGTGTAATATTTCTCCATATCATTATTATCTTAAAACCTTTAGAATTGTAAATTTAATCTTGCTTAATACAGATTTTTCCCCAAAATTTTTAATTATAACTATCCAGTTTACTAAGCTTACTAAGTAACACTTTTACCCCTTAACACAATATGGCTATTTCTATTATATGTGTGGGTTTTAAGATTTTGGGGTTTAATAGTTAGTGGGACGTATTGATCAAAACTAGTTAATTTTTCACCAGTTTATATATAAAAATACAAATTTAAAAACAATATTTACATTTCACCAAATATCAAATAGTTTGTTGGGAATGTGGAATCTATGGCCCAATGACACTACTCAATATTCATCACTACTACACCAAACAATTTATTTTTGTACTCGACGCACGTTTCGCTTACCATGTTAGCTTCATCAGGAGCGATGATTGATTCTCAATCATCGCTCCTGATGAAGCTAACATGGTTCGCGAAACACGTGTCGAGTGCAAAAATAAACTGTTTGGTGTAGTGGTGATATACACTGACTAGTATCAAATAGTAATAGTAGTAAAACCTGAGCTTTTCAAGGATTCATAAATATTTAAATTCATGTACGAGTAGTAGTCACATTTTGAGGAATGAAAGAAGATTTCATTTGTTACAGAATATATTGCAAAGTAAAGTGTGTGGAAAGTAAAGTGTGGAGAGAAGAAGCATTTCGTGGCTCAAAAATCTTCGCACCATGACCACCACGTAGTTGTTTTGGGCCGCAGTCAACACGGTGATGATAGCTAATATGATTGGCAATATCCGAAACGGATAGGAACCGAGAGAAGAAGTAGTTAAAATCTGTAACAACATTTCACATTTAGATATATTAATTTTTAATTTCTTAAGTTAATATATGGATGTTCACTGCTTGAGGTTAAATAAACAATTAACAGTTTTTTGTCTATTTTAGATGCGTGTTGTGTTTGCTACATAGCTAACTAAGATTTTCGCAAAAAAAAATCTGTGTTAAAATCTCAAGTGAAGCAGTAAATTTTAAACTAACTGTATATTAAGAAATAAAATATTTATTATTCAACACTTGTATTATAATTTATAATTAGAATAAGAATAACTATCTACAGATGAGATTCTTCAAAACAATCGCGCATCGCGCTGCCTGGTAAGAAAGTGAAAGGCCCCAAAGTCTTTTGACATTTAACTTATATGTAAAATTGGGAATTTGTCAATGACGTCCTTGTGAAGAAAAAATAGCTAGCGGCAGTACCGTATTGCCGCGATGAGCAAGATAAATGAGTTTTCGCAGCGTATAGTTTAATAACGTTAAAATAGGCATTAGTAGGTGATACTTTTTACACGTATCTTATCTAGATTTCAGTTTTAAACTATAAATTTCGTTCGGCATTTAAAGATCAAAAGAGTACTTGCCCTCAATCGTAACATAATTGCATAGTTTGAATAAGTCCATGGTAACTTAAGTCCTTTTGCCAAGATCAGAAAAAATAATTCCTCAAAACCGCAAACGCATATTTTCAAAAAATTAAAGCAACATACGAGTGAATAACTTATAGAACTAGTCCAATTGGTTAGGAAACCTCTGGAGTATTCCGTTTGGCTCTTAAATTGCGCTAACTTTAAAATACAAGGTATGGAATTGCTGAAATTAAACGTGCCGGTTGGTGTACCAAAACGAGCAAATTTTTTTTTCACAGTTTCGCTGAAGTTGTGCGAATATTCTAGGGAAATAAAGAATCCAGTCACCAATTTGTTAATCAACATCGAGGTCAAACTAATATTTAAAACTGAGCTAAGGGCATACGTAAATGGTCTACTGATTTCCGACCGATATATATATATATATATATATATATATATATATATATATATATATATATATATATATATATATATATATATATATAAATATATATATATATATATATATATATATATATATATATATATATATATATATATATATATATATATATATATATATATATATATATATATATATATATATATATATATATATATATATATATATATATATATAAATATATATATATATATATATATATATATATATATATATATATATATATATATATATATATATATATATATATATATATATATATATATATATATATATATATATATATATATATATATATATATATATATATATAATATATATATATATATATATATATATATATATATATATATATATATATATATATATATATATATATATATATAATATATATATATATATATATATATATATATATATATATATATATATATATATATATATATATATATATATATATATATATATATATATATATATATATATATATATATATTCATGCCAATTCCGGCCACGATTGGAAGGTTATAGAAGAATAAGAAGTATAGCACACCCAGAATATCTACATCAAGCGCAGACATTGCTCACAGGTCTCTTCATGGAGAATGGATATAACAAGAAGCCCCTACTCAAGTACTCAAAACCAAAGATGAAGTCAACAAGGTCCTCCATACCAATCATATATTACCAGTACCTCCTCCTCCATCTGCATCCCCTCCACAACCCCCCCTATACTCACACCCCCTGTTGGTCATGCTGATACAAACTTCTCGTTACTCTCTATGCCCTTTATTCCTGCACTTATTAATAAGCTGGTTCATATTCTGCGTGCTATTCCTAATGTCAAAATTGCTAAATATTTTTTCCTTACGAATAGATGTATTTTCAGTAAGTTGAAGGCTTCTCTACCTGTTCTCACCATGTCAGATTTGATGTACCTAATCCCCTGTCGTAATCGTCCTTCAGTTTATATTGGCAGACTTCACAATCTCTTAATCGTCGTATTGCATTACATAAAAGTGATACCAGGTATCATCCACAGAGGTGTACATTGGCAAGCCACTCCGTTGATAATGGACATTCTTTTAATTTCAGTGAACCTAAAATTCTCCATTTTTCAAAACATCTTTCTAAAAGAGAATTTCTTGAAATGTGTTACGTTAATGAGAATCCTAACAATATTAACAAAAGAACGGACGTTGATGGCTTGAGTAACATATATAGCTTCCTCCTTTCATGTGATTTGTCACCTGAACATGATATCTCTGGGTTGTCATCTGTTGCATAATACTTTCCTTTTCATCTTTTTAGTCTCTACTTATCACCATTTAATGTCTCTTCCCTCCACTTTACTAATTATCGGTTGGCCTGTTTTGATTCTCATTTTTTCACTAATTATGGCCGCTAATTATCAACGTTTGGAATGTTTTGTTCATCATTTAGTCCTTCTCTAAATTGTTTTCCTATATTCTAAATTCCAGTTCGTTATATTATCCTAATTTCCATACCGGACTTAAACGTGTTCCATTTGTACTTTTTCCATTTTACTGATTTTTCAATTTGATGTTATATATTTATATTTTATACTAAAACCGGTCCAGTCCTGGTTGTTTTCGATGGGCTTCGGCCCTGTAGGTTAAATGATCCCTTGTTTCTGTCAGATGGCTGCTTTCTGTCAGCGTTATGTCAAATATGTCATACAAATTGCAGGTCACAGGTGGTTAATTAACATTGAATTAATTTGAATTGATTTTAACATCCAAGGTTTTAATGGCATCCCTTTTGTAAATGCCTTTTTACCGAATTAATATGTTAGTGTGTAGTGAAAGATTTACTTAATTGTTAGGCGCATTTATGTAATTGGTGTTTATGGCCATTTTTGTTAGATTAATATCACACCCACCATGTGAGTGGTCTTTTCAGTTTTGTTACTATATATTTTTTCTACAAAAATATATTAAAAGAAAATAACTTTCTACTTTTGTTTATAGCCCGTACTACTTCAATTGTCACTTCGTTCTCTTTTTTAGTTTGTGCCATGATGATGGTCCCAACCTAGGACGAAATATTAACTAAATGAACATTGTGTGAACACCTGTGTCGAGTTTCCCAATTAATTTCATATTTAAGAATTTTGTTAGATACGGCAACTTTTGCTTTCTTTCTTTATTCGTTATATTTATATATATATATATATATATATATATATATATATATATATATATATATATATATATATATATTTATGTATATATATATATATATATATATATATATATATATATATATATATATATATATATATATAATATACGAGGCTGGTTTGAAAAGTCCGTGCAAAAATAAAAACTACTTATGTGTTTGGGGTAAACCTTTTTTATTTTTCGACATAGTCTCCTTTTAGGCTTATACACTTCGTCCAACGATGTTCTAGTTTGTTAATCCCTTTCGAATAATAGGATTTGTCCAAGTCTGCAAAATATCCATTAGTGTCTGCAATCACCTCCTCGTTTGAATAAAATCTTTGTCCCGCCAGCCATTTCTTCAAATTGGGGAACAAATAGTAGTCCGAGGGAGCCAAGTCTGGAGAATAGGGGGGATGTGAAACGAGTTGGAATCCTATTTCCATTAATTTTGCTACCACAACTGCTGAGATGTGTGCTGGGGCGTTGTCGTGATGGAAAAGGACTTTCTTGTGGGCCAATCGCGGGCGTTTTTCTTGCAGCTCGGTTTTCAAACGGTCCAATAACGATGAATAATATTCACCTGTAATAGTTTTACCCTTTTCCAGATAGTCGATGAGGATTATCCCTTGCGAATCCCAAAAGACAGTCGCCATAACCTTTCCGGCCGAAGGAACGGTCTTCGCCTTTTTTGGTGCAGATTCCCCCTTGGTAACCCATTGTTTAGATTGTTGTTTGGTCTCAGGAGTATAGTAATGTATCCATGTTTCAGCCACAGTGACGAAACGACGCTTAAAGTCCTCCGGATTCTTCTGGAACAGCTGCAAACCATCCTTGCAACACTTCACACGATTCCGTTTTTGATCAAGCGTGAGCAATCGCGGCACCCATCTTGCGGATAGCTTTCTCATGTCCAAATGTTTATGCAAAATATTATGTACCCATTCAGTCGATATGCCCACAGCACTAGCAATCTCACGCACCTTAACTCTTCTGTCATCCATCACCATATCATGGATTTGATCAATGATTTTTGGAGTCGTAACCTCCACACGCCGTCCTGAACGTTCAGCGTCACTTGTGCCCATATGGCCAGTCCGAAAATTTTGAAACCACTTATAAACTGTTCTAATCGAAGGTGCAGAGTCACCATAATGTTTATCAAGCTTCTCTTTAGTCTCCTGAGGCGTTTTGCCTTTCATAAAGTAATGTTTAATCACCACACGAAATTCTTTTTCGTCCATTTCTTGAAAATCACTCGACTTCCTTGATTCACACGAATGCCAAACACAAAGAAATGGCCAATGAAACTTGGTGTGCGTTCATTCAAGAGATGCTACTAACTAAACATGCCATCTGTCGGACTTTGCACGGACTTTTCAAACCAGCCTCGTATATACATTTTTTTTGCAAAATTCGATTTATTCATCAATATAGTCTCTTTCAAGAGCGATACAATCAGTCCAACGCTTTTCTAACACTTCTATACCTTTCTTGTAGAAGAATTTGTCTTTGCCTTTAAAATAGGCTCAGTTTCGGCGATCACTTCATCATTGGAGCCAAATCTCTTTCCCACGAGCATTTTTTTGAGGTCTGCGAATAGATAATAGTCGCTGGGGGCCAAATCTGGAGACTACGATGGATAAGGAAGCCATTCGAACTTCAATTCATGCAATTTTGCCATCGTAACCATTGACTTGTGACATAGTGCATTGTTTTGATGAACGAACACTTTTTTCTTGTTCATTTGGAGCCGTTTTTTGCGATTTCTGCCTTCACCAGTAACTTTATATAATATTAGCTATTGATGGTTTTTCTCTTCATACGTCACAGTCGATGAAAATTATTCCATGCGCATCCCAAAATACAGAGGCCAAAACCTTCCCAGCCTACTGCTGTGTCTGGGGTCGCTTCGAGCGGCTTTCACCGGCTGCTGTCCACTCAGCTGACTGTCGGTTCGATTCCGGTGTGTAGTGGTGGATCTGTGTGTCACCCATTGTCACATATCGCATGAAAAAAGCCTTTTTATTGCGCTTAAACAGGTCCAAACAGCGCTCAGAATCATGAACACGTTGTTGTTTTTGGTCCACTGTGAGCAATCGCGGTACGAATACAGCTTTCTCATGCCCAAATGTTTATGCAAAATATGACCAACACGTTCTTTTGATATCTTTAGGGTGTTAGCTATCTCACTCAATATCGCTTTATGGTTATCCAAAACAATTCTGTGGATTTTTTTTATGTTTTCCGGTGTAACCACCTCATTTGGGCGTCCAGAGCCTTCAACATCATTTGTATCTGTACGACCTCGTTTAAATTCAGGATACGAGTAAATGATAAGTGATTTTCGAGAGGCAGAGTCCCCGTAACTCTTATCAAGGCATTGCTTTGCTTGAAAGATATTTTTTCCCATCAAAAAACAGTGTTTAATCAAAACACGAAATTCGATTTTTTCCATTGTTTTGAAAATATCAAAAGTCGCATTACTAAAACCACTGTAACGTGTACACTAATCGTAAAAATGTCATGAAATTTTGACACGTATCGTTTGAAGGTTGGTACTTCCTAAAAATCATATGGGTTTTTTGACAAGGGCGACATCTATGTGTCAGACCAAAAATTTTTCAGCCCACGTGTTTATGTATATATATATATATATATATATATATATATATATATATATATATATATATATATATATATATATATATATATATATATATATATATATATATATATATATATATATATATATATATATATATATATATATATATTGTGACAGAATAGCACAATGCAGCCTTAAAAATGTTGAAAGTTGTATTAAATCTTAACAGGACAGTTTTCTAAAAAATTATCGAGACAAAACAAGGATTTACGAAATCATATAAGCCTCTAGGAATAGTCCAAACTTCCTAAAATCAATTAATACTGGTGAGAAGGTATGGTGCTTCAGGGCCCAGAATGCAAGTGAACGATTTTACCGCAAACTAAAAAAAATCCAAATTCCCTCAAAAATTAAAACAATGTTGACTCGTTTTTACTCTAGTAACGATTCATCGTCAATTTGTTCCAACTAGTCGAACCATTAATAATGATTATTGTTTGGAAGACGCTTAATAAGAAGAATTCGTCATGTTCGACCTGAATATCGTGGTAATGTAAGCTTGTATTCGGCAACGTCGTGTTCGACCTGAATATCGTTGTGTAGGCAGCGGCTGCTTGTTACACGGAAATGCACCAAGTAAGCTTCTATTGTATTCGACAATATTTTTTGTGACTCAAATCTGTATGTTGACACTCAAATCTGTATGTTGAGCTATTCATCATGTAGCACCATGATAATGGTTATTATTTCCAAAAAGTAAAATGAAGTTCTTTTTCTTTGCCTTATGAACCTTACGAACTATGAGCTTGCATATATGATTTAAAACCTTGGACGTCACAACACCCAGCAACTAAATTAAACATAAATATAATATATTTATATATTATATTTATGTTCAATTTAGTTGCTGGGTGTTGTGACGTTATATATATATATATATATATATATATATATATATATATATATATATATATATATATATATATATATATATATATATATATATATATATATATATATATATATATATATATATATATATATATATATATATATATATATATATATATATATATATATATATATATATATATATATATATATATATATATATATATATGTATATATATATATATATATATATATATATATATATATATATATATATATATATATATATATATATATATATATATATATATATATATATATATATATATATATATGTATATATATATAAATTTACTTTATAACTAAGTTCCGCTATTTAAGATGAACCATATATTAAGTGATTTCCATAACATCCTATATATATATATATATATATATATATATATATATATATATATATATATATATAAACATCCTGTATATATATATATATATATATATATACAGGATGTTATGAAAATCACTTAATGTATTAAAACTGGTTCATTTGCAGCAAGATCAACTGCAAAAAATTCATTTTAAATATCGGATCTTAATTATAAAGTAAACACTTGACCCTAAAGAAATAACGAGACTAATGAAATGACAATATTATTATCGCTCAACCACTGGTAAACACAACAAATAAGCAGTATGGCTGATTATCAACAATCACGTAACTTTTACAGTGTTGCTGTGATATAACTAGGCTTTTCACAACAAATTTAACTAAAAAAAAAATAAAAATTATTACCCTTTAATATAATCAGTTACTGACACCTAACAATTACTTGCACTTCAAGTTTTATATTTCAATATTCTAATTCCCGAAGAAGTATTGTGAAATTATTTTAGATCTGTTATCCAAATATGACTTTTTGTAGAATTACATCAGTTACTAAACATTTTATCCCATTTATCCCGGAATAATTTATTATTCTAAGGGTAACTGTACTATTATAACACTATAACCCGTCTAAAACCAGTCATTACCAAAACGCGTACACTAAAATTTCATTTCTTCTAACTACGTAATCTTCTCTTATTCTGGAAATATTAAGTTTTCTTCTAGTGGATTTCAGCTAATTTATTTTCTAATAATTCTAGTCTTTTAATAATCTTTCTAATCAGTTTATTATACGGATAAATGGAAAATGTTAAAAAAGCTGACAAACACCTAAAAACCGACACGCTATCTATATAAAAAAAAAACTACAAACGATCATATTACTTCTTTATTCAACTGGTATCTTCTCAATATAACCACATACAACAACTAGCCATAATATTATTTTTTAAATTTTTTGCTTTTCAACCATAAAGTAATAAATCCAAAAAATATAAGCCATCTTACTAATTTTATTGACTAATTGTTCTTATACAATAAAAAATGGAAACTTTAAAAAGAATTAAAACCATATCCTTAAAAATTAATATCTATGAAACCAAAACCGGGAAGAGAAATTTATAAAGTAGAAAACATGAAAACCAAAAATAGTGTATTGCAGTTAGTATTTAGGAATAATTTACTTTATGCACGTTAAAAATGATATAAATTTATTTGTGTTTGTTATTAAAAAGAAAAAAAAAAAATAAATTTATCGATAAAACCTTCAGTCGTCAATCATCAAATTCCAATGTCACGTAACGTCGGTGGAAAAATAGCGCGAACGACTGTAAATTATCTGTCTTTTAGATTATAAAATATCTGTATAAGACAGAAAACTGCCTAAAACTTTAAATTGCAATTTTGTCATGAGGCTATCTTTGAAGTAGTTCTAATTTGTATTTATAAATATACAGGTCTGATACTATTTTATTTCATACAGCGTTGGTTTTTATGAGGTACGATGTAACAAATTGTGTATAGTGAGTAAATTCAAAATGTGGAAATGGTTACAGAAAAAAATTAGAGATATGGAGAAATTCTTTGCATGAGTACAGGATAATATGGTACATAGGACACATGCACGTTTGGAAGCAAATGGTGAATATTTTTAACACCTTCCATATTAAAAATTAAGTAAACTTTTTAATTTTATTAATTTAATTTTATTACTGACATTAGTTAAAATTATTATTAGGGTTACCAGATTGTTTGAATTACTGTTTTTGTCAAAATAAATAATGTTTATTCCTACGTATATACTATTTTATGTTATTACATATATAAAGTGACAAGTACAAAAGTAGTTCACTCCTAACATATAACTAATAAACATTAAAATTCCAGGGCTATACACTAAAAACTGAAAAAAAATTCCTATACATAATAAATTAAAATATTCACCTAAGGAAAAGAATTAACAGTCGACAAGAAACGTCTTCACTTTGCCCTTAATAGAACCTAAGTTTTTAATATTTTTCAGATGTTCTAGAAATCCATTAATGGCGATTACACAACTAATTACAGGTCCCTCATGAAACAACGAAGTGTTATCAAGTGGTTGAGCTAAGTTATTCCCACCCTCGATAACATTAGTTATCAGAGGGATCTGTGTTTCTAAACAGAGGCCTGTTGTTCGTTTATACAAAAACTCAACAGATACATGAGGAGAAGGAAGATACCGTCAGAATGTTCAATAATCGACCTCAAGGATGTTTGTACTTCATATGTTAAACGTGTCTTTTGTGCCCCACAAACACTTTGTTTGGAAACAGTACCAAAGCATAACACTGTATGAAATTATACTTCAGTCACTTGAAAAATAGAATACTTTTATCGTAGCTAAACTAATTTGATCTCTCAAATTCCTGATGATAGGTAGCAAAGATTATTTTCTACAAAACAGTATCCACCTTAGCACTGAACTGTAGGCTGTTGTCCACTAGAAGTTCTAAAAATGCAACCCCAGAACAATATATATATATATATATATATATATATATATATATATATATATATATATATATATATATATATATATATATATATATATATATATATATATATATATATATATATATATATATATATATATATATATATATATATATATATATATATATATATATATATATATATTAGTAACGTCATGTTAGTACGGCACTCAAAATCTGTGCATAACCTGACTTTTGCTTTGGCGGGTTGCGGGGGATTGTAAGATCACAAGTAGCGCCATCTATCGTTGTTGGTGATAAGTTTAGGAACTAGAATTACAGGAATTAGTGAAAGGTTGGTTTGAAACTTGTCTAAATTATATAGGTTTGTTATAAAGCGTGGAGATGGCGTTACTAGTATTAAACGGGAAATTAAATTTAATTTTGGTTGTGGTGAGGGCGGAGATATATTCACCAGGACTCTAACATAAGGGCGTTCGACCAGAAGCAGCAGAGGCGTTCCAGTTATTAAGGGTGAGTGGTCCAGGAGAAGCTACACCCACCGAGGGTCCCCCCAAATCAATAGCATTATCTACCAATCTCTCAGCTGTCAATCAGATCACTTCAGTTCGACTAGCAGCTCAGAATCAGATCACGTGACCTGTTCGAACTACTCTCAAGGTTCAAGACTGTCAATTAGGTTAGTTCAGTTCGATCAGCAGTTCAAAATTAGATCACGTGATCTATTCGAACTACTCTCACGGTCATCTGGAGCATGTTGGACTGCATACAGTCAGACAGACAGACAGTCAAACTAGCAGATAGGCGGACATATTGGAATGTATACAATCGGAGGGACGGACAGATATATGAATTTGACATCTGTCACTTGTCAATTACATCAAAAGTCATGTTGCATGTCAGTTATGCAACCAATCATATAACACTGACGTCATCAAAGATGGCTGGAAGAAGATCGGGCACATGCCGCCCGTATGTATGTATCAGAAGGATTAGAGATAAAACAGAAAAATAGGCAACATTGGATTTGTTATAATTTATTAATATAAATAATAATAACAAATATTGTAGACACGCTGTTGGAGAACTTAATAAAATACCTGTATTATAATTTTGTAAGTAAGATAATTAAAAAGGCTTAATACACTTAATACCAATCATCTAATTCAAAATAGTCAATATAAGAATCACTATCATATCGTTCTATGAAACGAATTCTTTGATGGTAGTTCACATTGTATTTGATGAAGTTTTTCAATACAAGTTTCCCGATCATGCATATCAAACAAAACCTTAGAAAAGCAACTCTTTAAAACCAAAACGATTTGTTCTGGTAATAGGAAATCAAGTCTTTATTATAGTCAGAGATATGACAGAGATCATTAACAATTAATAATCTTTTGTATTATTACTATGCTTAAATATTTTTAAACTATTATAACATGACTTAAAAACAAAAATTAATATCTTTTAATTATATAAAAATTAACCCGTAAAAAGTGGTAAATTCACCTAAGTTTAGACTGAATTCATCTGTTGTAGTAAGTATAGCATTTCTCATGGTTGGCGATATAAATTTATCATAATGAACTGATTCTAAACACTTTAGAAATATATATATATATATATATATATATATATATATATATATATATATATATATATATATATATATGTACATATATATATATATATATATATATATATATATATATATATATATATATATATATATATACATATATATATATATTTATAAATAGAATATTTTTTAAAAATTTGTTCAGTTAACTTCCATCGTAATGGCGAATTCCATAAAAATCATAAATTTGACATATTTGCACACATAGATCACTCAACCACATCATCTTCACCTCAGGTATCTATAAAAATAGAAGAAGTTTAACACAGACTCTAGTGTCCAAAAAGAAGAGTATTATTTGATTGCTCTATGCTAAATACATCATGTTCATAAGAACGGATTGAACGTTGTGTTGCGTTGATTAGTTTATATTCTTTTAAACAGTGAATATGGTCATTAAAAGTTAATTAATTTTTTACAATTCCTTATTTTACCCCTTTTGCCTTTTTGCAAACTTTCCCACCCTGAACTTTATAACTATACATTTTTGATCTTAAGCCTACAAAATGTGTAATGATGCTACCATTTGCCTCGTCTTCCATTAAGCCTAAAAATTTTTTATTAACCAAAGGTATATTGTTGGGGTTGGTTAACGGATAATCAGACGTATCAAAATGTTCTAAATTAGAATTAATAACTTCTCTATAAACATCATCACTTCAAATTATAAATAAAACTATCGGTATCAGTATGCATAAGTTTGCAACATTCAATACCTATTTTAGGAAGCATAAAGCCATAATGAAAATTATACATAAATAATTTGGAAATATCTAATATCGCCATACCGATGTAAATATTAGTACAGTTTTTTTCAATTCAATAATTATTAATTCATCATCAAGTACGATCCTGCTGTAAAATCTGGGGCTGGCAATTAGATTTTTAGTACCATGTCGACCGCCCTAAAATTTGGCAAATTTTACTACTTGATGTTTACGAATACTTTCCATTATTTTCTCAAACACAGCGTTATTAAATAACTTAAATAAATTCTTCAAAAATGTTGTTAAAGCCGCTGTTCTCAAACGATTATTTAATTTTATATAGAGTTTAAGTTTTATTAATTTTTTTTAGTATCAATCCATTATCTAGAGTTTGTTTTAAGTTCCTATAATGTAAAATGTACCCATCCTTATGGTACAAGGTACCCATTAATTTTGTAAATTTTGAATGTGGGGGTACGCGGTGGTCAGGACAAAATGGAAAATCCTTATGACAATCAAGCAAACCATTAGGATATATCAAATCTACTTGTAATATGTAGCCAATGGGAGAGTCATCAAGTATCTTCATTACATTAAAATTGGTTAGTAGTTTCATTCAACTCTTCTAAATTATCAATGTAATCATAGCCGAACACCCCTTTCCTTGTTAATAATTCAAACTTTTTGTTATCTAAGTCTGGAAATTTAAATTGTAAAATATTTAAATCTTTTTTTTCCATAATAGCCATTAAAGTATCAAGTAAAGCACCAATAAATCGAAAGGAATCAATAAATATAAATCGTATACAATTTTCTGTCCTGTTATAATATTATATAATAATACGTAGATGAAATGTATTTTTCCTTATTGGATGGTAGAACGCTTACATATCCATTCTTAGCGAGACCCTTAATTATAAAATGAGATTCATAGCTAGATAAATTGTGAACTACCACAGGGCACTATAAACAATTTTCGAAAATTTAAATTACAAATTTGATGTGCAAACCATGTAAACGACCCAGTAAAATGAACATGATCGCGTACGATTATATCGCTCGGCTTAAATAATCTCTCACAAATATGACAATGCTTAGCATTACTTAGATTGGGAGTTTCAATGATTGGTTTAATGCATTTAATTTTAGAATAAATAACATTTCATAATTGCGTGATTTCATTAATAAGCCAGTCCATATATTCTACCCCTCGATAACTTTTGAAATAAATGAATGTATTATCGTATGAGCATTTAAGATAATAACCAGCACTATAGGCAATATGTTTTTGATATTTTTTCGTACGCATCCCCACATTATAATCAGCAGGTGCTAACAGACATTTAAAATCAGCGTAAATTACAATCGGATTTTTTTGTTTGTATGTATAATTTTTGAATTGATTTTTTGGGAATAACATTCTATATTCATTTAATTTGGAACATAATTCTTCATGTATATTTAATTTTTCTTACAAGAAAAAATAATTTAAGCATCTATCACAAATGAACTTTTTTTCTATTCTTAGTAAGTTGAGAAGAAACTAGACGTAAGAGATCTTTAATCCAACAGTAATGATAATTAATATTAGTACAATCCTCTTCCTCTATCTCTTCTATCGGTAGAGCATCAAAATCATTTAATTTGGGAAAATATTTGTCTTGAATTAAGATCAAATTTACATGCTTCGATAATTTATTTTCAGTTAATCGTGCAAAGTTTAAAATAAAAGATTGTTTTTCATCATGTTTAATTAATACAAAAGCATATACATTAACTGAAATTGCATTGGATTTTTCAAATTTGGCAATCTGATTTAATGACATCGGAGTTTGTAAATTATCTGTAATTAGCACAGATTTATAATATGTATAAGAAGATGGGCGTTTACTGGTTGGGAACAAAGCGCTCATTATCGACCAGTAAAAACATGCTTGATCATTGTTTTTAATATTAATACACGCATTTTTTTTAAGTATTTCATCAGGAAGTTTAATATAGGATGATCCACCACCTGCAACTATTTAAAATTTGTTAATATTAACTTCTAAGTAAATTATTTTTTGTAAAGCAAAACCAGAATTGCGTTCTTCGAATTCCGATAGTTTATTGAAGATTTTATCACATACGTTATCAATCTCATACTCAAATCAGTTATTACAATTTTAAAATACTTTAAATCCTTGCATTCTTGTTTAACAAAATCCCCACAAAAGGTTGTATTGACTTTAATTACCGAAAACTTTTTTAGGCTTAAATTAATTTTTCTTTTAAATAAAATAAAAGAATCTTAAAAAAATTGGCGTACATCTTTGTGTACCAAGTTAATTATAACACCAGTTGTTATTCGCCAGCAAAAACATTAATTTACATTTCTCCGTGCAATCCTGTGTTTAAGACTCGGTACTAGATTCAACCCGGAACCCTGATACTGGAGGTGAATATTTTGAACCAATAGTTTTAATGCCTTTAGTTGTTGAATGACTGTTTGCAACTTGCGTTGAATATAAATAGAAATATTATTCTTACGAACTATTTTATTACAAAATATAATATGAAAACTTATGCGTTTTAACCAAATAGTCTTATCTTTAACAGAAAATTTAGTGAGAGAGCTGCAATTAAGTTTGCCTTTTTAATTACTTCATTTGAAATACAAAATTATAATACACTTACCCTATGTTCTAATATTAAACAGTAGTTGGTGACGTTTCGATAATTTCGAATGTAATCATTGGGTTCAGTTCTGCGCTCAAATCTTTCAATCCTCGTTAAATGACTGAATACCTTTCCCCGATGAATCGATCAGGCTTAAAGTTTGCTGTCACCCTCTTGGGTAGAAATACAGATGTGTTGTTTAACTCTAGTAGAACGGCTTCCCCAAATTGTGTGGTTGTGATTTAAGCCTTGAATATTGGTAGAGGTACATCCACAGTACAATCCTTTAAACTGGTTGTTGAGTTAAAGGCACGCCCTGTAAGACAGTTTTGATTAATCTTGGTTAGATCCATCTAGAAATAAAATGTATATTTTTAAAAGAAAAGTAACAAAATAGTTAGCGTGTTGTAAGAACCATCAAGAAAAATAAATATTAAAAAATATAATAAAACTTAAATAAAATAGAAAATAAAAGCAAAAACAAGATTGTTGGCAAAATGGTGAATGTATCATAAAATTAACTACTACTCAGTATATATCACCACTACACCAAACACTTTATTTTTGCACTCGACACGCGTTTCGCTAACCATGTTAGCTTCATCAGGAGCGATGATTGACTGTCAATCATCGCTCCTGATGAAGCTAACATGGTTAGCGAAACGCGCGTCGAGTGCAAAAATAAAGTGTTTGGTGTAGTGGTGATATATACTGAGTAGTATCATTGTGCCAAAAATTCCACATTCCCAACTTAGATAAAATTAACTGTTTACTTTGTATGATTTATCTGGAAATATGATGTATTTTTAAATAATAATTAACGTGAATAAAGTGGAAATATAATAAAACAAGACTAAAAAATAGTTAACTTACGATTTCTTTTACTCGGTTGGTGAGTGCTGTAACTACCACTGCTCACTGCTAAATTCTAAGAATTATGCTAGCGTACTGAATGTATTAACAGTATAACGTTCAATTTTATATTGTCATTCTCAAAGCAAATTTACCGCTTACTAATCGCAATCTTAAAAAAGAACCACAACATAATATTTTTAATAATTAACCGCAATCTCAAAAACAAACCACAACATAATATTTTTAAACCTACTTTCCCACACCACATGAATAACCATAAATTACTTATTTTAAAGATAACATAGTTGTTAAAACAGGATGTATGTAATCAGAAATGCAGCCACAAATGAACTAGATAACTACTAAAACGCATACAGTTGTAATATGTGATTTATTTATTTAACCGAAAAATGCACATTATTTTTTAATTATTGTATTATAAATATATTTAGCAGTTAACAAAAATGCGAATGTTAAAACAAAAACTATTATACAGAGATTTGCAAAATGGGAGTACATTATATAATCTGTAAAAAATGAATCCTCTTCAGTTGTCAAATTTGCATGTCGAATATAGTTGGTTGTAGCATTTAGGTAACATTCTCTCCACTATTCACTTCACAATTCGTTCAATGAGGAGGCTCTGATATTGTTGTAGGCAATTTTTCAGATTCCATTTTCGTTCCATTATTGTTCTATTTATGAATTCTAACTTTAATTTAAAGCAATAAATCTTGTCTTTAGAATCTGGGAGCACGGATTGAAATGACGGTATTATTATACTACCACCACCATAATCCATAGTTCTAAAATATGTTGGAATCCATTGTCCCTCTGCTTTATAACTATCGGTTTCAATTTGATAGTATACATTTCGCACATTTGAGGGTGCCTGTATGTAGAATATATTTTGAACAATTTCAGTCATAACCACAAAATTTGAACTTAAAACCATCTTGACTAGCTTAACACCTTTAATTTACTGCTTCATAGAATATGTTGCATTGCCTTTTTACAATATCTACATGTTTCTTGTGAATTAGAAAGACCATCGAAATGCGCATGCGATGATGGACTATTATAATGTATAAAGCAAGGTAACTTTATTTGTAAAGCAAAATTTTGTGTATATTCATGTGGTAATTTAGACCAAACATAAAAAGATCAATGCAACCAACTTTTAGGTAATATTCAAAGGGTAGACTCTTTAATAGTTCATTAGAAAGGTCTCTAATACATTTACCCTTTGTGAAGTGTTCAATAAATTCTGTAATACAATCAATTTCACCTTTTTACGTTGACGATAGCACTATAAATGAGTTATTATATATTTATAATAATACTATTTATTTGTATCATTTAATACATTGTCTTCATAAAAATTCATGTATTCTTTAAAAGCACAAACAACTAACATATTTGCATTAAAGCATAAATCTAAACATAATTGCAATAATTTTAATATATCTCAGTTACTGCTAGCAGTAGCACTATCACTATTTTTATTAGAGCAGTGTGTTTTAATAATGTCTATTACATTATAATAATATGCACAAAAGTTCAGTTCTTCTAATACAGCTAACCGCCGCTCAATAAGCCTTCAATTAATGTTAATAATTCTAAGTATGTCTTCCTCATCTAAATAGTAAGGCACATTGTATTTTCGAAGTTCCAACACCTTTACTTCATCATCTCGTTTCATTTTTGTCAGCTTGCCAAAGTCTCCGCATGGATGTGTTATCGGGGTTGCTGATGCTGCAGGATCATTGAAAAAATCTTCAGTTCTTAACTTTATCAGATCTAGAAATGTATTCCATTCGAACATACCAAATGAAATTTAAAGTTGCTGTTGGGTTAAAATAACAGCAGGACTAAAGGATCGCGCTCGACTTAATCCACATTCTACTACATATCAACCTAAAGTATAAACAGTATGTAAGAGATAAACATCTTCATTTTTAGCAGCTGCTAAAACTGCATCCAATTCACTACTATAAATATCCATAACTATATCCTTACCATCATCACTTGATGAAAATTCTTCAAAAGAGCTCATCTTTAGCTGCTAAAACACATATGCACTACCATCAACAAAGAACTGTATCTTTATTATATATTTAAAGCAGCTAAACTTGTCTAAACTTGTAAGAACTGCATGCGTACTACTGGCAAAGAACCGATAGTATGTGAACTTTAAATAGCTATTTAAACTGTTTAAAACTTGTATAAACATATTAGAACTGCGTGCGCAACCATGCTTATTTAGGTAATATCTTTTGTTTGATCAATCCAGTTATCCAGTGTGTCTTATCGAAACCTAGCCATTTAACGTAAAGTTTATCGCCCTTTTTGCGTAGTATCTGTTCAATTAAATAAACATCAGATTGTTTAGTTTTTTGTAATTCTTGGTCATAAAACCCCCAACTAATGGGATCTCCTTTCATATCCTATAATAAATAGGTTCGGGGAGATGTAATATTAACTATAATCACTTTAAAGAGCTCAGTAGTCCAATTTGGGATATATTCTTTTTGAAAAACATGTTTGTATTTACTTATACGTACAATGTCTCGAATTTTAAATTTTGGAGTTTCAACAACTTTTAAATGACTATAGACAGTATCCAGTAATTGTTTCTCATTTTTATATTAATTTCTATAGGCTTCATATGAATTGTTGAATGTTTTGTATTATTATACGTATCAGGAACAATCGGCAGCAATTCAACCCATTTATTTTTCCCATTTAACGTAAACAATTTGAATAATTTTCCCTTAATAGTTCGAATTACTCGTTCGGCTATAGAGGCCTTTAGTGAACTAAAGGTACTATAGTGATTTATGTGGTATTTCTTCATTAAATTTTGAAATTGTGTGTTGCAATATTCTTTTCCACGATTTGATAAGAGATTTTTAGGAATTCTACCTGAATTTTTGAATACAACTTCCATAGCATTTGAGACCTCTTTAGCAGAGTTAGATTTTAGCGGTGTTGTACAAAGGAATTTAGAAAAACAGTCGATGACAACCAGTATATATTATTAGCTTCATTTTCTCAGCTGTATTGATCCAATTGAGCTAAGTCAGTTGCAAATGTATTATCTAAACCATACTGAATAAATCGCCTTCTTTTTAATTTAATTCGAGCTGGTTTGTGTAGCTCTCTAACGACCTGTTACCTAGCTTCAGTAATTTAAGTAGGTTTTTTAACTTTTATTGTTGTTGCTACTCCTCAAACAGTTTCTTAAGATGTGATTGATCCACAGTCATAAACGGATATTTATTACGCGGCGATTGTTTATGGATATTAAGGTGATTCTCATTGTTTGATCCTGTAACTGCGGTCGTTGCTGCTGATTCCAACAACTTACTGAGAGTTGAGTATCTAATCTCCAGATTTTTAATTCTAGTATCCAAGGAGGAATTCTGTTCTTTAACTTTTTTAGTGATTTCTTCCAAAATTTCAGCTTTTACTTTTTAACTGAGTTAACGGTATTCGTAATGTCATCTAATTTCCGGTCAACATATGATTGATAATATTGTGTTGATGGTTAACTAAACTAGGAATCTTTTTTAGTAAAATAGTATCTTTAACTAAATTAGTGTATGCTTTTGTAGCTGCATCATGTGTTCCTGTTGGCTCTTTCAAATTACTTAATTTAAGATTTTCAATATCATAATCACCTTGTGCTGTTAGAGGTAAATTTAATTGTATAATTTGTAAAGGTTTACGTGAGATGGTATTAGAATGCATGGAACGTCCGAACTTATCCATGATTGCTATACTTATGTGATAAATTTAGTTCTCAACATGCTTATATGAATTCGATTGCATCAAGTTCCCTCAATTCTTCTAATATATTCATAATTTCATTGATATTATTTCCATTTCCAGCGTCCTGTGAGGCACTCAGTTTAGCTAACCTATCCACTAACTCGTTTACATCATCATAATACACATATTCTTTAGATTTTTTGGTGTGCAGACTCCATACGTTTTTTATTTAACCTAACACCTGCAGATTTTGATGAAAATGATGGCCGAATATATTTTTACAGAATTACTACCCTTAACTTGACTTGATGGATCATTTCGCGTATGGTTGGTGTGATTTAAAATCTCCTGATACATTTATCATTTCGGTTGGATACATTGGTTCTTTCATAAATATTAATTCATATAAGCCTCGAGTTCCTCTATATGCATGATTCCCGATTTTCATATCTCCATTTTTAATAATTCAAGGCTTTCAGACCCCATTTTCCATACATCAGTTGTTTCGTCATGACTTAAACCATAAGTGCTGTCAATCATGTTAGGATTAGTATAATATTTGTCTATATACTCACGAGCAATACGTGGATACTGATTTAAATACTCTAAATAACCTGCAGACCGGTCGCTTATAAATTTTTGTAGTTTATCATGTTCACTATGATATCCATTATCCCCAAATACATCATTATCATCATCAGCAGTTGTTGAATTATCTCCCTCCAATTCTCCTATTAACTTTGTAGCTAAAAATTTTGGTTCTCTTAAGCAGTCATCTACTTCACGATTCAATTTCTTTTCCCCCTTTAATTCATGTCCATTTTTTACATTCCCCAATTTCTCACTCTCCTCCTCCCCTCCGCTTCAGCTTTTACTTTAGTCATATTTGTGTTTTCTGCAATTTTAGTAAGTGGTACTTTTATGGGATTTAATATTTTATTGAGTGCATCATCTTCTTCACTTCGTTCTAACCTTAACGATAAATATTTTTTCCTATTTGCAGCATTAAAAATTTTTTGTTTAATTACTTTATCTCGTTTACTTATAACTTTAGACATGACTGCTACCGCTACTTTATTGTTTATTATATACTGGTAATAGCCCGAATAGTTAGGGATTTATATAGGTATCAAATTTACTTCTATATCTCCCATTATTTATTTCATTATCCTTCATAATAACTACCATACTTTCCATCATTCTGAGCAGATTCTTTTAAATGTTTCTAGAGACATATCTGTGTTTACATGATCGCTGTACACATATTTAAGATCCAAGTCATCCTGCTTAAATAAAATAATCATATTTGCGTTATCTCGAATTAACTGTTTTGGTATTTTCGAATATGTTTGACAAAGGTAAAATGAATCTATCTTGTTATGTCTTCCCACACAAAAGTAATTTCGTATCGTTTCCTGTTTTTTGCAGCAAATATGAATATCGAATTAGGTTTAGCATTTTCAGGGCTTATGACCACATCATTATCGTTAAATGGATAGTAGCTCACACCTGATACCAGGCTTATCACTTTTTCTAAAAATCTGTACTTTTCTTGATAAAGCGATTTAGAATAAATATACACATTTTAAAATCTTAGTCCATTTACATCAATTAACAGACTTAACATTACGTTGCTCTTCCCTGCATTGCTAGGACCACAAATAACAGCTCTAATTGAATTTGGTAGCAGTTCGCTGTGGCGTTTCAGTTTTGATGATTCAGGATTATCACTTATATCAAAATTGGCAATATTTATGTTAAGAACTTGTTGTTCCTTTTTCATCTTATAATGAATGTTTAGTTAAGTATGATCTTAGTATTAATGAACACTTCAAGAGGTGAAGGTGTGTTAAATACCTTAATCAATAAGCCCCTGTTTGAGCTTCATTTACCTGATTATTCTTATTGTGGCCCTGGTACTAAGCTTAACGACCGATTGACTCGGGGAATCATCCAAAAAATAAATTGGATAGTTTTTGTAAAGATCATGATACTGAATATTCAAAAGCGACTGATCTAAAAAACGCCATAAAGCAGATAAAGTATTACATGAACGGGCTTGGGAACGAGTTATAGCTGAAGATTCAAATTTGAGTGAAAAGATCGCTGCTTGGATTGTAACCACAGCAATGAAAGCGAGAACTTGGAATGGGCTGTAATAGTAGTAGTAATAAATTGAATTCGAGAAAAAGGAACACGGTTAAGAAGAAGACAAAGGCAGCAATTAAAAGAAGAGTAACCACGTTTAACTTAGGTGTTCTTAACAACGTAAAAAAATGTATGAATGAAATTAAGAGTGTTTCCATGAAGGATAGCATTAGAGATGCTATCAAAAATCCATAAAAAATATTGGCGAAAAGAAGAAAATTAAGCTACCTAGAGTAATTCGTGTACCAAAAGTTGGTGGAATTCTCCCCCATCTTCGCTAGCTTAAGCGCATTGGGCGCCCTCTCAGGCGGCACAGCTGGGATAATAAAAACTATAAATGATGCGCGAGATGCAAAAAATAAACTAGAAGAAGCAAAGCGAGCTAATGAAACTATGGAAGCTATTGCTCTTGGGAAGAGTAAGGGTCATGGGTTATAAATTAAACCATATAAGACTGGATATGGACTGTACTTAAAGAAAATGTCAAAAAACTCCCTATAAGGCTACCTAATCAACCATTATCTAATATTAGCATTGAAAAATATGTTAAATAATTGAAAATATCCCCATTTTAGAGGTGTGTTTATGAGATATAATTTGCCTAAAACTCCAAGGCTGAATGAATATGGTATAATTAATTTAGATCAATAAGAAGGAAGTGGAACTCATTGGGTGGCCTATAAAAAATCTGGAAACACTGTTGTTTACTTTGATAGTTTTGGAGATTTAAATCCTTCAATAGAAGTTATTCAATATTTTAAAAATTGCACTATATATTATAACTATGACCAATATTAAAGGTATAATACCTTTAATTGCGGTCATCTTGCACTAACTTTTTTTACAATAAATCCTTATAAACACATAACGTTTAATTGTTAGCAGTAATGTCTCAAACGTTTACGCTGGGAGGTTTTTCCAGTTGTTTAGGCGTTGACATTAATCCTCCTATTGAACTGAATCCGAAGTATAATTATTCCTTGGCTCTCATTTCACTTAGTACCTGGAACTCTATGCCAAATATAGAGCCTGGATGTATTAAGTTTTATTATTTCAACCAGAAGAAAGAGTTTTGGAAATTTCAACAGGATCTTACGAGATTATCGACATCGAATCATTTCTTATTAAACAGTTGGCAGACAAGGAGGGTGGAAAGACATTAAAACTTAGTTTAAAACCAAACAACAACACTCTAAGGGCAGAATTAAAGAGCATTTATGACATTGATTTTGAGCCTATTGATAGGATTGGAAATATATTAGGGTTTTCAAGAAAGTTGCTGCAAGCTAATAATGTTCATAAATCTGATCTTCCCGTGAATATTATTAAGGTTAATACTATACGAATTGAGTACAATATTGCCTCAGGATCTTATTATACGAATAATCCGTCGCATACTGTGTACGAGTTCACATCGTATGTTGATCCCGGATATAGTATAATAGTAGAACCAAGAACTTAATTTATTGATAATATAACTGTAAATATAATAGATCAGGATTCAAACCCCATAAATTTTCGTGGTGAAGAAATAATAATACGATTGGAGCTAAAGAAATAATAATATCTGCAATTCAGATGATTATTTAATTAGCAACAACAGTTACCCAATTTCAGTCTATAATCAGATACTAAGGCAATCGCTCACTCCACGAAATATTTTCCAAATACATTCCATTGCACAAAAGTATGGTTATCGTATCAGAAAAAGTACAAATATTTCGCTCGGTCAACGTAAATGAATCAATCAATCGGAAAGAGTGGCATACATATCATCCATTCACAAAATCATTTAATTACAATGATGAGATTGAAATCGTTATTAATCAACAGGATGTATTTATGGAGTTAAGTCAAGCCATATTTCATATAGAAGCAACATTCACTGAGGAAACTACTGCAGGTAAAACTGGGAAGTGTTCGTTAACACATAATGCCGATGCTTTTTTATTCGAATTTGTAGCATACGAACTGAATGGGAAGGAAATTGATAAAGTTAGAGATCCCGGTCTTATCAGCACCATAAAAACAATGCTATGTCTTAATTAACGGAGAGCAAAACCCTTCAAGCTGCAGGATGGACCTAGCCTCTAAGTGCAATACCATCCTTTGTCAAGGGAACTGATCAAGAACGTAGTTTTAACTTATTAATACCACTACATTTTCTTTTCGGTATATTTTCTGACTACAAGAGGATTATAATGGGTTAGATCTAGAACTGATTAGAATTGTTATGTTAATACCGAAGGAAACAAAAAGGATACTATAAATATTTCGTCTATTGAGTTAAGAGTTAAACACGTCCCATCCTCATGGCGTTTAGAAATTGGGAAATTCACGAATTACCTGCGCTTAGAACAAAAATGAAAGATATTTGGATGGTGAAATCCACTTCTGAAGGGGCTCGATATGTTATCATGTTTTTCCAAAAGAAACGAAAAGATAGCTTGGAATCAGATTGCACATATTTTGATAATTTAAATATTACGGATGTAAGACTTTATTTAAATTCAGAGGTTTACCCGTATGAATCACTTAATTTAAATTTCAGTAATAAACAATATTCGGAAGCATACAGAATGTACACTTAGTTCCAAAATTCATATTTACAAAAACCATATTGCGAACCTCTATTAAGCTTTGAAGAGTTTTCATCACGCGCCCTATTCGTGATAGAATTCTCCAAACGAAATGAAAATCTCAAAACCGGTAACAATGATATAAAAATAGAATCTCAGATTTCTGATATATTCCCAAAAGATACTCGAGCATATTGCATCATTATTCATGAACGTATTTTAGAACACTCTTCTCTTATTGGAACTATAAGATCAATGGTTTAAGGATTTAGTCTACATTACTATGAAATAGGTTGTGATTGATACTCAAGGTTACGTAAGTCCAGAGTTTGAAGTAAAGGAACTAGTTATTTTTGATGGGAATAGGATAAAATCATGGTTATTTAAACGAAAGACACTAAATAGGAATTTATCTGTAGATTTGAAGCAAACAGCTAAATTTACATATTATAATATTCACGGCATACCATACAATTCTGGCTACACGGAATACAGCGAACTTAACCAAATACTTAGAGATGAATTAATAGGCGTTAATGTTATTTATGTTAAAGGGCATATGAAAAGAGATCTTCTACTGAAACATTATCTGATGAATATTAGTCTGCCGGAAATCATCAATCTAGAATTTTCACAGGATTTTATGGAAGTACCAAAATTAGATAAGAATTATATTGAGCAATGTAATTATCACAAAATTATATCATGTTCATGTAGTGTTAACAATGTTATAACTTTATTCAATTATATTATAAATAAATAGTGATTTTTAAAAAATTATGCACATTTTCTTTTACATACAATGATCACACTAGCTGGATTGACTAAACAAAATAAGACTGGTTGCGCACGCAGTTCTAACATGCTTAGACGAGTTCTAGCCAGTTTAAATAGCTATTGTATTTATATTAATAAAATATAACATAACCGATGTTGCCTGATTTTCCGTTTTATCTCAGTCCTTCTGATAAGTACAACGACATATTGTTGTGACAAATGACAGATCTGGTGCCATCTTTGATGACATCATTGATATGTGTCAGACAACATAATTAACATGCGTCATATTTGTCATTTATCACAATTGACGGAATGACAGATGTCAAATTTGCCTGATGTCCCGCATGTTCATATATCTGTCCGTCCGTCCGACTGTATACAGTCCAATATGTCCGCCTATCTGCCAGATTGACTGTCTGCCTGTCTTACTGTATGCAGTCCAACATGCTTCAGATGAGCGTGAGAGTAGTTCGAATAGGTCACGTGACCTAATTTTGAACTACTGATCGAACTAAACTAACCTAATTGAAAGTGAACCATGAGAGTAGTTCCGAACAGGTTACGTGATCTGATTCTGATCTGCTGGTCGAACTGAACTGATCGACAGATGACAGATTGACAGATAATGCTATTGATTTAGGGGGACCCCCGGTGGGTGAAGCTCCTCCTGGACCACTCACCCTTATCAACTAGAACGCCGCTGCTGCTTCTGGTCGAACGCCCTTATGTTAGACTCAAACCAACCTTTCATTAATTCCTGTAATTCTAGTTCCTAAACTTACCACCAACAACGATAGATGGCACCAGTTGTGATCTTAAAATCTCCCCGCACCTCGCCAAAGCAAAAGTGAGGTTATGCACGGATTTTGAGTGCCGCTACTACTATATGTATATATATATATATATATATATATATATATATATATATATATATATATATATATATATATATATATATATATATATATATATATATATATATATATATATATATATATATATATATATATATATATATATATATATATATATATATATATATATATATATATATATATATATATATATATATATATATATATATATATATATATATATATATATATATATATATATATATATATATATATATATATATATATATATATATATATATATATATATATATATATATATATATATATATATATATATATATATATATATATATATATATATATATATATATATATATATATATATATATATATATATATATATATATATATATATATATATATATATATATATATATATATATATATATATATATATATATATATATATATATATATATATATATATATATATATATATATATATATATATATATATATATATATATATATATATATATATATATATATATATATATATATATATATATATATATATATATATATATATATATATATATAGATATATATATATATATATATATATATATATATATATATATATATATATATATATATATATATATATATATATATATATATATATATATATATATATATATATATATATATATATATAGAAATTATCAAACTTTATTGGGGATGCGGTCTAAATGGAGGCCTAGGAGGTAGAAATTAAACTCTTGGTGTTCAATGTCAAGCTTTCGATAATGTTTATTATCTTCTTCAAAGACACATTTAACACATGAGTCCTAAACTAAAGAACATTGCATTTTCATCGGAATCGCCGGAAAAATCAGCAAATTCATATGGATGATTATTGATTTACATTGTCATAGGATGCACGTCGTAACAAAAGTGACAGGAAAAGTACAAACTCAGCAAAGTTGGTTTACTTATATATATATATATATATATATATATATATATATATATATATATTATATATATATATATATATATATATATATATATATATATATATATATATATATATATATATATATATATATATATATATATATATATATATATATATAGGGAGTGTTCGTCCGGGCATCGATATTTATCGGCCGGGTGCTCGTATCAGTCGTAATTACGGGTTCTGGCGCTATTCTGACTCTTGCATTCTCGACGCAACAGTCAGCATATAACATCCAAATGTTTACATTTTAATAGGAAAATTCGTCGGTTTTTTTTGAATTATTAACTTCGTGTATGTGTTTGACACTTCTTTCAATAGGCTTGTGACTGCTACAACAATCCAAAACGAAATCTTAAAGTAAGTCATTTTTTTCATGCCCCTTTTTTTTCTATTTTTTACTTATATTCACTTCGGTTAGTGAACAGAATACTTATTCTTTCGTGTGTTTAGAAATTTTGAATCAGTGGGTAAGAAAAACCAAGTATATCGAAAAAGATAAGAAATATTCAACAATTAAAGTCTGAATCTGATAGTGACTTTGATTCTGTAATTCAAAATTTGCGACAAAATTGTGAACCAATATTCAGCTAATATAACTTAATCCCAATTCATTCTCCTAACTGTAGGTAAATTAAAAAGGTTGATTATAATTTCCAGTCGCGCTGAGCTGATAACTTGGCAAGGGGTAAAATTTTAAAGTTTTCATTTTTTAACCAACGCTCGTTTTCTTGCTTATTACGGCAGCTTCACCAAATTAGGCCGCAAGCCAAAAAAAAAAAAATTATTACAGTTTTGGAATTCAAAGTCAACATTTAAGAAGTTTAAGTTTTTCCTCATTAAATAATGATGCTAATATGGGCTTACTAGGAAAAACTACACAATTAAATAATGTTTAAAAATTAATTTTAGTTACTTCTATGAAATATTTTCCATAACAAACAGAACTAGCAAATGGACTTAGAAATGCCGACAATTTAGAAAAAGGGTTACATTTTTTATTGGAAG
Source organism: Pachyrhynchus sulphureomaculatus (assembly GCA_019049505.1). Lineage (NCBI taxonomy): Eukaryota > Metazoa > Arthropoda > Insecta > Coleoptera > Curculionidae > Pachyrhynchus > Pachyrhynchus sulphureomaculatus. The sequence goes on from CM032455.1 coordinate 74,410,093, forward strand.
AACATTTTTATTCTATGGTTTATGATATAAAAAACCAAGTTCAAACTTTAATTCATTTTCTAATTATAATCTACAAAGTGTCTTAAAACCACAGTTTTAAGCACCTTATCTTATGTATCAAAATTTTCAAAACTAAACTTATATCATAGATTTTGTTCAGAATAATCCTCAATAAAAAGTATTTCTAACCAATCAATAAATATGTTTGGAAACCAAAAAGCTCTTTACAGTCTAAACCTACTTCAATGTCTGCTGTTACAAAACAGACAGCAGCTGAAAAGCCCAGTACTAGCTTTCAGCTAAATCCAAATTATTTTGTACACATTACTTTTTGCCAATCTAAATCAGCATTTAATTCAGAAGAAATTTATAACACCGATAATGCTCAAAATGAATGTTTTGACAAGAGCCGCATATGACTAGATTCGATATGACAATAATGAATATGATAACCACGATCACTATATACATATATCCTATGACTATGAATATCCTATTGATTTTGGCGAATTTTTAACGGCCGACACCCAAGCAAATAAAACCTGTTTAGGTAACTATTCCTCGACAAATCCATGAGGTAAATTTTCAATAACTTACTTTCCATACAAATCCTTCCTACCCTATATCGAAATTCTAGACTTTGATAAACCACTAAGATTTTTATTAGATTTACTATTAAAAGTGTATAAAGAATATTATGGAATCTTCTAATATTGAGATCAGCCTCTATTAACAACTACTCAAACTCAACATATAATAAAGCCAACAGATGAAGGATTTGCATACACAAAGTCATACGGATTCCCAGAAATGCACAAAAAAGACATTCAACAACAAACCAACAAGATTCTTAAGCAAGAAATCATCCGAAATAATACCAGTCTATAATCCAGTCCCTTATGGATTGTTTCAAAAAACCTAATGCTTCCGGAGTAAGAATTAGAAAATTGTAGTCGATTATAGAAAACTCAATTATGAAACGATCTAAAGTAGATTTCTCATTTCAAATATAGGATAAGCTAGAAAAAGGTTAATATTTTACCACCCTTGACTTAGCTAGCGGATTTCATCAAATCACTATGCATTAAGACAGTTTTGGAAAAACAGCCTCCTCCAAGGATTATGGTCTTTTTGGATTCTCAAGAATGTCATTTGGTCTGAATGGTAAATGAAGGACTAAAAAACATGTCAGTTATATATTTTTAATGTATATGCATGACGTAATAATATTCTTTAGAGTGACTACGAGCGCATTCTGACTTTCAGGAAAGTTTTCCAAGAATCTTAAAAAAAAAATTTGAAAGCAAATCTGGATAAAGTGAATTCTAAAAACGGGAAACGATTTTTTTTGTTCTCGTGGCCTCACGAACTTAGCGTATTAACACAAGCTTGCACATTATGAAATCTGGTACATCACAACATCTAGCGTCGGATTCAAGCTAGCAAACATCGGGTCATTTGGTAGGCTCTATATTCATCGCGCTACCGAAACCGACAAAAGAAATTTTTAGGACATATTGTTACTACTGACAGGGAATTAGCTCGCCCAGCCAATCCAAAAAACATTGATGTAATATTAAAATTTTCACTCATAAACAAATAGAAAGTTTCCTTGGAATGTATTTATACATATATTTGGATTTTGTAGAAAGTTTATAAACAACCTAGTAAAAATGATCAGACCTCTTTCAGTAAAGAAATAAAGGAAAGTGGAACATACTGAGAAATTAATCAAAACCTTCGAAACATGTAAAAACATTTTATGTAGCGACCCACGACTTATGTAAACATTTTTTACTGCCAACAAATGCCAGCAAATTCGTTATTAGAGCTGACTTCAGCTAAAATGGAAAACCAGTGTGCTATGCTAAGTATAATCTTAAATCCTAGCGAACAATATTACTGTGGAATAGAAAAAGAACTACAATAGTATGAGAAGTGAGATAATTCGAGCCCTATATTATTCGAAGACATTTTAAAACTGAAACTTGACCCCTAAAATAGCTCGAAAATTTGGAAGAGCCTAATCAAAAACTTTCAGATGAAAATTGCTTCTTTTAGAGTACGATGAGGAAACTGACTACATTAAAGGAAAAGAAAACAAAGCTGCAGATATCAAGAAATCCAGGAGGAATTTCACACTCAATTTCTTTTTAATCAAGCAGTTTTTAAGTCTTTTTAATAACACCATAAAAAAATCTTGGCAGTAAAGAAAAATCATGTCATTACTATATGTACTTCAATTGAAATACCTCTATTTTTCTTACTATAAGCATAAAAATCTTTAAAAATTTAAAAAACAAATGAATATAAAAATCAGCAAATCATTTCCTGTTGCTTGGTTATTAGAGAAAAGATATTTGTAACCAAAGATTTTGTTCTAACCTGAAAAACAGACACATAGAAGAAAATTTAGAAAAAATTATTGCAAATCTACAAAATAATATTACATATTATCTTTCATTTTCCAAACAAGAACCATGAAAAGTTTTTATAACTTACAGTACAAATTAATAAGGCTAATTTGTTCTATCAAATTAAATGATGTAACGTCCAATAATGACAAAGAAGATAAGAAGAATTACGATCATGTTAATAAAACTGGTTATCGAGGAATAGCTACAACTACAGAATCATTAAGAAGAAACTATTATTTGCCAAATCGATACAAAGATATAACTAGTTATATAAATATCTGTCAAAACGCAAAATATGAACGACAACTGACGAGTTTAAATTTCAAAGGTACCAATCGGCTCAATATCTTTTGAAAAAATTCAGCTGTCAATTTCTAAAGAAAAATATTTAATAATCATTAATTCATTTTCAAAATTTGCTCGAACATATTCTATCAGGGCCGGCTCTAGGCGGTAGGCAACTGCTTACGGCGGCAAAATTTAGAGGCGACAAAACCGCCTGAATTACAAGAGCGCAAAAAAAAAATAAATCCAACCCACAAAAATATATTTTGATTGATTGATACTTGAATCTAGAAAATAAATGAGTAGTAAAATATATTTGAAATGAATAGATGTTTGAATACGCAAGTATTAAAATTTTCAAAATCATGTAATGTAACACACCAGTTGGGAGAAATGTAAAAGGGGCGCTTTATTCCTGTTTTCCTTTTATATACGAGGATATTTTAACTCTAATCCAAACCGAAATTTTGATTGGTTTAATTTGGGATGCTGTTCTATTACACGTTTCAGAATTTTGGCCTATATGTTCATATTTGCTTCAACACTGCTCCAAAATAACCAAATAGACTTTTCAATATATAGGCTATATTTTATCTACTAGTATATAGGGCAAAAATGTAGCAACAAAAAATTTGTTGTAAATGATACATCCTAAATTCTAGGCGGTATTCTAAACCAGGTGATATAAAATAATTGGACACTAAAAGTAATTTCTAAAAAAATGGCAGGTATTTACCAATTATTTGCATTACAAATACAAGTTTTGAAATTAATACGAAATTTGAGTTTCTAATAATCAATAATAATCATTACTAACTGATATTTTAAACAAGGAATTAATACTTAATAGTAAGTCATCAGTCACAAGATATTAGAACTTTTGGTTGACGAATGATTACTTTTAAATTACCTATTCTTTCTAACTAAAAACGAGTGAAAAGTGAAATAATATTAATACTTTTAAATAACATAACTTAGAAATTTCTTACTCCGATAACTCTGAAAAAGATGTGCCAGACGATTTATACGCCCCATTCCTTCAACCATTGTTTGAACCTCAATAATTAAAAATATTGAAAAAATAATACAATTTGTAACGAACAACATATATTCAGGGCAACTTCCCTCCCCACTTAAAAATGTTTTATGTTTAACTGAAAGATGAGGAATAACAACACAAGTCTCAAATTCCTTTCTCCTACCAAATCATCGTCCAGTTTAACTCTCGTTATAATAGAAATAATGGAAAATAATGAAAAAAAACATATAATTTTAAATTTCTCGACTCCAAGAACTCTGAAAAGAAATGTCTTTTATATGTTTTTTTAAAAATAATTATAAATAATATTTTATTATCACTAAACTAAGGAAAATTCACAAAAAGATATATCTTTTTCTTCTTAAAGTGCCATATCTGATACGAACGTAGGTGATCCTCTCGTCTTTGCCTGAGGTTGGTGCCTGTTTAAGGCTCGATTCACACTATGAAACCAGGGTCGATATGCTCTCGGTTCGATAAAATTTTCTCATACCACATTACTGTTCCGATTTAGATCTTGCTTCAGTTTGTCTTCGTCAACGATTGATCTAATTGAAAATACATAATTACCTCTCTCAAATGTCTACAATTTTTTACTCGCCATTATTTATTGACGTGTTTTAATTTTTATTATTTTTACGTTACACGCACTTTATCTAGTGCACAACTTAGTGGGTACGGAGTGGAGCGGGATAGAAAACATATTCATACTACCGTGAGAAGTCATAATAAGTCCGATCTCGCTCCGACAAAATATTCTTTGAGATGTATCAATAGTGGAGCGTTATAAGATCGAAATCTGAGCGATAGTGATGGATTGTTTTTTCTGTAAACATATTTTATCGAACCGAGAGTGAATCGAGAGCATAACGAGAGCAGTCTCATAGTGCCTAAGTGTTCCACAGACAAAGGGGACTTACAGTTTAATGCCGGCCAAAGTGAGAGGGCTTTACTAGGCATAATACTATGGGTGGTTTGCTATTGCCTTCTCAAGAGAGGCAACACCGTCAGGATGTAAAGATTTTTTTTTAATTTATTATTTTCCGTGGCCGAGATTCGAACTCGGGTCTCCAGCGTAGAAAGCAGACATCTTACTCACGCCGCCTCCAAAAGATTTTAAAATTTTAATAGTTTTTAATAGATTAACAAAAAAATGCAAAAAATATGAACTAAATATTTTAATATTTCCATGTGTTCAACACACTCTTATGAAAAAATTGACTGTCAATAAAAAATTACTTTTCAAACTATCCTACAGGAAAGGAATTTTTCTTTCTATGGCATTCGACCGTGTTTAGGATGACGATCAGTCGGCTAAGCTATGCTCTTATGATATATTTGAAAGGTTTTGTTTTCTCAGAAATCGTTCTTTACGAGTGTCAGCCGACAGATTTCTTTATGTTACCTTTAAGGCTCCATATTGAGCCAGGAATTCAATCTACAGCTTTGCACATGACGGTAAGCTTATTTCTTCATTCACTTTGAAAATTTTAATATCGGTTGTTCATGTAAATATCCGCATACAACAGAAAGCCTTTCAACTTAACAAAGTTTTAGAAGAAATTCTATTTTGGGGTGACAGTAGCAAAGAAGACTTTAGTTCTACAAAAACGGGGCAGTAAGTATTTTCATGAAAAGTGCTCCATAGATGTAGCCTGCTTAATTCCTTTCAGAGTAGTACAGGCTAGGAATATACGTCAGGCTAATACATTTTATCTCTATGAAGTTCAGTTTGTCGCTCCTCGTACAACCGTTTTCAGGCAATCTTTTATATGAGGAACCTCATCCCTTTGAAATGATTTGACCAATAATGTGTTTCCCACCGAGTACAATTTACATTGATTCAAGACCCACGGAAATCGCTTTTTAAGCACACATATAACTCCTGTAGCGTCTCAGGGATCTTCCTGTAACAAATGTGCCATGCCCATAAAGAAAAAGCGTTTTTTCATAAATATATTTTAAGGAGGTTCTTTTTCAGTTTTAAAAGTTATAAACCTTAATACACAAAACATAATACGTACATATACAAAATTAAGCAAATTTTATCTTGTATGTATGAAAAACTGAAATAAAAATGAATTAGTTGCATTAGTATTAGTAGGTATCTAACATAAAATATGTTATGTAAATCTAACTTGACGAAATTACAATATATGTATATATTTTTTAGCAAGATTAATTCTTTACTTGCAGAAAAATAAGTTAGTTAAAATAGGTCGTGTAGTTCCGTATTATACCTATTTTGTCTATTTAGTACTATTTACAGACTGTTTATAATTCCTGTCTTTTTCGTGCAGAATGAAAACTGCGGAACTTTCTTTTACTAATTATTTCTTTATATACGCAGGTATGTACTAACTTTTTAAGATTAAGAGAAAATATTATTTTGTATCTTTCACCACTTTTTTGAAGCTGCTTTTTTTTAAATTTTGGTTTTATTCTTTGTTGGCTAAAGCAGGCATTAAGCTCACTAATAAAACCTAAGTGCGGACTTACTACCATGAGGAAAAAGTCACAATATAATATGAGCCAGAATTAAAATATCTGTTTCAAAGTCAAAATAATTAAATTTTTGACAATAAAATATCGGCCCTCTACCTAGCTTGTAATTGACAAAAATTATTGGCTGATACTAACATAAACTTGAAAAAATTGGATTAGCTTACAAGCCATGTACAAAACATCAGCATAGAAAGCAGAAAGTACAAATTTTAGTTAGGGTAGGATTATTTTCACTTCTTAATAATTTCATTGAATGTCACTAATTTCAATTACGTTAATAGTCTAGGTGCCTAAAATTATTATCAAAAATTCTCTAATGCAACTCTATATCTTTTTATACTTTGGTAATAGTATAGACTTAAAGGGATTCAAACAAAAAAATTAATATTGTGTCATTTTTATTTATCTTATTACTGTAAATAAAACAACTCCACGAAGCATATTAATATTTTATATAATGTATGTAAAAAAATAGATGCATATCTGGCATCTAAATTTCAAAATTTAAAAAGGTTTGGTTTATTTACTGTATTGTCAAATAATTTCTTAGTACTTTAATAGAAATTCCTAATAAAGGCTATAATATAAATATTTGTAAGTACATAAAGTTTGGTTTATTTACTCTATTGTCAAATAATTTCTTAGTACTTTAATAGAAATTCCTAATAAAGGCTATAAGATAAATATTTAATTCAGCGGAAACTTTATGAAATAAAATGGTTTTGTATAAATTCAGATTGAAACTCTTTATTTCATGCTGTGTCTTGCTAACAAATTTTAAATAATCTTAAAATATCTTAGATAAGTTTGAGCTTTTTGATAAAATTAAATTACAAACTCTTTTCTCAAAACACCTTTTACTCCGATCTACCCTTCCTTGCCGTGTTATTTAGAACATTACCTACAGTTTGCAAGATAGGGTTGAAATTGTTATTTCCTTGTTGTGTTTGTTAGCATGCTCCAGAAAAGTATTATAATAATTAACAAGGGTAAGTTGTTTGTTAGAAAGAGGTATTTAGTGAAATGAAAACGGTTTTTTTGGCATTAGTTTATCTCCACAAAATTTGGTAAATAATAGAGCAACAAAATAATTTATAAATATAAGGACACTAACAATGTGTAGCAAAAAAAATCGAAACACTATTAAGAATATTATTTCACATATTAAAGAGCATCAGTAGTATAATTTAGGTTGTGGCATTCATAAGCGTTTCGTTGCGAGCGATGCGCTAGATACGGAGTGTAAGTGACGCTAGCTTTCTGAACGACCCAGTATGTGCGAGTGATTCTAACGTTAGAACATGAGTATCCTGCGTAGATACGAAACTTACAATTATTTGAAAATTAGTTTAAATTGTATCATCAGAGTGCTTATTCTTGAAATGCTTAGGTTCAGCTTTGTTATCGTTTATGAATTAAGTTTACGTTGGTTAATATGTTAAAAAAATTGCAGATCCCTGTCATAGTTCTCATATGTAGCGACTGGGGTCACAGTACTTATCTCGATTAAAAGATTTACTTTTGAGCAGTGACTGTGGTAAATTTCCTTGAAAAAATCCTCTAAGATGATTTAGATATTACACTAAGTGTAAATGTTTTATTTATTAGATATCGATATCTCGGATTTTTTTTATAATATATAATGGCCATAAACTTTAAATTAAAGTTTTACATAGGATACAAAAATATAATATCTAGTGGCTAATCTCAGTATAATAAAGTTCAGTATTATCGGTAATTTATTTCTCGACATAATGCTTGGCGGCCGACCATCGCCCCATAAAAAATAAATCTGAATAAAGTAACATTGATATTTCGAATTTTGATTTTTTAAACAAACCTTCAAAAATTTATGTTTTTTTATGGTTGTATTGTAGTGGTGCATATGTACAAACAATGCAGAAATAATATATTAATAAATTATAAATGTTGCTCTTATATCTGATATGGGACAGTAGCGTTTGAACCTGCATAAATTAAAATAAACATATTTTAGATTGTGTTAATTATAATAATCATAAAATATTGTGGAAGTGTATTTTGTTTAGAAATTTGCCTGTAACAACTGCAGCTTTACAGTGCCGGGCTACAATAAAGTCGAAATTTATCGGATCAATTAGTAAGCTATTATGAAAGTTTTATAGGGCTCAAATTGCACAAAATTCTACAATTTTGACTAATTAATATTTCTCTCTAAAATTATATTCCATTTTTTTTATGGTAGATTATAACTTTCGCCAAATTCAACTGGCAACTGGACCGAGTGGCACGATAACGTCAAAAAATAAGGTAAATGTAGACGGTTCAAAGGTTACTCACACAGCACTAGACGCTTGTCGCTAAGAACTCCTCCATATAATTGTATTATTTTAGTGTTGTCGCTTGCACCCCGTCGCCCGAGTAGGCACAGCGGTAGCTCAGTCATATTGGATAAATGAAGCTGTCATTTCGTACTGGGCAGGGACATTTAAAATCGTTTTTTGATGACTATTATATCTCCATTTTAATTAATGCATTTATGATATTAATGGCCAAGAAAAGATTAACTCGCCTTAGTTTAGAATTGTATTTTCCAATCAAATAGTTTAGCAACCCTAACTTATAAATATTGGATTGTCGAAAAACTATTGCGAATTTTTCTTGTTAGATCGCTTTAGCTTCACATATCTCAGATAATATAAGTCGCGTCAGGTCATTCTTAGCTTTAGTTCAACGCTGACATTTGACAATAATAAACATGCCAAAACTGTTAGAATTCATTTATTCAGATTTCAGTTAGAGCGCCTTGAAAATGAATGAAATTTCTGAAAAAGTCCGGTACATTTTACAATTGCTACGATAAAGGCATAAATGTTACTCAGGCCTATGAAGGAATTTGTACTGTTTATAGTGAAGATACCAAAGACAACAGCCACAAGAACTTCTGGTTCTGGAAATTTCGATGTCAAAAATGCTCCTCGCACTGGTCGATCAATGATAGAAAAAGGCAAAAGTTGACCAAGTCCAACATATAAGTAGCCATGACATCGACAAGAAACTGAACATCCATTACTAAACAGTTGTAAATCATTTGAAGAGAGCTGGTTATAAAAAGCTTGATGTTTGGATGTCACATGATTTGACGTTAAAACATTTACTCGATCGAATTTTCGTCAGCAAATCTCTACAGAAACGTAACGAAATCGAGCCATTTTTGAAGCGGTTGAGCACGGCAAAAAGTGGAGCACGTATGATAATAATGTGCAAATAATATCGTGGTCAAAAAAGGATAAAGCTCCGCAAACAAAGGCAAAGCCTGTATTGACGCCAAAAAGAGAGATGCTGTGTGTTTGGTAGGATTGGAAAAGGATCGTGCATTATAAGCCACTACAGCATGACCAAACGACTGATTCTGTACTCTACTGTTAACAGTTGGCAAGATACAAGCAATAGCTTAAAAGGAATCGGCCGGAACTAATGAACAGAAAAAAACCATCACAACGCCAGACCACACTAGAAAGATTGGTTAGGAACTTTTAACGCATCCACCGTATAGCCCGGACCTTACCGCCAGACTACCAATTGTTTCGATCTGTGCAGAACTCCTGAACATCGTTAAGTTAGCTTCAAAAGAGGCCTGTGAAAACCACTTGTCACAATTTTTCGCCTACAAACCACAGAAGTTTCTACAGTGACGGAATTACGGTATTTCCAGAATATCATCGAACAAAAGTCGTATCATGTGTATTATCAAAAAGACGGTGAAGTTTTTAAATTCTCAGAAATAGTTCGCTTGGCCTGCAACAGTGGTTTTATACTTGAGAATTAGGTAATTGGTAATCTGAAAGCCAAATGCCCCAAGGTGCGGCCAGCTCACGCAAATAGTTACCTGAATCTTAACTCATACCATCATCTCTAAACTATTTATCACTAACATTTAGAGCATTACCAACATGAATATTTTAACACATAATAAACTCACCCATACTCTAAAAATTAGTGCATACTCTTACAGATTAGACCTAAAGGATCTTATTATTGAGTGTATTAATAGATATATTAAAAGGATAAGCTTGCCCGAATGGCAGTGGAAAGGTGTTGTCGCGTGACATAGAAAAATGGAGCTGTAAAATTTTAACATGATAGGACGACAGCCACAACGATAGTTTAATATGAAGAAAAAATTCGCAGGTTTACTCTGGTACCGGAAATATGTGTAGATCAGCGTAGAAGGGCATGGAGGCTTACATTAGATGGGTGGAAAACGGCTTGCTGATGATGATAGCTGCAATGAACCATTTATTTATTCGCAGTCAAGAATCTCAGATTACAATCACTGTCAGGAAATGCCGCATTGACAACTCGAGGACATCCTACTCTTTTAACAAACCAGTTGCACTGAATCTTGGATAAAACGAGCGAGGCGTTACAGTCTGTCGCTCGTATTCTTGAAAAAATGTGTTTCGTGAACATGTCTTGCTATCAATGTATTCTTTGGTGTGTTAGCAACGGGGAAATTACCTTAGTTAGTTGTTCAATTGCCTCCTGCATCAATAATCGCCTGGCATCTTCGAGGCATGCTGTCGACGAGATTTTCTGCATACTCTGCAAATTTTTCGAATCTCGTGAGACAACAGCCTTTCCTCTGAGTTTTCTCTTTACAAAAGGCCAAACGTTTTCAATATGGTTGGCGTCAAGCGATTGAGAGGGCCACTCTAGTATCTTATCGTGGACCCAAGCGAGCCGATTCGCGACGTGATATAGCACATATTCAAACCCGATTTTTTTAATTTTGCCGCTCCTTGACGCAGCGTTAATTTCGGGTCCCATGAAAACAATGACAGGATTCGTTTCTCAACTTTCGAAGTAACTTTGCCTCCCGAACTACGTCCTGGCGAGTCGTCGAAATTATTCGTCTCGTTAAAATGATTTAGCCACTTCTTCACAAACGATACCGACTTCTTAATATATTTAGATGCCGCGGAATCTGTCATTTTAGACCACTTTGAATGGGAACAAAGACTCATTTTCGATTTTACGTGATTTCGACGAAAGTTGGGAATCGAGTGATACTTTTACTAAAATACATCGTAGATATAGGTTCCATATACCGATTTTTTGGTGAATCGCTAGAATTGCATCTACCAAAAATCAATTATCATAGGCACGTGCTTACTTGACAGACTGTATGTATAACTCACAATTGTGAACTTCTATTCTGGAGATGGACTAAATACAATTTTAAATTGCATTTTCAAAATACCTTTTATGGATAATTTTATACTAGAAAATTATCTTTATTAAGTAAATAAAGGGTGATTCATTTAGAGGTACTTTTTGTGATGGGGATTTAATTGCAGATTGCGCATGCGTCGTGTCAACTGAAGTGGCATTCCTGTTCAGTAGTGTTTGACAATTCATAATGGAAAGACTTAGCCCGGCACAGCGTCTACAAATTGTTCAACTTTATTATGAAAATGGGCGTTCTACGAGGAATGTGTATCGGGCGCTTAGAGCAACTTATGGTCCACATAATCGGCCTACCGAACGCACAATTCGCTCTACCATCAATAAGTTTGAGACCCAATTTTCATTATTGGATAATGCTCGACCGAATAGACCACATCCAGCACGTAGTGAAGAAAATATAGGGGCGGTAGCGGAGAGTGTACGCGAAGACCGTGAAGTGTCGATTCGTCGCCGTTCTCAACAGCTTGGCCTGTCATATTCAACAACTTGGCGTATTTTACGTAAGGATCTTTCTTTAAAAGCATACAAAATTCAACTAGTGCAACAACTGAAGCCAACCGACCTTCCGAATCGTTTCCGTTTTAGTCGTTGGGCTCTTGACAAGCTTGCAGAAGATCTACTGTTTTCGAGAAAAATTTTGTTCACCGATGATGATTTTTGGCTTAATGGGTTCGTGAATAAACAAAATGCCCGTATTTGGGGTGATGAACAACCTGAAGAGGTTCAAGAGCTGCCATTAAATCCAGAAAAAACAACTGTTTGGTGTGGTTTATGGGCCGGTGGAATAATCGGTCCATATTTCTTCAAAACAGAGGCCGGCCGGAATGTTACTGTGAATGGTGACCGTTATCGCGCCATGATAACAGACTATTTGATGCCAGAAATTGAAGCCCGTGGTCTCGACGAAATTTGGTTCCAACAAGATGGCGCCACTTGCCATACAGCCCGTGAAACCATGGCTTTACTGCGAGAGCAATTCGGTGAACAGATCATTTCACGCTTTGGACCAGTGAATTGGCCGGCTAGATCATGTGACATCACACCTCTTGACTTTTTCCTTTGGGGCTATGTAAAGTCCAAAGTCTACATGGATAAGCCAGCTACAATTGAGGCATTGGAGGCCAATATTACTCGAGTCATTGGCCAAATACCACTCGAAATACTCACACGCGTCATTAAAAATTGGAACTTCAGAATGGACGTTGTTAACCGTAGTCGCGGACAACATTTGAAAGAAATGATCTTTAAGAAATAATTGTAAAGAATGGTTCTTTTATATGATAATAAAGATTATAAAATAAAATTGTTTTTATTCATTTTTTTTTATTTAAAAAAAAGTACCTCTAAATGAATCACCCTTTACCAGGTAAAAATAGTGCTCCAGTTTAAAAAACATCCATTGTAAATTTATTACGAAGTAATTTTTTTGATAATAAGTTATGAAAGGTTTTTTTCGTATTGATACTTTATAAATATAGAAATAATCTTTTGTAGCAAAAAGAAACAAATTTGCATGAACAGGCTTTTGACATACCATAATAAGTCAAAAAAACGTGAGAAAATTTAATGTGTAGAGCACAAATAAGATAAACTTAACTATGTAACTGAATATATCCAAGTCAACTGCCTATTATTTTAAATTATATATGCATTGCCCCATCGATATCCTACTAAGCTTAATTTTATGTTGAGGTATTTGTACATACCAAATTTTGTAAACAGAAAAAACTCAATTTTCCGAGAAATCCCATCACATGTCACATTTTACTATTATTACTCTGGTCGTCTGCACACATAAATAGAAGTATGAATTGATAGCGCCAAAAAGTATTTTTATGAATGAATTGTTTAGTTAATATTATATTTTTGATGTTTTTCGAACTCATCACATTTTTTGGTTTTGGGATAAGAAGAGAATTTTATCGTGCCATAAATAACCTTTTTCATAGTTAAGTGTTACTGGGTAATAATATTTTCCGGAAAACTATAAATAAAGGAATTCTTCTTTATGACTCCTGGCATCATATTTACGATATTGATAATAATTTTTCATCTAAGATATATAGGGTAATGTTGTAAATTTGTGTAAAGAAAAGCAAATTAGTTCACTTAATTAAACAAAAATAGTGCTATTTATGGTATGTATGTTACCAATGAAATTAACGAATTTCTTACTATGAAATTCTTAATTCCTAAGAAGAAACACTTTATATGTTATCTATTTTAAAGAGTTAGGTGATTAAGTTGGTTAAATGGGCGTGTATGGGTTGCGAAGGTAGGATATAACGAATTGTACTCAGGACGCATACCTAGTACCCCATCGAAAGCTAACACAGCAGCTTTCAAGCCGACAGAGTGGTTGACCCGACAGCGCTTTTTGAGGGATCCTCCTCAGGAATATGTGGTTAATGTAAAATAACTAACATATTGATAATAACAGGTAAAACTAATTCAAAGATGCCAACTTTAACCATCTCCAATCCTGACTGGCCCTGAAATAAAAACGACTAACCCATATAAAATAACTAAAAACGAACAGCCCATTTTTCAGCAGTTTACCCACTGTTCTCTTATTTGTTAAATCCATCCTGAGACGCGTTTCGTTGTATCACGGCTCGTCAGTCGGGCTAGGATTGACAAAGAAGAGAACAATATTTACGGGTACTTATCTAAGGAGTTACGGGACACGAAAGTAGGTTACGGCGAAACGCATCTCGGGATGGATTTGACGAATAAGAGAACAGTGGGTAAACTGCCGAAAAATAGGCATTGTCTGTTAGTCGTTTTGATTTCAGGGCCAGTCAGATGGGAGTGGAGATGGTTAAAATTTGCATCTTTGAGTTAGTTTTACCTGTTATTATCAAAATGTCAGTTTAAATATATTAAGCAGTTTTTGTGGATTTTGTTATAGGAATTTAGTATCACCCAAGATTTGTTAGCGAAGCGGAGGCAGCTGCAGAAGGGAAGTTATCGGAACAAGCATAGCCTATGCTCCCACGTAGTAGTGCTACCCTCTTGCGCCAAATAATAATTTTTACTATTATTTTCTTAGATTATGAGATATTGGAATCCATTCCTGGATTGCCGTAAAAAGGGCCATACTGGTATAGTGGTAATTTTAGACAAAATATTTTTGATTTGACATTTTATAAAGATAATATCATATTAAAAAATCTATTTAAGAATTTAGACCTTAAGGATCGTCTATTTTAGTTCTTTTTAGTGTTCCGTACGGAACACTTATAAGATCACTTCGGTGTCTGTCTGTCTGTCTGTCTGTCACACCCGATTTTCTCCGAAACTATTTGACATAGAAAGGTGAAATTTGGTAATAATATAGGAATTGATGGCCTCATTAGAGCCATGTAGTTTTGAGAATTAAATTTTGACTTAAGGGGTTAGTTTTGGGGGGTGAAGTCAGAAGTGAAAAAAAAAAATTTTTACTAGGTCATCGAGTGTGGTGTCAAATGAAAGCTTGTGAAAACACGAGTAAAAAATATATACATAATATTATACTTGCGCGTACTTTTCTTTGTATTATTTTTAAAAATTCGCGAAAAATCGCTGTCCCGGGCCTTATCTCGAAAACTACTTATCAAAAAATTTCGAAAAAATTCTGGAATAGTCTCCACGGGGTGTAGATTGAACGAAAATTATCAAGAGTGCATTACCTTTAATAATTTATATGGTATATAAAAAAAAACAAAAATTTCAAGGTCATCAGATTTCAGTAAAGATTGGAAACAAACTTTGTTGAAAACTCATTTGGGGTGTGTTTTGTGAAGTCACTGATCATTTTATACCACCGTAACATAAATTTTGACTTAAGGGGTTCGTTTTGAGGGGTGAAATCGGAAGTGAAAAAAAAAATTTTTTTACTAGGTCATCGAGTGTGGTGTCAAATGAAAGCTTGTGAAAACACTAGTAAAATATATATATATATATATATATATATATATATATATATATATATATATATATATATATATATATATATATATATATATAATGTAATACTTGCGCACACTTTTCTTCGTATTACTTTTAAAAAATCGCTGTCCCCTACCTTATCTCGAAAAGTACTGATCAAAAAATTTTGAAAAAAATTCTGGAATATTCTCCACGGGGTATAGATTGAACGAAAATTATCACGAGTGCATTACCTTTAATAATTTATTTTGTATATAAAAGAAAAACAAAATTTCAAGGTCACCAGTTTTCAGTAATGATTGGAAACAAACTTTGTTGAAAACTCATTTGGGGTGTGTTTTGTGAAGTCACTGATCATTTTATACCACCCTAACAAAAATTTTTATTTTAAAAACAATCAACGTACGGAACACTAATTGTGCAAGTTCAACTTGCACTTGACCGGTTTTTTCATGTTAATATTAAACTAACTCTGTTTTCTGATGCTTATTCATCCATTGTGTGGTTTCTAAGCTCCGAGACTAGCCAACCCAGTTAAACCGGTGTGACATATATCAATGACAGGGCTCTTTTAATCAGTTTAGACAGTTGCCGAGTTTTAAGTGAAACTGTTATAAAAAGATTTTTAATATTATTTTTATTTTTAATCAAGTTTTCCTTTGTCTGGTACTATGGATTAATCATCCAAACTACACATACGAGTAGTGATAATCTCGCTTGATTGCAGTCTGTAAAATAAAGCTTTGTTTACATACTTCCCCAAGTATACTTTTTTCCATGTTCCACATTTTATTTATGTGCTTAGGTAATTTATAGCATATAAATTTTGTTGTCACGTCATGCCAGTAGGTGTTATTGATTGTTGCTCGGCAAGAGTTCTGGTTTTCCCACAAAAACAATTTTTTTTATCTTAATCTACCATTGGTAGTAGGGGAATACTTTACTGTAAATTTTAGACAAATGATTTTATCTTGTTATGAAAATAAAGCAATTTCAAAACATCTTGAAGCCTCTTTCTTCAAAAAGGCATCTAAATTCTAAAAATCAGCATCAGTTGATTAGAACGTGCGGCGCTGAGTAACCAAACAATATGGAGCTCTGGACTTAAGGCTGCATTCTTACTGCCGGAGAACTTTAATATAGATATGTGCCGCACTTAACACATGTCCTTTGTTTGTTGGAGTAAATTTATATTAATACTATTTTTATAAACATCTTTTTATGAGCTCAATTAAATTAATGGTATTTTTTTGACTGTCCCGACTAAAGCGCCAAAACGAGGGCTCTTTTATTTATTTATTACTGTACGCCCAATCTCCATTGAGCTTGGAGTAATGGTGTTAAATCATTGCGTTAATAACAAATTTATTTATGTTTCCTTATTTGGACTTTTGGAATATGCTACTGAAAAATCAGAAAATGTCTTATTAATTATAATAGGGGACTAGAATGTAATTCGAAGTAAGTTGTATTATTAGAATAATAGGTATAGTCCAATAACAAGAAACAAACTAACGCTGAAACTAGACTATATGGACCCTCTCCACATAAAAGATGACACTTTCGTGACTCTTCAGCAGGGCTATAAAGGTATATAATTCAGTTAAAAAGGTAGCGACAATGACATGAATCACGCTGCTCGTAACAAAAATCGATTTTAGTCGAATTTGTTTTTCCGTCTTGGCTTTTAATATTTATTATAGAAAATTTATTTCGTTTCGTTTTGTTACTATTTATTTAGTTAAAGTAAAGTTTCTTTTACAGAAAGCTAGTATAAACAAGTAGTATATACAAGTTTAATAAAATTTTGCATTTTTAATGAAAGCGAAAATAAAAAGTAAGGATAAGCTACTAAATTCAATCCGATATAGGCAGATGGCGCTCGAGAAAGCAGGTCATAAATAGTGTAAGTTAAAATTTATGTTAATCATTCAGTTTTAAGCTTTCAAAAAGTGCAAGAAAGTTGTTGAAATTATTCGATAATCTTTATCGTATGCTGTAGTACTCTCTGTTAATTAAAAATGTGAATTAGTATTGGAAATATATAAAGCAGCCATAAACAAACAAGCACGCATCGACTTTGACAATTTCGGAAAACATATGTCATCGTCAAAGTCAATACTAAGTTCAAAGTCGGACGTACAATATTCAAAATATTATACTCCCACAGATATTATTTATATTTTTTTATCGTCATTAAATTATTCCAATTATATCCATGGAACTTGTCTGGATTTGGTAAATAACGAACAAATCAATAGGCTCTAGACGTCATGCCCACGCTTAAGTGCTGATATACGTCAAACGGAGTACATTTTCTATAGGCTTAGAGATAAAAGTAGCAAGGTACGTGCATAGGCATATACTTCAAACAACTTATCTATTTTTATAAAGTACTAAAGTTTGAAATTATTGAAAAAGGAAATAGATTTGCACGACATTAACAATACCTTAACATTTTAAACACCGGTTATTCTTCTATAATGTAGGATCATATACCAACAAGGACAATATCACATATTTCTCAATAACTTTGAATCATTTAAGAAAAAAATGAGACTGTTTGCACAGTAACAACATCCAATCATTTGAACTACATGACGAATTAAATAAATTGTTATTTATATATTCGGATCTACAGAGTGTTTAGGATACCTATATTTAAAATTTTACAATATTTGCCCATAAGACTAATTGATTTCCCAATAAATATTAAGGAGTTAAAACGATGCATCTAAATTTTAAATATTTAGTGTTAAATTTTATGTGAAAAGATTTTACCATGCAACTGTTGATTTTAAGAAATCTGCATGGAAACCTAATTTTTAAATGGAAATTTACACTTGCAGATATGATTATTCGAAATTAGTTAACATATATTGATTTTTAATGTAGATACATGGTGACGTACATAGTCAGTCAGGAGGATAGGTACTTTCATACTGTGTTAGTGCTTTGATTGGTAGTGAAGAATTTGGCTGGTGAATTAGTGGCAATAGTAGTAAAATACAACATAAACAACCCCGAAGAAACTTCCCCGCTACCATCCTAACCACCACGATTGTTGAGAAACCTGATTATAAAAGTCAGGATGTCACCCTATGCTAGTGAGCCGGCGTTTTCCCTTCGGAGCACCCTCACTGCAAAGATCCCACACCTTAGACTTCCCAACGCCTCACATGCGCCAAGAAAGTGAAACGACAAACAGACATATCGGGTAGTCTTTTATCCACAGCAATGCTAAATGCCTTCTTAACCTGTAATGCCACCTAAGAATCCTCACAAGGTGGTTTAGATTAAGCCTACGTCTATTGAGCAGCTATTCTTTGGTATGTCTGCTACCTGAGCTCCGGCACTATCATTCTCTCGAACACTGATCGGTCTACTCCTTGGATCTCCTGGATAAAACAGATTTGGATCCCCGAAAATGGTTCATGGTTCCGCAGTCTGACGAGTTCGTCCGCCGCTTTCCTCCGATGTTCAGGGACCTGTTGCTTCTTAGCCAACCCATCTCGTGCATTTTTTGCATGCTTGTATTAGTGCTAAGTTTGTATTGGGCTTGACAAATGCCTTGAATGCGATCTGTCTGTCAGAGCAGATATACAATACCAGCTCACGTAAACACCTCCTCCATCGTAAATGTCATCAGAATGGCAAAAACCTCTACTTGAAACACTGTAGGGTACTTTCCCAAAGAAAAGTTTTTTTGTGCATATGCAATTTCCAAATACACAAACACCTGCTCCTGCGACTTGACTCCGGCTATTCCAAACCCATCAGTGAAGCACACCAGAGTGTCCTGGGAGAGGTTGATATCCTGTTCATCCAACTGACTATCGATAGGGGTTGTAAGGGAGAAAGATCAAACAATCTCTTGTCGTCATAATCCTTAAGGACGGCGATGTCCTAAGCCACATACAATTTTCCAACATCCTCACATCCACGAGTACGCCGCCATAACTTTCTTTTTTATCCAAATCGTGAAGCTCGATAGTGCGAACAGGGCATCCAACGCTGATGTCCATGTAGTCCTCATTGCTCCTAATATGCATAGGCCGGCGAGTGTTTGAATTTTACGCAGCTTCGTGTGCGCCATATTGCTCTCGACACCTGACTACTGAGTCATGACTGACTCTAGGTCTAACTAGCGCTCTGTATAGCCATATAGCCGGGGATTGAGTCTCCAAGGAGCCCCTACTATGTGGCATAGCAGTCAAAATGTCGCAATCGCCTTTCTGACGACAGCGACGACATGGACACCGTAGTTTAATTTTTAATCAAGAGGAATACCTTAGTATTTAATACCGGATACCAAAGTTAGTGGTATCCCAAATACCCCAGACGCCCCGAAGTCATTTAGTCCTTTCTTCCTCTCTAAGAAAACTATTTCCACCTCATCAGGGTTCCTAACACACTAAATCTACGACAGAGCATGCACACTCTGGTCTGCTGCAGATGATGTTTAGAAGTTTTCCCTTGACGAGAGGGACTATATCGTCTGTATCCCGGATAGATGCCTGACTACACGCTCTTTCGGTGCTAGTCTTAGTCCTTGCACGATCTCTGGTGGCTCACCCATCTCACAAGAAACTCACAGATCATCCTAGGATTTGTTTCTGCTGTTTCTGCTAAAGCTACGTCTCGGTAGTGCAATGTACTTGCGATTTTTGTAACTACAGCATACAGCGCGATTTCCGTGAATCGACTTCGCTGATATACATACTGATTATTTTGAAGAGAGTATTTTTTAAACATATTTTCTAAAAGCCTATCAACTACCTTTTCCAAGGCTTTTATTAGAAAAAGTGTTAAACTTATGGATTTGAGAGCCTTTAGTATCGAGAAATCAATCCTCCCATTTTTTGGGATAAGAGACATAGGGGTCTCCTTCAGGGTTCAGGGACGTATCACAACACAAATCCTACTCGAAAATTCCTCTCCAAACTAAGAAGTAGAATCTGCAGGCCCTTTTGTAACAAAGCTGGGAAAATTTTCCCTGGACCCGCTGCCTCGTATGAACTGAACTTTTTCATCACCCACGCTACAAACTTGTCGACCGCTACTTTTCTAACCAGACCCGAATCAGTGATACCGACAAAGGGATCAGCATCGTGGATGGTCAATGCCGTCGCACTACCTGGAAAGTTGTCATCTTGCCCACCTAGATAACCGATTTACTCTCGCAGTTTAGAATTTTTACCTATCGGGTAGACTCTGGTAAGGAATTATTTTTTTCAGAAAGAGGTTTTTGCGTCTCCTTAAAATCCTGGCTACTAGTTCTTTAGGTATCCTAGTCCTCAGTTGTCCCACTTCTCACGGTATGATTCAGATCACGTTTGGTCATTTGGCGAAGCTCGCTAACATAGATGCTCTAGCAATGTACCCTCCTGCCGGTCACAAGATATATGCCCACTAAGGCTTCTCATCAAGAGGTTTTACACTGTCAGTTAGACCCTGAGACCCTACTCGCCGCAGCACGGAGAGATAATTTTCCCAGTCTATGGCCATAGGATTCCGTCTCAGACGTAAGTTCCATTCTGATCATACGATGGTCAGGTGACGAGATGTCATTCGAGAGGCCAAAACCCCTTCAATTAAATCTCTTAATACTAACGTCATGTAGTGTGATGGAAGTGAATTAAAGAATTTTGTGTTGATAAACGACTGTACACAAAGAAAATTGTATATTCTTAAATGCATTGAAATTGGCAATGACATTTTCTATTTAAGTAAGTAACCAATACTGTGTATGTGTAATTTCTTGTAGAGCATACTCTTGGACAGTTATTACGCCTGTAACTTGAACACAATCTTAAAATTTAAGTGTTCTTACGAAAGTTTGTAAAAAGAAGATTTAAAAAAATGTTCTAATTTGGGGACTGGAAAATTTGTTTACATTTATTGTTTTTCTGCTTCATATTTATTAAAATAGGATGCTTGAGAGTGACAGTCTATTACGACTTTTTAAAGACGTGCAAAAGCACTATAGTAAACTTTATAATGGATTTTATGGCGTACTCTCCTGAATTAAGATATTGGTGATGGAACATAAACGTAAAATCGCAAGATGTACAAAGTTATAAAATATCAACTTTGTATATCTTACGAAAGTTGTAATAGATAATTATCGTGTAAGATATTCCGTATACAATAAGCTAATGAAACTTTAATAACTCTTAAACTCAGCATGAGAACTATATAATATATTATAGAAAAATGGCTTTAGTTTGCAATAAATACCCATAATACCATGAAATATTACGTTATGAAATTGATATCATGCAAGTTAATTTTACACGAAGCATCTAGCTACCATGGAAATTCTCTAGGAATGTCGTTCTTAACAGTGTATAGTTCAATTTTGAGAGCGATCATTTCCTGAGCAAAGGAACCGTGGTGCTCCTGAAGTGAGAGTTTATATATTGTCGAAACTTGTATTGCAAAACTAAGAAACTGGTTTCTAGTTCTTGAAATCAGGAGACAGAATTCTCCTGAGATAGGCAGATCTCATTTAAAGCGTAGCCAGCTAATAAATAGGACAATGATAAATATTATAGAAGAGGTAAGCTCAACAGATCGCGTTTATCGTAGAAGAACGCTCACCTCGCTTAAATTTAGAATATAGATCCTAGTATATAAGTCGTATAGAGAACCAAAAATAGATAAAAAAATTAACGGTGCCGGTGCTAAAAGTTAGATAAGTTAGATTGCTTTCGGGCTTCCAGGTTCTTGCTCTTTGCTGATGATTTGGAGTTGTACACGGCAGTTGTATCGATTGAGGATTGTGTACAATTGCAGGGAGATTTGGATAGACTTAGTGTCTGGTGTCTGTTAAACGGTATGGGTTTAAATACTTCTAAATGCTTCTCTATGTCTTTCTCGAGATCGCACAATCCATTGTTTTTTGATTGATGAGACTTCCTTAGAGTCCGTAATTAGCGTTAGGGATCTGGGGGTTAAGTTTGATTCGACACTGAATTTTATTCCTCATATAACCGAGATAGCGTATAGGTCTCTGAGGATGCTTGGGTTCATCAGGCGCTGCTCTTCAGAATTATCATCCATTACCTCTATAAAAATGCTGTACTGCTTGTTGGTTAGGCCTCTCTTGTAATATTGCTCATGTGTGTGGAACCCACCTTTTGTTTGCCATGCTAGGAGCTTGGAGCTTGTTCAGAGTAAATTTCTACGTCATATTAATTATAAATTCTTTAACAATGATTATTTTAGTTATTCAAAACTGACATCTATATTAAACTTGAAGACCCTGTCTAGCCGAAGAGTTCAACGAGATCTTGTATTGTTCTTTAAAATTTTAAATGCCATTGTAAATTGTCGAGAACTTTTATCTCAGATTAATTTATATGCACCCTCTAGACATACTAGATCTACGTTGTCCTTCTTCAAACCTTATCATAAGACAACCTATGGAGCTAATACCTTCATGGCAAGATCTAGGGGCATTGTAAAAAACTGCCCATCACTGGACTTGTTCTCCAGCTCCTTGTCTCTTTTTAAGAGGCAGGTCGGGGTTCTGAATTGTAAACTTTTGCATTTTGTCTTTGTGAGTTGAATGGGCATGTCCCGTAAATAAATAAATAAATAAGTTTTACGCACGAAAGGAAACTTTTTACAAGATTTAATATTCAAGTTCATCAAACACCTGTCGTATCATTTACTCACCACATGTTTTATGAACAGCAGTAATTATGAAAGGGTGAATGCACAATTGTAAAAGCTGAACTGAGGGGAGCAAATACCACTGAAAACTGAAATCGATTTTTGTCCGCGGAGTTGCGTGATTCATGTTTTTCACGTTAGCGTTTCTTCAATGTTGTGCTTTGCAAAAACTACGGAAGGCATCGCTGAGGAGGTTATTACGAACTCGTCTTCAGTTCGATGTAGTGTGTGTGTGAGAGTACAGTTATTCGGATTTGCCGTGAACGTTGCGCGGCGAACATCGAACTTTTGTCGTTTAAATATCGAAAGGTGTGCAATGTTTTTTACGGACGTATGATTTGTTTAGGAATAATTGAATTTTGTTAATTTTGAGTGCACTTGATAAATATTTGGATTAGATCCCGAATTGACAAGTTGTAATATCGTATCCAAAGGAAGTATTCTATAAAATGTAAGTGAAGTTTAATGTGTATTGTTTATATTGTTTTTATTTGAACTGATTTTAAATTTGTTATGGTTTCATCCAACCAATAATAATATATTATGATAATGAATAATTTGTGTTGAAAAACACCTGTTACTATTAGTGATATTATTTACGTAGATTTATGAAATGTTACACTTACAAATAACCAGTTATTGAACAACTTGTTTAATTTATTGAAAAAATAGTTGTCATGAAATTCATACAGGAAGACTATTACGTATTACAAGTATATGGGCAATTTGCCTTGCTACTAACCTAACTACTTCTACAGCTGTGATTAATACCAGCGATAAAACTACTCATTATAAAATCATTAGATTTTTCAGGCTACACATTGACTAAATTTTTAAAGTTTAGAAATATCTATATCTGTAATCGTCGTAAACATAATCGTGGTGGCAATTATAATAAATTTGGCACTAAAAATCCTAAGTTATTATTTTATAAAGAAGTTGATAAAGTTACTTGACACAAGAAATTGACAGGACGATAATCGCGTACACATACCATATCAAGTCAGTAGAAAAAACTCTTTTTCAGTTAGCTGAAAACATTAGACTTCATCAGTTTTAATAAAAAATAATATAGTATATACTTTAGATTGTCTATTTTAACTGATAATCTGTCATCATGGAAAACTGTCATCATGGAAAACCATAGGACAGAGAAGACTACATATATCTACAGACATTATCGGTAATCGATGAAGAAAGAACAATGTAAAAGTCTTTTTAAGTGTCCTTATTAACCCATAAATTATTACATACGCATTTCGATAATTTAAAGCATCATCTTCAGGATCGTCTGTAAGTAAAAAGGAGCTACTTGTTATACAATTTGTAGTACACTCGGTAATTGAATACAATAAAAACCTTCTTCTTTCCTCAGACTTTTAGCATCCAGTTTTGGACATAATCCTCCCCCCTCTCCCTTCAATCACCTCTATCTCTCGCTAGTCTTCTCCACTTTCGTCCTGCGGTTTCCTTAATATCGTCTTCCCATTGCTTGGGCGGCCTACCGACCCTCCGTTGACTCGTTCTGGGTTGCCAACACAGTAACCTGTTAATCCAACGGTCTTCTGCTCGTACTATATGCCCAGCCCAGCTCCACTTTTGCTCTGCTACTAGCTCCATGATGTCTTTTATTTTTGTTTTATCCCTTAACCACTCATTTCTCTTTCTATCCCTCAGTGTCACTCCCAACATTCTTCGTTCCATAGTTCTTTGTGTTATTGCCAATTTATGCATAATTTTTTGTGTTAGTGACTTTGTTTTTGTGCCGTAAGTTAATACTGGTAATATGTACATATCAAATATTTTGGTTTTAAGTGGGGTCGGGAAATGTTTCGATCTTAGAACAAAAGACAGTTTATTAAACGCTGCCCATCCAAGTGCTACTCTTCTATTAATTTCTGTTCTTGATTTTCTTTGCCAATCTTTATATTATGTCCTAGGTATACATAAGAGTCGACCCGTTCTACCTGTTCTTCGTCCAACATTATATTTAGGTGTTCGTCAAGATTTGACAAAATTTTTGTTTTCTCTTGTTTATGTTTATGCCTGCTTCTTTGGATTAATCTTGTAATTCCTTTATCATGAGCTGCAGCTCTTCTTCTGTCTTAGCTATTATTATTATATCGTCAGCATAACGTGGTTGTGTGAGGTGTTTGCCGTCAACATTTATACCCATCCCGGACCAGTTAATTGCCTTAAAGATGTTTTCTAGGGCTAGAGTAAACTGTTTAGGAGATAGTGTGTCTCCTTGTCTGACACCTCTTTCTGTATTTATTTTATCGAATGTACGTTTTAATTTTATAACACTTGTTGTTTTTTTATAGATGTTCTTGATTATAGTTGAATATCTTGTATCAATGCGGGCATCATCTAGAGCATTCAGAATAGGCATGATTTCGATAGTATCAAAAGCTTTTTCATAATCAATAAAAGCCATAGCTAGTGATAGGTTATATTCGTTGCTCTTCTCTATTAATTGTTTTAAAGTTTGGAGGTGATCATTAGTTCCAAAGCCTTTTCTGAACCCCGCCTGCTCTATCGGTTGATACTCATCTAAATTTGTAAAGAGTTTGTATAGGTGTGAAAGGAGACTTATAGGTCGATAACTGGCGATTTCTGTTTTATCTCCCTTTTTGTGTATTAAAATGATAATGGCTTCATTCCAATCGTCCGGTTCTTCATCTAGACATTTGTTAAAAAGCACCGTTAGAGTTTGTAGCAGACTTCTTCCCCCATTTTTAATGTGTTCGTTGATTATGGAATCTTTCCTGTTTTTTAAATACTGCACTGACTTAGCCGTTACTTGATGGAAATCCATAATAAATAGGAATAAAATATTTAAACAAATGTTTAAGTTTAGTTAATTTACATCGTGTTCCAGAAGAAGACACAGTGTGTCGAAACAATTGTCAGCAATAATAAACATAAGTGGTGATCTTAAACATTTGTTTAAATATTTTATTCCTATTTATTATGGATCTCCATCAAGTAACGGTTAAGTCAGTGCAGTATTTAAAAGAAGCTCAAACGAGTTTTTTAGCCATCATGTAGTTAATTTACATCGTGCTCCAGAAGAAGACACAGTGTGTCGAAACAATTGTCAGCAATAATAAACATAAGTGGTGATCTTAAACATTTGTTTAAATATTTTATTCCTATTTCCTGTTTTTTGTTTGTTTCGGTGCATTTCTTAACTTATCCATCGTCATTTCCGGGATCTCCTCTGAATCAACAGTTCTTATTGTTCCTTTTCTGTTTGTTTCTTGTCCATTTTTTAAATTTGATTTTTACAGTTTATTGTAAAATTCCTTGGCCACTTCAAGTATGCTTTCTTCCTCTGTAGCTACTGTACCGTCCGTTCTTTTCATTTTAATTACATGTTCCTTACCAGTTACTGGTTTTGTTTTCAGTATTTTCATGTTACTATTCTCCTCTATAAAGCTAGACTTTCGTTATAATTTCTAATGACTTCTTTTATTTCCCTTTTAATCCTCTTATTCAATTCTGCATATTCTATAGTATCCCACTTTTCTTCCTATCTTAATTGTCATCTACTATTTAAGAGCCTTTCTGTATCTTCTGATGCTGCTGTTAATGTTTCTGTTATTTTTCTATTTAGCTCATTAAATGACATGTGTGATAACTCGTCATATGTCAAGTTATTTAGTTCTCTGTTTTCTTGGGTCTGAAATTTATAGTCTTGCGCTTTTAAAATTTCTGTTTCTAAATAGCCCGCTTTTGAGCTATTACTTAGTTTCATTCGTTCCTTTTTTGTATTGATTCGGATTGATGTTCTTACTAGTCTGTGGTCACAACTAGTTGCAAATTGGTTTAGTACAGATACGTCATTTATTATACTTTTTTTATTTGTTTTCACGAAGCCAATTTCTTTTTTTGTGGAGCCATCGGGGCGTCTCCACGTCCACTTGTTTTGCACTTTCTTGTTGAAAAAGGTGTTCATGACATACATATTATGATCAGAAGATATCCTCTATCGTTTCGTTCACCGGTTCCAAAATCTCCCATACATACCTCTTGGGGATCTGTCCATTTGGCGTTTAAATCGCCTGTTATATTATTATATTACGTTTTATCTTGTTCTATGTTTATATTTACATCGTCATAAAATAATTTTATGTCCTCTTCTGTGGACCTACTGGTTGGCGCATACAATTATCTTTAGCTTGTATTTCCTATTAATATTTAAAAGGACATATGCCACTCTTCCTAATAGGCCCACTATTTTTATAATATCTGGTTCCAAATTCTTTCTGATAATAACCTTACTTAAGTTTAAAATTTTTAAAGTACTTACTGGAATAAAAAGGAAAAACTGTTCACGGGCAAATATTGTACATATAACTTGTTTATTACATTTTAAACTCAAAATAATCATTAAAAATTAGCAGTGTGGGTCACTTGACGACAAAATTATGTTGTTGAAATATACGAAAATCATATCAATATAAGACCCTAGAATAACACAAAATAATAAAAACTTCTGATATTTTTACCCACTGTTAAGGTGTGTTAAGAGCAAAATGCGTAAGTGGTAGCACAGAAAATATAGTTATGGCTACCAAAAGACAAACAGGTGGAACAAATCGTCGCCGCAAAACGAATCCGGCTGGCTACCGTCTGATCGTTAAAATGTGCCTGTTCGAGTTTCTTAAAGAGGCCGCGTACATTTTTTTCTATTATTGTCACATACAATACAATTTCCACTGGCGTGGCATCTTTAAAAATCTCAACGAGACACATTTTAACGATCCAGCGGTATCCAGCCGGCATCATTTTGCGGCGACGTCTTGTTCCACTTGTTTGTCTTTCTGTAGCTATAGCTATATTTTCTGTGGTGGTAGTGAACAACGAAGGTTTACTTTAATTTCCCTTTTTTTTCCGTCACTGTGCTGTCCTATCTGGATAGCAATTGCGACCTTACTATTCCTAACAAAAGTTCAGATGCGCTGCTGTGATACATCCTGTTAAAAATCTGTCAAAAAAAGAGAACAAATCAGGAGCTCCCGTATCTCACCATCTTATATAACCAATATGTTTAAATCGGTTAAATTAGTTTACGAAAGGCAAAAAGTAAGCTATGAAAGAAAGAGAAAGTATTGGCATTCGATATGAGATTGGTTCCAGTGAAACTAAAAATTAGATACGCTCTTTTACCGCTTCGCTTTCTAACCTTAGATTTTCCCCTTTTCAAGATAATCGTAATGAGAACTGTAAAAAAATCAGGCGGGAACATTTTTCAACCTCTGAAAACCAAGTAATCTGAGAAAAGGAATTTTCCGGACCTTCATAATTTTCACAAAATTGTCAATTTCGTCCTAGGGTATTAAAATTCTTCTTGCAATTTTAACACCAAACAAACAGATTTTTCACTAAAAAGCTTGAATTTTGGTCCATCCAATGACGTTAGCCAGTCCAATATCAAATCTTTGGTAACTTGTAGCTAATTTTATAAAATAATCATGGGATCCTTTCTGATGTCATCACAGGTAAGTTTTCTTTAACAGTAGAACAATTCTCAAATTATAATAAAAGAGTTTGTTCTCGTTTGAAAGTATTTCATATAGCAGTGAAAATACTTTTTTCTGGAAAGACTGACAATTGTTTTTTGAATTTAGATAAGAAAGATTGTGTTGACGGAGCCAACAATTTTCTAAAAAAAGTTTCATCACAACACATTAAGACTTATGCTTATTTTTTTATGATTTCAAGAAATTGGTGTAAGTAATGAAGATATGTAAAAATCTTTTTAGGACTACTAAAAATCACTATGAACCCTATTGCTTGTTATAGAATCAAAAGATATAGAATTAATCATCCTATATATTCAGTTGTTTCACTCCGTATTTTTTTTATAAGATTTCAGTTATAATTTTGATAACTTCCATTGATTCGTGTAATTGATTGATTGATGAACTTTTTTCTGTTATTGCAGGAGAAACAGTTAAAATACAGTTACGGTCTTAAATTATTTTTGCATTTAGAAAATAGTTAGAAGAACTGTCAGTAGTAGAATCTGCATGTACTAATGTAAATACTGTTATTTATAGTTGATTGATATTGTGCATTACAAACACGTAAAATACTAGCTGTTTTAAAGGTTTTTGCTAATCAGATTAAGTGTGTTAATTCGAAAATTCACGTTCATTCATTCAAACTGTGAAGAAGGTTTGTTTAATTATAATAATGGTGGAAACTGGACTGAAACAAATGAACTTACTCCTACACCTATAAGTTATAAGGGAGCATCGTAATGTTTGTCTAACTGGATTTTATTGTGAATTGTTTTAAAGTTTGCCAACCTGAATAAAAATGACCGAACAATAATATTAATCAGTGTTAATGAAATTCTTATAATTTTTAGGGGTTAAGTCAGTTTCCTTAGCATCAGAGTTTATCCAGAGCGTATGCACTGCAACAATCAGCATAAGTACAGTAATAGGCATTTCTTATTCATCCGCTAAGCTTTTAATAGAAATGATTGCCTTTTATTATTACTTATTCTTCTTACCTGGTGATAATTACCGCAGATTTTTTATAATATTCATGTATATTATAAAATATGATTTATAACGCAATACTTTCTTTTTTAATGAATAGACGTAATTTTGTATGTATATTGTACTGGATGAATGTAATTTTAAAATTTATTTATTCTGTTTATTTGAAATTATATAAAAATGATTATTATATGATGGTATAAGAAATCTTATGTTTTAATTTGCAATTGAATATATTTTTACATAATTTGACAGCTAAGATTTAATTTTTTGAAGTTAAAGCCTCTGTATAATGTAGCATTTTAAAACACTTAATAACGTATTTCATTGACTTTATATGAAAACAGGTCGTGTTCATGTCAGTGCTTCTCATTTTGTGTTGTTACCTACATTATCAGTAAGTAGAATACAACTGTTTCAGGATAGTCAGAGAGTAATAAGAAAAAATCCTTATTCCTTACTTTCTTGCAGTGTTTTGTAGTATTCCATGCTGTTTTTGTATAACAAATAAAATATTTTATAAATTTCATATCCGACTTCCATGGTATTAACTGTTTGAACTTATTTTATTCCATTTTTTTTTTCTTGCTCAGGGAAATTTATTCGTTTAAAAATCACCATCCAAATTTTAGGCATTCTTCATGTTTTAAGATTCCTAGACTACGAACAATATAATCTCCCGTTTCTATCGGTCTGTTTGACTCTCAGTTTGTCTATTTGTTTGTTCGCTCGATTGTGGTCGAACGAAATAAGGTATCAATTTCAAATTTGATTCACACATAATACCTTGACGTAGGAACCTATAATTTTTTGATTGATTGATATTGCCTTAGGGAAATGAGATGAATGGGGTAGGGGTTGATACTTTATACATATGTATTTCCAATATCGTTATGAAAATTTTTTCTGGTTTTTCATCAGATGATGAACAAATTTTAAGTATAAGTTATTCATAGTTAAATATATAAGGGGTTTTATATATCCTGTTATACGTCCTTTTTAGAATCCTTAAAATCTTTAATTTTACCAAAAAAAGCCGCAGTGCACCACATATCATGGATATAATGTATATGTGGTAATTCGGTAAATTTCCAGCTTTTGGTAATGGCTTGAATAATGCTAGCTATCGATGAATTCGGACGTTTTTCTTAAACGACTTACTTTCAGGTTTTGGATCGTCCTTTCGTAGACCGCCTCCATATATTCAACAAATCGCCTCAGTTTGCACCTTCTTTGGATGTTGAGAGCACTTACGGAGTCATTACAATGGCTCCTGATTCGTGAGAGGATCCGAATAGAACATCCAAGTTTCGTCACCTATGAGGAATAACTTTCCGCGCCAGTTTCTGCTCTAATGTGAAGAGTTTGAGGATATATTGCACAAAGAGTTTTTTCATCCTTGACTCTTCGCGCACAATCTGAAAAACTGTAGTTATTGAGCAAGCACTTTGATCTTTATGAGTCGATCTGATAGCAGTAAATCATCCGCAACATTCCTTGTCGTTTCTTCAGCTCTTGCCGTAACCGGTTTTTCATACTGCGTGATGCTCCAAATTACTTTCATAATTTTTGAAAGAAAAAAGTTTTAAAAATTGTAAAACGCAAGAAAATCGTACAAAATTATTAGAGTCAATACTATAAGATTTACCTAATGGATTTTTTGCGAAATTATATCTTCCTCTTCTAAATATCACAGTAAATCCATTTAGTAATTTTGTGGCAAGACTATTACGTCTATTATTGTGGACAGCTTGTAATAGACTTCTAAGAATGGCTAATGTATATGCACTGGTCTTTATCACTCATAACAATTTTCTTTGAACAAATTTTTTTCATATTCATTCAATTAAATTAATAAACCGTAATTGTGACACATCTTGCTGCACATATGAGTAGTAGCTGTAGCATTTACGTATACTATCGTGTATTCATCATAATTAGTAGTTCTCTGTTGGTGATGAAAATTTTCAGATTTGTTAACAAGAAATAATTGTCTATTTTTGACAGTTAATCTATAAATGATTGTTTGAACCTCTATGGGTATATACAGTCCCAAATATACAGACTTCTTGGCTATATTTAAGACATGTAATATCGAATTAAAATACAAATTTCGGCCAAAATTTAAATACTTATTAAACGTTTTTTATGGATAGTCTCCATGTAAACAGTCTCTATATAATATTTTTCTGAAATTCGTAAAATGGTTTTTACAGTAATATACAGTATATATATATATATATATATATATATATATATATATATATATATATATATATATATATATATATATATATATAATAGATTAAAATTCGGGTTTCAATTCATTCATCTAACAATGAGTTTGCACAACGTTTTGTCAAAATCTCATTTGGCATTCTCAAGTGCTCTTGCTGCTGCTGCTATTCGATACTGTGATCTTGCTACTGCTGCCGCTCTAAGCTAACTCATATATATCTAAACAAAAATATGTATATAACCTGAACTAACTGAATTCTAACTATAAACTGTGCATAAAACTAATAAAACTTAAGTTGCATTAGCAGAAGTATTTTATCTAATGTTTTTTTTATTTATTTTATCCATCAATGCCAATATATTGAATAATTTTTGTATTTATTTTATTGACTTTTTCATTCCATTAGGAAGATCCCAATACAAATATTTAATAGCGTTATTTTTAATGTATTTACTATCGATATGTATTAATTATCAATAAAACAGGAAAAACCTGACTAGCCGTGAAAACAGCATAAAAAAATAAATTAAATACTGAAAGTATCCTTCTTAACAGTAATTTAAATTCTATATTGTTTCTAATAAAATTTTATATTTGACTATCTTTTTTAGTGCTTTTTTTATTTTCACTGTAATATGATATAAAAGTATATAGTTTCAATTAAAACAATATTCAATATTCTCTCGCAATCCTTTAAAAGAGTTTTGTTTTTGTTTGCTTTCCAACTATTTAATAAAATAATTCAATTAATAATAGGCAGGTTTTTACCATTTTTATTCTGAAAAATCTATAGATCAAAGACTTATAAAATACGTTAATGTTTTGATTATTACTATACTATACCCTCGGCTTCGCCTTTAATGTATCGTGTATATTATTTTCCTTGAAAGTGTTAGTATATTTGTTGCCATATTTATGCCCCATATTTACTTATAGCTATATGACTATAGGCATTTATTTGTGACCCATAAATACCACACACAAAATAATATATTAGTGCCAGTAGAATTGGATCCATCCATAAGCCACCGATGGACGGAATCCACACGCATTGGATATATTTGATGTCATCTATTTCCGTTGACTTAAGCTTCCTCCTATTGTTTTTCCTTATACTTTTTATATCTGCACTATAAATTAGGCTAATATATACATAGGATAGTATATTGTTGGTTCACTTCGGTCTTAGAGCTCCACAATGTTCCTTTTTGCTGGCTAATTGCTTTTGTTTCATCTGCTTTTCTTAATCTCCCTGTCATCTGCTCCTGTTTTATCGAAGTCTACTTTGAAGTAGTGAAGTTTTTTGGTGTTCCTCCTGTAACTTTCGCGCTTTATATTGCAGAGCGTCTACAAAAATTTTAACATCGGCGAACTGGAGTATATTAAACATGTTCTAATCAATGTGATTTTTCTTTTTCATAGATTTATAGGTCTTGTCTCCATATTTTGAAGAGTTAAGGCGATACATAATATCGTCTTAAACCCTTATTTAATATAAATCCGTCTGATATTATGTTACTATTTATATTCTGCTGCTGCTGGCATACAGGTTTAGCTGATATCAATTTCCACTTTCCACAACTTATTAGCAGGAACAGTTAGTAACTCCTTTTGGTACTTCGTTATTTTCACTTTCTATGCGTTCTATAAATCATGCAGGTACTAGTTTATTAAAACCATTACATTTTTCAATATAAAACGTAGCATATAACGTGGCCGGCAACCTACTTTATCTTCAAGAAAAATTTCTCCAAGATTCGTTTGATTCTTTTTGTTTAATGCGGTAACAGATAAACTGTTTACATTTTTTTTAGACTCTATGTCAGGGGTGCTCAAACTTGAACTGCTGGCGATCTCTCTCAATATTGTTAGACTACGATCGATCGACTCTGAGAGGCTGCAAGTAAGTGTGATGCAGGATTGTCGTCTAGGTAGGGTGTATCGTGGCATAGATATTAGTTTTCCGCACAATATGCATTTTTTAAGTCAAGGTAAGTGTAGGTCTGCTCTAAGATGTCATAATTATTCAAAATTGCGAGTTTATTGGTTCTTACAAAACAAACGAGTTCTAGTGTCTAAACTTAACTAAAGAGTGATTTTGGATGTTGAAGCGTGGCACTGCATGTCCTCAGCATACTTTTCATAAGATGGTACGTAATTACCGAGTGCTAATCGCAAGCATGATGACACATGTTCGTCAGTTAGTCGATTGCGATATTTTGACTTAATTATCTTCATTTCAAAAAATGTAGACTCGCACAAGTAAGTTGACCCAAACATTGCCCTCAGTTGAAGGGCGATTTGCCTAAGATTCGGATATTTATCTTCAGATATAAAACACCAGAATTTTGTATCAGATGCTGTGGCTTTGAGATGTATATCTGATATAATCTGCACTAACTCATTTTCAACAGAACATGAGTCCATGTTAAACTGACTTGCTATTTCAGTAGCTAATTCCTCAATGTTTTTACACGAAAAAGGATAACTCATAAATGATGCGATATTTGCCAATTTACTGAAATCATAAAAACGTATTTCGAATTGGCCCAAAATATTTGATAATTCTCATATAATATCATAATTCAACTGAGGAATCCTTGCTTTCAAAGATGGAAAATTTTTCGGATCCTTTCTTTTCAGTTGATCTATCATAAGTTGCAATTTACTTTTGAATGCGTTTATTGCGCTAATCATCTCTAGTTTTTCCTTTACCTTGAAGCTCCAAATTAATAGTTTTAAATGCATTGTGATGTCTGTCAAAAATGCCAAATCAGTCAGCCATTTTCCGTTTTTCAGCATCTGAGAGTCATCACCTCTTTCGTCCAGAAAAGCTGTTATTTCGGGCAATAATTCTTGAAACCTTTCTAGGAATTTTCCGCGACTCAACCACCTGACGTCCGTGTGAAGAACTAAATCAGTGTGTTCAGCTGACTCACTATCTTCCAACTGCAATTTAAAGAGCCGTCGTTGCAAGTTACGTGCACGGATAGAATTCACAATTTTTATTGAGATGCCCATAATCTCCTCCATGTTTAGAACTTTTGAACACAAAACTTGTTGATGTATAATGCAATGGAAGGAGAAAAATGAAGGGAAATCATCATTAGCTCGACACAATGCCACAAAACCGTTTTCGTTTTCAGTCATTGCTGGTGCTCCATCGGTTGTAATGCACACTAGTTTATATATTGGTAGCTTGTAGTTTGTTACAAAATTGAAGAAAATGTCATATATATCTTCGCCACGGGTCTTTCCTTTCAGAGGAACCATTGTCAAAAACTCTTCCTTAGCCGACATGTCATTGAATACCATTCGAATAAAAATACACAGCTGGGCAGTGTCTGTCATATCGGTGGATTCGTCGAACTGTAAAGAAAAGTATGTACATTCCATGATATTATGTTTTAGTTTATCTGCCATGTCCTGACTCATGACTTCAACACGCCTTGTGACAGTCGGACGAGATAACTGAAGTTCTCTAATAGCAGACATAATCTCTATTTTATTTTTAAAATCTCCAAATAAAGTCTCACCCGCTTCAATAAATGCTTCCTTCACAACCAATCCATCATCAAATGGTTTCCTGTGTTTCGCCAATATATGAGATATTTTAAATGACGCGATCGTTGCCGCTTTTGATTGTTTGGCTGGTCTTGTGAACATGGTTTGTTCTTTTTTCAAACAAGTTATCAAATCACGTACTTTTCGTTTTCCTAATTCACTCTGTGACGAAAAATCCTTTTCATAGTTTTTATGAACCGTTTTATGATGCCTCTCTAAGTTCCCACGCTTAGGTATTGCAATTGGCACACGGCAAATGAGACAAATGCACTTATCCTTTACCATACAAAAGAAAAATTCTTCCTCCCAATCGTTATTAAAATGATAAGTTTTACTTTTCTTCGCCGCACTCATTTTGGACTATTTATTAATAAACTTTGTATCGATGTATCGCCTTCAAGTTACAACTCAGACTGACTCCTATTCCTGCAGGCGCAACATTTATATCGGCGCGAACGAAGTCTTGAATGTTCCCGTCAAACACGCCGCCCGAAGTTTCTAGAAAAATCGGCGGGAATCAAAAACGCGGCTTTTCTTTGACAAGTACCGCGCGTTCCTTTGATAAAGCCGCCTTTTGCCGCTAGCAGGGGGTTATTACGATAAAAGAAAGTGATGAGGGGGTTATTCTGGCCTGGGAATTTTTTTTCTCGAGATCGACTCAAAAAGCACTCGCGATCGACTTGTCGATCGCGATCGACCGTTTGAGCACCCCTGCTCTATATGAATTGAACAAGACCTTCCAATAATTTTTTTGGAAAAATATGTAGTGTACAGACAGTTGCAGTTACGATTTTATAATACTTATAATTTTTTTTTGTATATTCTACTATACCAAGTTAAAATATTGGGTCGTTGCGTTATGATGATATAACTAATACAATGTTATCCAAAAAATAGAAGTGAAACAACAACGATCAACTATAAAAAGTAATTGGAATAGAATATTCCATTTTATTCCTCAAGCTTTCAAATTTAGAATATTTTTTAAGTTTTAATTACTTCTCTGTTTAGATTCACTCGTCTGCTACGGTAGTTTTACTGACTGACAGAAAAGTTACATTTAAAAAAAGAATGTGTAGTTGTATTGATAAGAACATTAAATAACTTGTTTCTCATAACATGGTATCCGCATCTCTCAATGAACGCATACAGAAAAATGCATTTTAATTTTGCTTAAATATTTTAAAAGAAATGTCAGATTATAAGTACTTTTAGTTATTCCTCCGGGCACATATAAACTATTAAAAATTATTTTTAATGTTGCTTAAATATTTTTAAAGAATTCTAGAATAAGTATATTTATTTATATCTCCCAACATTTACACTTCATAGTAAATGATCTACTTTCTTTTCCCATTAAAAAAAACTTATACCGAATTACATTAATCAATGCTCCTGGGAATCACTGAACACCGGTCTGTTCGACATTAGAAAAACCGGCATTGGCAAATATTAAGTATTATTAATAGAGTAACTGACAAGCACGATAATTTTTAGAGCGTCAGTGTCACTCTAGATCAGAGAATGGAGGGGATACTAGAATGTGCATGGACGAGTTCATATGCAAAATTTACTAGTCCGCCTAGTAAATCGGAAATGACCGTAATGATATTGTCTAGCATCAGTGTTTATTGGTCAGGATAGTCGAGAGCAACAAGGATACGGATTTTGCTGACTCGACGCCTATCCGAAGGTAACGCTAAATGCTAGTAACCTTTAATTTTTGTGGGTATATTTTCTAGCGTTCTGTACGTTTTTTCAAATTTTTGTAATTTTTATATTGTTGTGGTTGTTTTCTTGTTTTGGAAAGTCTATTGAACTTGATTACGTGATATTTAGAATTCTGAAGTATAGCACCAAAAAAACTCCTTGTAAAGAATGTAATTTAAGACATTGTGTAGGTACAATATTTTTTAAAATATAATACCTACCTCTAATACAAAAATCGATTTCGAAAAGTCTAAATAATCAATTAAAACAACTTCGGACAAAATTGTCGCAAATGTGGAATAATAGATCCTTTAAGTATTCTTAAGATACGCAAATGCCAAAAGTTATCAAAAAATAAGATTATTTATATCGAAACATCCAGACATGTCTAATTTAAGGTTATGTTTCTAAAACTAACATTTATCCGATTCACAATGGCGACACTTGTCGAATTCCTCACTATTACCATTCGGGCAAGAGAAAACGTATTCTCTGTCTCTTCCATTTCCTGCCCTAAATATACTTTTTTGTTTATTTTAAATAAATTTGCATTTACGTTTAACAATATTTTAAGCATTTCTGCGGCATACTCTAAGGGTGAAAGCAACCTTTTTTATATTTAATATTAAAAAAAATTTCTTGCATTAATATAGTGTTAGATGAGACTTAAATAATTTACACTTACAATTTTAAGCATTATTTATATCAATCCAGGCAAAATTTCTTTGTCTAATTTAAGGTTATGTTTCTAAAACTACCGCTTCTTATCTGATTCGCAATGGCGATACTTATCGAATTCCTCACTACTAGCGTTTGGACAAGAGACGAGGTATTCTCTATCTCTTTCATTCTCTGCCCTAAATATACTTTTTTGTTTATTTTAAATAAAATTGCATTTCTATTTAACAATATTTCAAGCATTTTTTTGGTATACTCTGATGATGAAAGCAACCTTTTTTAATGTTCCATACGGAACACTTATAAGATCACTTCGGTGTCCGTCCGTCTGTCTGTCACACCGGATTTTCTCCAAAACTACTTGAGATAGAAAGTTGAAATTTGGCACTAATATAGGAATTGATGGCCTCATCAACGTCGTGTAGCTTTGAAAGTAAAGTTTTGACTTAAGGGGTTAATTTTGGAGGGTGAAATAGGAAGTGAAAAAAAAATCGAGTGGGATGCCAAATGAAAGCTTGTAAAAACACGAGTTCAAAAATATATAAAATGTAATACTTGCGCACACTTTTCTTTGTATTATTTTTAAAAAATGGCGAAAAATCGCTGTCCCCCCTTATCTCGACAAGTACTGATCAAAAAACGCTGTAATATTCTCTACAGAGTGTAGATTGAACGAAAATGATCATACATCATGTATATCATTATCATCATCTTTAATAATTTATCTGGTATATATAAAAAAAACAAAATTTCAAGGTCATCAGTTTTCCGTAAAGATCGGAAAAAAACTTTTGGGATGTGTTTTGTGAAGTCATTGACCGTAACAAAAATGTTTGTTTTAAAAACAATCAACGTACGGAACATTAATTGCGCAAGTCCAACTTGAACTTGACAGGTTATTATTTTTTATAATATCAAAAAAAAAATGCTTGCATTAATATAGTGTTACCTGTGACTTAAATAGTTTATCCTTACAATACATCCTTTACAATACAAATTACAAATTTAAACCATTTTGAGTGTCATTTTGAACAGGCCGAGGTGTCCGATACAACGGTTGATATATCTTTCTGATAAAATAAACTGCGTTGGTGAGTTGGTGATAACTTTCTAATTTCAAATTATTTCTTTAATTAAATATTAATATCTTTTGTCTTTTTACAGTAAACGCATAAAATAAAATTTATGATTTGTGTTAGACAGAATTATTCGACAGTGCTTACTTACTCTATAAGGTAAACTAATGTTTTTATACTTTTTATAAAATGTATAGGGATAGTAAGCAATTTAATGTAATTTCTTAGTACAAATACGTGTACTAAGGAGTAATTAATGAAATCAATAAACGTAAATTTTACTTAATGTGTTTTGCTGGTAACCCAATGTTTTTTGAGTATTACATAAACGCATGCTATGTAACTGTTATTTATTAATCACAGAAATACAGAACACTTGAACTAGTACATTTTCTCGTTTACAACAGAACAAGTAGCTTTAAGGTATTTTACCTAGAACATGTCCCAGCAGACGCAGTCATTTTATTTTTCTTCTTCACATTCCCTCTTCGTCAAGTTATTCGTTAGTGGGCAAATTCTGCGGGGTGCTCTCGGCATTCCTACACGAAAATAAGAAATTTAAATTCCTGGCTATTCCATAATTGGGTTTTAAAAAAACTTCAGATACCAAAAATGAACATTATCTATTTAATGTTTATTAGAGTGTTTTGTGAATTAGGTTATGTTATTATAATCGTGCAAGTTTTAGTATGTTATTAGGTGGAAATCTTTGAAATAAGTATATCAGAATTCAGTTTCAAATTCAAAATATTTTACTAATCCTAAAGAATTGACATCAGTACTTCATGCGATGACGACATAACATCAAAGTAGATTCTTCAAGGCTCGCCAAGTAGCATTGGAGACACGGCATTTCAAATAAATAAAAATTGTCGTAGATGCGCAAATGGTTTGTTTTACTTTGGAAGGAGGTGTTATGATCGACAAAACGTGCAAAATATGGTTGTGTTTGTTAAAGTTCTGGAAAATTCCAGAGCAAACAACGTGATGTTTTATCTTTTCGTGGGGATCGGCAGTTTTTCCTCACATAATGAATGCTCCGGACGTGGCTCCGTCTGATTACTACTTATTTCCGTTGCTGCACCATTATCTTGCTAATTCCCGCTTCACTTTATTGAAGGATGCCAAAAAGCATAACCGAATTTATCGACTCGAAACCACCATCTTTTTCCAGAAAGGGAATTCGTCATCTGCCTGTGTAGAATAATACGGAATATTTTTCATAATTGAGTTGTATTCCATCCGTAAATAGTTAAATATTTTCCTATTATAAAATTATATCGAACTAATTTCTACCTTAATATTTTGGATGGTTTTACTTTAACTTAGAGAGATATATAATAATCAATTTCCTTAGGATTTTAGGTGCTTTATATCCTATAGCTGCTAATAACTTCATTTCAGTAGTAATAGTTTAAAATATACATAGTTATTTTTGTGGTTCTTACCAAAAAATCGGTGAGATTATTTGCTCAGCCGAAAACACGCAATTCGAAAATAACCATTATAAAATAATTTTATACAAGTACTAAAACTTACTATTTTCATATATAGGTATTTTATGATGGGAGAAGTCTAAAAAGGACTACACGATATATACCTCCCTTTTAGCCCCCCTCTAATCCTTAAAATCTTTCATTGTAAATCAATATAGGTAAA
This sequence comes from Pachyrhynchus sulphureomaculatus, assembly GCA_019049505.1. Lineage (NCBI taxonomy): Eukaryota > Metazoa > Arthropoda > Insecta > Coleoptera > Curculionidae > Pachyrhynchus > Pachyrhynchus sulphureomaculatus. The sequence continues at coordinate 74,450,622 of CM032455.1, forward strand.
ATTTATTCATCATCTCCACCAAGAACCAGAAAAATTTAATTAATACAGTATGTATCTTTAAGAGAAAAAGTAAAAAGATGTAAAAACTCACTTAAGAGATTTTAACTAGTCTTCAAAATTAGGATCCTTTTGTACAAGGAAGGCTTAAAAACCCATTGTCATTGAAACTGTCAATTTTTAAGAAAAGTAGCTTTTTATTATGCTTAAGAAATATTTTAGGTTATGTAGGGTGTTCTAAAAAGCTGGATGTTCAACTTTAGATTCAAAATTGGACATTTCAAATATCTTACTTAGTACAGCGTTTTAATATGAACTAAAAGTTATAGATTTTGATGAGTCTATCTTTAATGATTCGCCCAGTGTTATGGTCAAAAACCATTTTCTGATTGTACAGAATTGTTCCTTGCCTGCACGTTTATATCCATTAAGGCTTTTTCATATGTGTTAAAAGAGAAATCACTGAATAGCAAAATATTCCGAACGTTCCCTTTTAAAAATAAAGTTTACCGACAAATAGCATTTACATTTATCGTCTGTAATTAGAACCTGTGGGTCGATTTACATCTTGGTAGTGGTATATTAATTTCTGAACGTGCTTTGACATTGCTTCTGTAGCATTACTTCTTTTTTAATGTCTTGTTTTTGTGGAAATTCATAATATAGAATTACACAAATAAAAGTTACAAAAGCACTCAAGGTGTACTAATTTGTATTAGGCCTGCACAAGATTTAAAAAGTTTAAATCTTACTAACAGGAAGAAAAATTCTTAAATGCATCGTATTTTAAAACTTTCTACTTAAACTACCTAGCTGTATTCTAACATAGTGGTTTAATACGCTTGTCGGAAGTATCGGTACGTCAATTACACATTCTTTTTGAAGACTTTTTTTTACTACGAATAATAATGACTACTCTACTACAAAATAGTTTGTAATTTTCTTTTAGGTAACAAAAAAAACTGCAGATTCCTGGATTTACAATTTTGTTGCTAATGCCATATCCTAAATTAAATACGTAGATACCAAGTACCTACTTAACTTCTGCTGGCAGAATGACGGCAACTACTTTTATCATTTATAAATATTTCTTGATCACTTTTAAAAGATTAAAGTCGGAATTAGACGGATTATATAAAAGTCACTATTGTAGAAGCAGCAAACAAAACTAAATGTGTAAGCAAGAACTTTTATACCTCTACAGCACTTTAGTGCTTATTTCAAAAGTTTATATATATATATATATATATATATATATATATATATATATATATATATATATATATATATATATATATATATATCTAACACGTGGGCTGAAAAGTTCTTGATCTGACATATAGATGTCGCCCTTTTCAAAAAATCCGTATGATTTTTAGAAAGTACCAACCTTCCAACAATACGTGTCAAAATTTCATGACGTTTAGTTTACCAGTTACAGTGGTTTTAGTGACGCTACTTTTGATATTTTCAAAACAATGAAAAAAATCGAATTTCGTGTGTTGATTAAACATTGTTTTTTGATGGGAAAAAAATACCGTTCAAGCAAAGCAATGGCTTGATAAATGTTACGGGGACTCTGCCCCTGGAAAAATCACTCATCATTTATTGGTATGCTGAATTTAAACGCGGTCGTACAGATACAAATGATGCTGAAGGCTATGGGCGCCCAAATGAGGTGGTTACACCGGAAAACATCAAAAAAAGCCACAAAAAGGTTTTAGATAGATGACCGTAAAGTAAAACTGCGTGAAATAGCTAACACTCTAAAGATATCAAAAGAACGTGTTGATCATATTTTGCATGAACATTTGGGCATGAGAAAGCTCTGTTCGAAATGGATACCGCGTTTGCTTACAGTGGACCAAAAACAACAACGTGTTGATGATTGTGAGCGATGTTTGGACCTGTTTAAGCGCAATAAAAAGGATTTTTTCATGCGATATGTGACAATGGATGAAACATGGATCCGCCACTACACACCGGAATCAAATCGGTAGTCAGCTGAGTGGACAGCAACCGGTGAAAGCCGCCCGAAGCGACCAAAGACACAACAGTCGGCTGGGAAGGTTTTGGCCTTTATTTTTTAGGATGCGCATGAAATAATTTTCATCGACTATGCTGAGAAGGGAAAAACCATCAATACGGAATATTATATACAGTTATTGATGCGTTTGAAGGCAGAGATCGCAAAGAAACGGCCCCAGATGAACAAGAAAGAGTGCTATTTGACAATGCACCGTGTCACGAATCAATAGTTACGATGGCAAAATTGCATGAATTGAAGTTCGAATAGCTTCCTCATCCACCGTATTCTCCCAGATTTGGCCCCCAAAGAGTTTTATCTATTCGCAGACCTCAAAAAAATGATCGCGGGAAAGAGATTTGGCTCCAGTAAAGAAGTTATCGCCGAAACTGAGCTCTATTTTGAATGCAAAGACAATTCCTTCTACAAGAAAGCTATAAACATTGAAGGATGATGAATAAAGTCGAATTATACAAACAAAAAATGTATTTTAAGTAGCTATACTAACAACTTTTCAGCCTATGTGTTATATGATATATGCTAGTGTTATGGAATTGACTTTAAATAGCGGACCTCAATAATGAAGGAAGAAATCGACTCTAAAGAAACGACCTGAATATTTTTTTTCACGCCGCTACTGGTAAACCATTCCCGCCACAACTACATGATATCGTCGATATTGTTCATTGGTGGCATGCTCGGAGTTACATTTCCACTATCAACGCCCAAAAAAAATTTCTTTAAAACCCTATATATATATATATATATATATATATATATATATATATATATATATATTTACACAGTAGAACCCCGATTAACCGAGTCGCAATTATCCGAGCTCCGGATTAACCGAGCCAATCTAAGAACCTGATTATCCGAGGTACGCGCGTCTATGCTGCGTATTAATCGAGCTTCTAAAATATGTATGTACATATTTCCATTTAAAATCGTCGGGGCCTTCGGGGAATCCCCCTGGCTGGTGTGAGGGGTTCCCCTATTTATGTTTTTGGACTCTTTCAGCATGTAAATTTGCGTGAATGCAGTGCATTATAGCGTTTACTACGGAGAAGTACGAGTATACTCACATAATTTATTTGGTTGGAGTTCTGGTAGTTAAGTGTAATTAATACGAACTGCTTTGTTTGAATTTTTGTTTGTAGTATTATAATGGAGCAAAACAAGCGTAAAAGAATCGTCGTTCCTATTGAAGAAAAATTAAAAGCCATCAGAAGAATTGAAGCAGGAGAGACAATTAAAGTTGTTGCACGAGATTATGGAGTAGGTGAGGTAACAGTTGGAGATTGGAAAAGAAACCGCACAAAAATAGAAAAGTGGTGTATAAATCAAGCCTCCTCGTCCTCAGGAAGAAAATCAATGAAAACCAGCGACTATGAAAAGGTTAACGAAGCTTTAGTCATGTGGTTTAACTAACAGAGATCAAAAGGTGTGTCTCTCTCAGGTCCAGTTTTACAGTAGAAAGCAATAATGATTAGTAGGCAATTCCCAGAGATAGATCAGTTTACTGCCAGTTCTGGATGGCTTGACCGCTGGAAAAAACGGTACGGTGTACGACAACTGACTGTATGTGGTGAAAAACTTTCTGCTGATGTGTCATCAATTGAGAAGTTTAAGCAGAACTTTAAAAAGCAAATCGAAGATTGTGGATACACATGTGATCAAATTTACAACTGTGACGAAACTGGTTTGAATTATAAAATGCTTCCATCAAAAACATTGGCATCTCGACAGGAAAAATCAGCTCCTGGTCACAAATGAAGTAAGGAAAGATTAACTATAATGGTATATTCCAATGCATCTGGCAAGCACAAAATCCCACTGATAGTGATTGGCAAGTCTGCACGTCCAAGAGCTTTAAAAGACATCTCACCCAAAGCCCTACCAGTCTATTACAAAAGTCAGAAGAGCGCATGGATGGATGCGACCTTATTTACTAACTGGTTTGAAGAAGAGTTCGTGCCATCTGTGACTAAATTTTTGAACAGAAACCGTCTTCCTATTAAAGCAATTTTGTTAATGGATAATGCCCCCTCTCACCCTGGAGAAGGACTTCATGTGGGCGAAATTGTTATAAATTTTTTTCCTCCAAATGTAACCAGCATAATGCAACCAATGGATCAAGGTATCCTCGAAAACATTAAAAAAAAAATATAGGCGTTTATATCTTGAGCATCTGTTAGAATACACAGAACAGGAGGATATTATCAATGGGATGAGAAAGATTACACTGAAAAATGTTATTTACTGGGTAAGTCAAGCTTGGGATTCTGTGCGTACTACCACTATTCAAAAATCTTGGTCAAAAGTTATTGATTTTGAGGACTCTATTGACAGTGAAGATGATACTCCATTAAATGAATTAACCTTGAAATTGAGAAGCCATGGAGAAATGTCCTGTTCAAATTTTGACAGCGAGATAGAAGAAAAAGAAAAAAGCTTATTTGAATTAATGCAAAAATTAAAAGGTTGCGAAAATGTGACAAGAGAAGATGTTGTTGAATGGATTACAGCAGATGATTTAGAAGAAGAAATGAGTATTGAAGAAATAACGAATGCCTTTCAGGAAACCGAAAAAACAGATGACGATACAGATGATAATAGATGGAGAAACATTGCAGCGAGAAAAAGAAGATGCAATATGAAACAGAAGCGCATAGATACCTATTGCACTGTTTTATAATGTATGTACCTATTTATATGTTAAAAACGTTAATACATCGGTTTAAAGTATTGGTGTTTATTTTTTGAATGAATAAAAAACAAATCCGGATTATCCGAGTTTTCAGTTATCCGAGGAGGGTGCCTCCCCACGTTACCTCGGATAACCGGGGTTCTACTGTATATATATATATATATATATATATATATATATATATATATATATATATATATATATATATATATATATATATATATATACAGGGTTATCTTTGTTGAAATATTTTATGTTAAGTACGGACCGGAACAAATTTCCTTGAAGTAGCTACTTTTGAATAGATCATTGAACTATAACATTGTTGATCCCGTCTTTCGCTTTCAGATCTCCTAGTGATCAATCGAATCGGTAATATATACATACAATTTATTTTGGCGAGGTTGCGTACCACTTTGTACAATTTTAGAGATACTTTTTTTTGAACAATTTCTTTCATACTTTTGGCGAAGTGACTTTATTTAATATTATAAGCAGGAAAAAACAATACTTTAATTTAGGCGATATTATATAAAAATATAGTAAATTAGTATAATAAATTCATCCTTTATTAAAACCAAAACTTCCCATAATGATATGATAGTGAAAATATATAAAATTTCACAACGTTCCCCTAAAGCAATGTTGCTCAACAATTTTGGGCTTTAATCCTACTTCCAGTAGTGTACCGAATATAATTATTTTCGTTCAAGAGTTGTTGTGCCAACAGACAGATTGATAAATATGGGTGACTACGTTTTTGGTGGTCTGGGGGCAATGATAAATGAAACATAAAAATTTCGGACAATAATTTTTTATGAATGTAATACTTCCCTCTAGTAAGTAGAAACATCATTGATACTTGTACTTGTCCTATTAATGAACTATAATTATTTTTTTCTTTTGCAACCGACTGTCCATGTAATAGTTTTTTTTTTATTATTTTCCGGAAAATATTTGTATTATATCCACTAAAGGCATTCTTGTAGCTCTTGGCTTTCAAAGTATTAATAATAATTTTGCTTTTCTATCCAAAACCAGAAATCAAAATTTATTAGATAATAATATTAAGTTGTTTGCTAAGCTATGTTCTTATGGTATGTTTCAAAAGTTCTATTGATGGCTCCCATGTTTGCTCAAAGAGCGCTCTTTATGAGCGGTAGTCGACGAATTTCTTTCTAACACGTTCACTACCAACGTCGGTGTGCCTCAAGGCTCCATACTATCTCCCACTTTCTTTCTCATTTACTTTAACGATCTGCTGGAAGGGAGCAGGAATTCAATTCTCAGCTTCAGAGATGACAGCACGCTTATTTTTTAATTTACTTTAAACGGTCAAACATCGGCTACTCATGAAAATATCTGCAGAAAACAGGAAGTCGCTCACCTTAACAAAGATCTGGAAAAAATTCTACCTTGGGATGACAGTAACCAATTAGAATTTTAAAAAACCAGACGACAGTTTTTTCTAAAAAAAGTTAAAGTTGCCGAACTCGACATAGTTTTGTCGGGGCACCCCATTCCTCTAGCATGGTCCTTTAACTTGCTAGGTGTTAATTTGAGAGCAAATTGTCTTGGCTTGAACATGTTGCAAACATAGCAAAGAGAGCTTCTTAAAAGCTGAGAATGTTATTTCGAACTAGTAAGCTTTAGACTCCACAGCAACGGTTAATTCTGTGCAAAGATCAAATTCGATCATCGATGGAATACTGCTCCCGTGTTTGGGACTCTGCTTCCAAACATACACTGCATTTGTTGAATTTATATTCAGAAAAGAGCTGAAGTTCTCCTTGTTAGTACTCATACAACCCTTTTCAAGAAGTCTTTTATGTGGAGAACCTTATCCCTTTGAAATGATTTGCGCAGTATTGTGTTTTACACCGAGTACAATTTACAGAGATTCAAGACCCAAAGCTTTTACTGCACATGCGTAGCTCTTGTAGTGCTTTAAGAATTTCCCTGCCGCACGTGTGATATGCCTATAAAAAAATTCTCTTAAAAAATTGGTACACATTTATACTCGGTACTTTCCTTGCAAATATACTTTCTAAAATAAATATCAAATTTGATTTTTCCTCACACTAAGGAATAATTACTATTTGACATGAAACCTTATAATGAGACAATAATCACAAAACATTGGTATATTCCCACGTCCCAAATCTGTTAAGTCGCTTATATGTGAGATTAGAAATAATTCCATTAATTAATAAAAAGTATAATAATGTTTCACATTTCATTCAGAACCACATTCCAGTCTCCTCCTCCACGTACTAATTATTTTCTCCCTTTAAAGTGATATTGCCTAAAAACGATAGGTTTTACTCCAATCTTAACTATTTTATGTGTACCAAATCGATATGTCATTTCGTTCCAGAATTATCGTGCCAACAGATAGACAAACAGATAGACGAACAGGGCAAAAGGCCGACGGAAATGGAGGATCTTGTATTTCGTGATCAAGGGACTCTGAAACGTGAAGAAATGCAAAAATCTCGTTGTGTTTTTTTTTTATAAAGACAAAGCTTTCCTTTAGTACGGGACGTAAACAAAAGTAAAATTTTTAACTTTTCACAAATGTTATCTTTGACAGTACATTTCACAACTTCAACAATTTTTTTTTTTAAGGTTGAATGCAATTTATTAACATGTAATCAGAGAGGAAAAAAAACATATTATGCTAGTGCATTTACTTAACTAGGATAATTTTTTTATGTTTCAACCTACTGTCTCTGCAATACTAATTTCTCCTATATATTACTATTTATATTATGCTTGTTTTATGCATTACTTTAACTGTAGGCTTTTAAAATAACAGTCAGAGTAGTGGTAACTTTTTATAATAAATTAACGTTTTCCCTGAAATTGTTTGAATTTATTTTTTTATATCAATAGCCCATTTTTTCTATTGATGCTCATTCAATATATAATTTAAATTTGGAGTTTAACTAAAGAAAAACTGACTCAAAAAATAAAATAGGAACAATAGAAATAACAATAATAAAAATCATTAAGCAGAGAATTAAAAAGGTGTTTGTAACAAAGTATTTTACTTAGGTTTACTTATAAAAAATGTTTAGTTCGTTTAATGGTTTGTTACTTCACAGAACATTTTCTATTTTATGTTTTTGAATTCGATAGATTATAGAATTCAATTTTTTCATATTCTTTAAACTTAAACTGTTGGAGAGTTCTTTTTTCATACGATAATAGTTTTGACAAAATGACATTTACTAATAGAATCCCACACTATTCTGGTCCAATCAATTTTTTTAGAGACATTAACAGTCTAGGTCAGGCTAGGGATTTTTCTGTCCAAAAATGTATCCTTCACTTAGAATATATATATATATATATATATATATATATATATATATATATATATATATATATATATATATATATATATATATATATATAAACAGATTTCAGATACAACTCTTAAAAGTTCTTCTAGCTCTTCTGTATAATAAATCTGAACATGGTTAAATTGGGTAAAGAAATAGGAAGCGAGTTTAAGAAGTAAGAGCTGCTAGGTAACAAAATGTGAACAATTGAGGTAAAGAAACTATTAGTAGTTTCAAATACATACATGGTTACTTTATTTCTCTACCTAATCACTATTCTGTTCCAGACACTTTTGATATCCTGAAAAAGCTTGTCAATTTCTTCGCACCAAATTTTACCGCCTGGGATGCCAGCTAGTTTTGCACTGAGGTTTTTAACTCTTTATTTTACTCAAATCGTTGAAATGCAAGTTATTTTTTGAGATATAAGAAGAGACAGTAGTCACTGGGTGTGAAATTAGGAAAATAAGCTGGTTGATCGAAGATCTATAACTGTGAAAATAAATCTAAACGCTCTTAAAAAAAGGATTGAGACCAGAAAAACAGAAAATCATGTTCAAGTTTTTTATATTTTTTAAGGAACAATATACTTTTTACCACTGTAACTCAATTTTCAAATTTGATCTGTTAAAGTTGTTGAATTTTCCTACAAAATATTTATTATCTGTTACAACAATCAAGTTTAAGAAGCAGCCCTGACCGCTTCTAATTAATTTATATTGATGTTACATGCATATAAGCTTAATAAAATAAACGAGCATGACACTAAGAATAAAATATTGTTGAAAAATTGAATATTTGCATCAATTAGACTGTCTTGTATGTTTATTGTTGTCACAGTGGTATGTTTTGTTTGCTGACTAAGTAACTAAGTAATTATTCATACGGTTTCTGCAATCCAAGGGATTAAACAAATATACAAAAATAAATTAAACAGAAGTCCATATACACGCTTATAATAACTACGAAGTGATTGTCCACATTTCGTATTTGTGATGTGCCATTTGATAAAGAAATAATTATTTATGCATTATTTTTCTGTACTATGCACTACAAATTTTGTACACATCAGGTTCGGAAATTGCAGTATCGTGTAAGAAATTGCTTACTCGTCCTAAAAGATACGTTTTTCCACTCTTAGTAATAGGTTTAATTTTTTGTAATGATTTTTGTACAAACATTTTTTTAATATACTCTATCTCTCTTTCTCTCTTGAGGATACATACGCTTCCCTCTCTCTGTTTCTGTTCTAATATCATCATACCATCTTAGTATGGGCTATCTCAAACTTCCTTTTTTCCCCATAGTTTCCATTCCATTGTCTTTCCTATCCCTATTTTATCTTTGGTATTGTATTTTTGGTATCTTCTATTTTGGCACGTTCCCTAATCCATTCTGCACGTTTTATTCTTTAACGTTGTATCCAGGATTTCTGTCTCCCTTTGGCGTTGGGTAGTTTGCACGTAACTTATTGTTTTTTTTTTGTTATTGCCCACATTTTAGACCCAGGCAACAGGACTGTGGTAACATATAAATCTAATATTCTTGTTTTCATGTAAGTTCTAAATCTGAGGTTTTTGCTTTGTAATATATGCTTTAATCTACCAAAGGCTATCCGTACTAGTCTTATTCTTTTATTTTTATGTTTTGTCTAAGTTTTTTGTATTGTTTTACTTCTTCTATCCTTATTTAATCTAGCATGAGGAGTTTGTTATGGCCTTGGAAGAATTTCTTCATTATTTTTTATTGTGCTCGTACTTATACTCAGCCCTATTTCCTATGTTCTTTCTATTATCTCTTTATCGTTTTCTGCAGTGCCAAGTAATCCTTTGTAATAAACCCTACATCGTCTGCGTACTAGTATGTTTATTTTTATTTTCACTGTGTATGCTCAAGTTCTCCCCGATAAGTTTGTTGTTGTGTGTTGTCTTCCATTGCCAACGTAAAAAGCTTCGCTAATATGGAGTCTCCGTGCCTTAAAGATGTATTTATGAAGTAAAGCTTTTGTCTTTCGGTATGCCTACCTAATCTTTTACTACTTTTACTACTTTCACTTCTTTGACCTATTCGAAAGTATCTACTGATTTCTCATTATGTTCTTTCTTTTTATTTTGGTATTGGAGTCTCTAATTATGACATAATGGTCCCTTTTCTTAAATATTACTGCTGTTGTCATGTCTTCGTAGAATTTCTTTCTCCTCTTCTTATTCCGATGTAAATACACAATTATTTTTTGGGAGATTTTTAATATTAGATATGTTACTCTGGGTGCCATGGGTCGCCATGGGTCGTACTTCTCTTATATTTTGTTCTAAACTATTATTTATTAGACAACCACCTCCTGTTTTATTGTGATATTTTCTAATATACTTTTGGTATGGTAGAAAGTGTCTCCAGATGATAATTTTGTACAGTGTTCTTCCCTCTCTTTCTTTCTTTCTTATCTTATATAATCCTATTACATCCTACTTTTGTGTTCAATCTCATTTTCCAAATCCCTCTTTTCCTCAGCCTTCAATAAATCTTATGATTTATTGAAGTAAATAGGGGAACACAGAATTATCCAATATTAATTATATCTTTACTAGGAAACTAAACTTCTAAATAACAGTTGATGGAAACAACAATTGATAAAAAATAACTATTATTGCTGCAGTCGTGAAATACATTATCGCCTGAATAATTAGTCAAATTACAATTAAACCGACAGTTAGCTAAACAGAAAATAATAATTATAGTCAATAGATTGGACAGGAATTCGCGACGTACAGATAATTAGGAGTTTTATTTGAATGAAAAAGTTACTAGAAAGTCAAGTTTTTTAAATGTCCTGTTTAGTAAAATAAATTACTTGAATAAACTAAAGAAACAAAATAAAAATTTAATTAACACCATATAACTTTATTTTAACATTTTATTTTTATTTGGGAGATAGGAGGGTAATTAATATTAATTCAGATCATTTAAACACATAACATACTTACAGAATAAGTTTAATTGTCAGTCATATTTATGAATCCACTTTAAAATAAATAAAAATATAATATTTTAAATCAAAGCAAGCTAAGAGTTATTGTCGTTCAACCTAATCATGAGCTTTGCCAAATATTCCACATTATTTATTAATTTATGTACTAAGCCAGCAATGAACTTGAGAAACCAGTTTCATACCGAATACATTACAGGTATTTTTTGAATATCAAGTTCTTCTCAACTAAATTTACACTGACTGATTTAAGCCAATTATTTCCTGTTCTGAAAACGTGTACCACCGTAATTAACTGTATAATAGCTTTTAACATTTTAAGACAAACGAAAAATCGATATAAATTTTATAGCTTCTCATTTAAACATATATGTATAAATAGCTTATGTTAATTAAATATACGTACCTACATAAAATCCAGGCTTAGCTATATAACTTTTAAATAGACCGGCCAAGTGCAAGTCGGACTTGCGTAATTAGTGCACATTGATTGTTTTTAAAATAAAAATTTTTGTTACGGAGGTATAAAGTGATCAATGATTTCACAAAACACGCCCCAAATGAGTTTTTAACAAAGTGTTTTTTCCAATCTCTATTGAAAACTGATGACCACTCGTGATAATTTGCGGTGAATATTCCAGAATTTTTTCAAAGTTTTTTGATCAGCTGCCATTTTTCGTAATTTTTTTAAAAATAATACAAAGAAAAGTGTGCGCAAGTGGTATATCTATAATACATATAAAATGCAACGTCTCTATGTGTGTCCGTCCGTTAGTGCGCTTATCACTGTCTGTCTGTCTGTCCGTTAGTGCGCTTATCATCCGATTTACGTGTTTTTTTAAACATACTTATGTTCTCTGGCCAGGCTATTGGCTATATTTTATTACGATAGGTAACATAAGGAATAAGCAGTGATGATAATAGCGAATCAAGTCGGAAAAAAGTTTGCCGCTAGCGCGTTCTCTTGCAATCCACTGCCTAAAAACTAAATATGGAACAATATCATGTAGCAAAGAATATAATATATATAAAAATGCAACGTCTCTCGTCGTTAGTGCGCTTATGACTTGAGAACCACTTATCCGATTAACATGTTTTTTTTTAATTTATACATTTGTTCTCTGCCCAGGTTATCTATAATCTTCTATAATATATATATAAATTGTCTCTTTGTCTGTCTGTCTGTCCGTCCGTTAGTGCACTTATCACTCGAGAACCATTTATCCGATTTACGTGCTTTTTTTAAAAAAACATACATATGTTCTCTGGCCAGGTTATAGGCTATATTTTATTACGATAGTTAACATAAGGAATAAGCAGTGAGGATAATAGTGAATCAAGTCGGAAAAAAGTTTGCCGCTAACGTGTTCTCTTGTAATCCACTGCCTAAACCATTAAATATGGAACAATATTATGTAGCAAAGAATATAATATATATCTCTGTTTGTCTATCCATTGGTTAGGACGCTTATTACTTGAGAACTACTTATCCGATTTACATGTTTTTTTTTTTAATCCATACATTTGTTCTCTGGCCAGGTTATAGGCTATATTTTATTACGTTAGCTAACATGAGGAATAAGCAGTGACGATAATAGTGAATCAAGTCGAAAAACAAGTTTGCCGCTAGCGCGTTCTCTTGCAGTGCGCTGCCTAAACCGTTAAATATGAAACAATATCATGCAGCAAAGAATATAATATATATAAAACTTTTTACGATAGTTAACATAAGGAATAAGCAGTGAGGATAATAGTGAATCATGTCGGAAAAAAGTTTGCCGCTAACGTGTTCTCTTGTAATCCACTGCCTAAACCATTAAATATGGAACAATATTATGTAGCAAAGAATATAATATATATCTCTGTTTGTCTATCCATTGGTTAGTACGCTTATTACTTGAGAACTACTTATCCGATTTACATGTTTTTTTTTTAATTCATACATTTGTTCTCTGGCCAGGTTATAGGCTATATTTTATTACGTTAGCTAACATGAGGAATAAGCAGTGACGATAATAGTGAATCAAGTCGAAAAACAAGTTTGCCGCTAGCGCGTTCTCTTGCAGTGCGCTGCCTAAACCGTTAAATATGAAACAATATCATGCAGCAAAGAATATAATATATATAAAATGCAATGTCTCTCTGTCTGTCTGTCTGTCTGTTCGTTAGTGCGCTGATCATTCGAAAACCACTTATCCGATTTACGTGTTTTTTTTTTATTATTTATACATATGTTTTCTTTTCAGGTTATATAATAATAATAATCTATAATCTATAATATATAAAATACAACGTCTCTCTGTCTGTCTGTCCGTTAGTGCGCTTATCATTCGAGAAATACTTTCCATTTACGCGATTTTTTTTTTTAAATTTTAACTTAACTTTTATCAAAAACAAATCTATTATATATATATAAAAAACGCAACATCTGTCTGTCTGTCTGTCCGTTAGTGCGCTTCGCACTCAAGAACCACTTATCCGATTTACGTGTTTTTTTATAAAATACATACGTTCCATGTTACGTTAAGTAACATAAGGAATAAGCAGTGACGATAATAGTGAATCAAGCCCACGTGAGCAGAGTCTCGGGCACGGCTAGTATTAATTATTATACGTACATAACTGATATATAAACTTTAAAATGAAAAATAATTGCTTTGGAAAAATAGATACGTTGTTCAGTTAAAACAACAGAGGGATACGTTATACCTGTCTTGGTTGGTTGATTGGTTGTATGGGGGTAGGCGATTGTTCCTTTTTATGCACTGCACATGATATTGTAAAAGGGATTTTAATTTTATAAGTCTGACAACACTATAGATTTAACTAGTTAGTTTGAAATCGATGTAATCCTATATCTGTGGGGTAGCCAAGGGTATATACCTCCCGCTTGCGTAATAGACGTCTCGCACTCTTAAAAACTCGTTATGAGCAGAAACTTTGAAAGCTTTAGTGTAGCAAAGCTTTTTTATTAAAAAATCTACGCCTCCTCCTCGGTATCCATATCTCCATGTCGGTCCTTAAACCTCGCTACGTCGGTGATATATGTGTAGAGACATCACATACCTTCAGTCATATCGCAATAAATTTTCAGAATTTGGAAGTTTGCACAGTCACTATTGTGATGAACTTTAATATTCACCAAAAGTTTATGTACGCTATGACAAATTAATAATTGTTCAAATCTAACTTTTATTTTGGAAAGAACTTATAATTTTTAAGTTTGATGGTATATAGTCAGGGCCGACTTTAGAAGAAATGGCGCCCGGGGTGAATATAAAAAAAGCCCTCTTTATACACTACATATATATATATATATATATATATATATATATATATATATATATATATATATATATATATATATATATATATATATATATATATATATATATATATATATATATATAGTAAATTTTATTCTATATTTTTATCATTTTTTTACATCATTATCATGATTAACAGTGGCCAAGATTTATAAATTAAATTAAATGCAATTAAACACAATTTCTTCATTTCGAACTTCTACAATTGATATACTATTATTTTATTTTGAAATATAAAGTCAAATTATTTCAATTTTATTACATACCCGCAAAATAGAGTGACATTAATACAGAATATTATTAATAACAGTACGTCGCCACAAATTATTTGTGTTGAACCAGTTTATATTTAATCATTTTATTCTTAGAATTGTTTAATAATAATATTAAGAAATCGAACATAACGGAAATTTGGCCTTTTTGAAAATGAGGCGCCCGAAAAAATTTAGCGCCCCTAAAGATGTGACGCCCAGGGCGACTGTCCCCTCTCGCCCCGCCCTAAGGCCGGCCCTATATATAGGTTAAATTAGAGGATACATGTATTTATTATAAAGATTTTCATTTCTCAGCGATTTTTAGCAGTTCATACTATTTTTAATGAAAGTTTTTATGTATATAGGGTAGAACTCTGCCAGTCTGTGGCCTTAGAAGCCCCTGACGGAGGGCAGGTACGCTTTTAAATTTTAGACTTTCACTAGACAGAAATACAATTTGTTGTATCTTAGTGCGATATTACGCTTGTTCTGCAATAAGTACTGCGAAGTTTCGTTCCCTTATCTGTCGATCCTAGTTCGGCTGGTGGGCGGTAAAAAGGTGAAACGTGTCCCATGATTAATTGACAAATAAGAGAACAGTGAGTCACTGCTGAAGTATGTACTTTGTTCATTTTTAATAGCTGATACTAATTTTTAGGTATATTTGGCCTGGCCACATACATAGGTAGTAGTTGCAGAAATGTATTTACGCCCGTAAATACAGCACTAGCGCATTGTCTAAATAGTGCCGTAAAATACAAATACATGTTTCGGTATTTGGGCAACATTGAGGGATATTACGACATCCTCGCCGATATTCATAGGATATGCAAAAAAGTAGATCCTTCTTTGGGCACATAAGTGAACGTTGAAAAAATTAAATAAGTTGTCAGATTTCTGTGTTAAAATTATCATAGGTATAGAACAAGTTAGAAGGATTTCGCATATATACTCTAGTATTATGAATTTATATTGATTGAATTTTCTTGATAACACGTAGGCTGAAAAGTTTTTGGTCTAGCTACTTTAAACACATATTTTTTTGCAAAATTCGACTTTATTTATCAATATAGTCTTCTTCAAGAGTGATACAATGAGTCCAACGCTTTTCTGACATTTCTATATCTTTCTTCTAGAAGGATTTGTCTTTGCCTTTAAAATAGGTCTCAGTTTCGGCGATAACTTCTTCATTGGAGCCAAATCTCTTTCCCGCGGGCATTTTTTTGGAGTCTGCGAATAGATAATAGTCGCTGAGGGCCAAATCTGGAGAATATGGTGGATGAGGAAGTAATTCAAGCTTCAATTCAGGCAATTTTGCCATCGTAACTATTGACTTTTAGACACGGTGCATTGCCTTGATGAAAGAGCACTTTTTTCTTTTTCATTTGGGTCGTATCTTTGCGATTTCTGCCATCAAACGCATCAATAACTTTATATAATATTCGCTATTGATGGTGGTTCCCTTCTCACCATAGTCGATGAAAATTATTCCATACGCATCCCAAAAAACAGAGGCCAAAACCTTCAGAGCCGACTGTTGTGTCTTTGGTTGCTTCGGGCGGCTTTCACCGGCTGCTGTCCACTCAGCTGACTGTCGATGTGATTCCAGTATGTAGTGGTGGTTCCATGTTTCATCTATTGTCACATATCGCATGAAAAAATCCTTTTTATTGCGCTTCAACAGGTCCAAACAGCGCTCGGAATCATCAACACGTTTTTGTTTTTAGTCCACTGTAAGCAAACGCGGTACCCATTTCGAACAGAGCTTTCTCATGTCTAAATGTTCATGCAATATACATATGACCAACACGTTCTTTTGATATCTTTATGGTGTCAGCTATCTCACGCAGTTTCACTTTACGACCATTCGAAGCACTTTTGTGGATTTATTTGATGTTTTTCGGTGTAACTACCTCATTTGGGCGTCCAAAGCGTTCAGCATCATTTGTATCTGTACGACCGCGTTTAAATTCAGCATACCAGTAAATGGTGAGTTATTTTACACTTATCAAACCATTACTGTGCTTGAACGGTATTTTTTCCCATCAAAAAACAGTGTTTAATCAACACACGAAATTCGGTTTTTCCATTGTTTTCAAAATATCAAAAGTAGCGTCACTACTTGTGTGTGTAACTTGTAAACTAATTATCAAAATATCATGAAATTTTGACACATATCGTTTGAAGGTTGGTACTTCCTAAAAATTATATAGATTGAAAAGGGCGACATCTATATGTTAGACCAAAAACTTTTCAGCCTACGTGTTATGTGATCGTATTTTTTGAGCCCTGTGGAAAATTTGACGGCATTATTATAGGGTTTTTGTTTGTCATTTCAACTGATGTTATATGGTAGATAATAACATCTAATCTATGTATAATCTATGGTATCTAGGTGTAAGAACTATGATTTAAGGATATTTACATATCATAAAAACTTTTAATATTAACTCTTAATACTATAAATAATTATAAGAATATGGAGTATTTAATAATACGTCAGATTCACAGTATTAATAGTCAGAAAATCATAATCACAGCTATTAAAAAGAAAATGTGAAAATGTTTTTTTACAAATTAATTTTAATTTTTAAAATGTGCTTTATATATTTTTTTAAAAGTGTAGATTAAAAACAAATAGGAAATATAATGCCTTTCAAAGTATTTTCGTGTTATCCCATCTATCAGTTTTATTAGATTCCAAGTATTGGTCAAGTGATGGAGGCTTATTGGACAAAAACAGCCCGTAAGTGTTGGTAGCAGGGGTAAGATGAACAGAATCGTGAAGAGTGCCCTATATCAATCACTCGAGTAGTACATCGGCTCCATTTTATAGTGCGTCAACTAGCGGGAGTGAACCGTAATAAAGCGTTAGAAGCTGTATTTTACAAGAAATTGGTAGCTGACAAACTTAACGCCATCTAATATGAAACTCTCAAACCTTTCACTTCAAGAGCAAGGCCCACAACTGAAAAGCAAAAGATTCTGTACAGCTATTAGGGCTGACGAGTGGATAATTCCCTAGAACTCGGTTTTTCCAGCAGAACTCGGTGTCTCTCCAAGGCCCAGTCTTTCCTCATTTGCTTGTTGTCTTGTAATGGACTACTTTGTTTTATGGTTTTAGGAAAGAGAATATATAAATTTAGCAAGTTTCAAGGTAAAAGAGGAATTTTTGGAGGAAATTCAGATCCTGGTCATCGTTTCTTCTTTTTTAAAGTATCCTAAAAGGGGTTTAAGGATTATAGAATTCTTTTTTTTTAAGAGATTCCTCCCCCGGTTATCGATTTTTCTGCTACTGCCCTGAAAAGAGTCTACACTTAAGAAACTTACAGTCGGTCAACTAAGAAAGTGTCCGCGATAATTCGTTTTTGGTAGATGCGATTCTAGTGATATAAAAAAAATCGGTACAGGGAACCTTTGTCTACGACGCCTTTTAGTAAAAGTATGAGTCGATTTCGAACTTTCGTCGATATCACGTAAAATCCGAAATGAGTTTGCGCATCGGTTCGAGACAGTCTTTCTTTCTTCCCATCAAAAAAGGCCTAAAATGACACATTTCGCGATCGCTAAATATATTAGCAAGTCGGTATCGTTTGTGAAGAAGTAGGTAAATCGTTTTAACGAGACGAAAAGTGTCGACGACTTGCCAAAACGTGGCTCGATTGGCAAAGTCACTCCGAAAGTCGAAAAACGAATCGTGTCTTTGTTTTCGCGGGACCTGAAATTGTCGCTGCTTTAAGGAGCGGCAAAATTAAGAAAATCGAGTTTGAATGTCTCCCATAAGACCTTCAACAAAACCCTCGTGTTCATGATGTCAAATTCAGAGGCACGTTGAAGAAACCTTTGCTGGTCGAAAATCACGTCGCGAAGCGACTCACTTGGATCCGCGATAAGATACTAGAGTGGCCCTCAAATAGTCGGACGCCAATCCTATTGAAAACGTTTTGTCCCTTGTAAAGGGAAAGCTCAGAGGACATTGACTCAGGAGAGAATTGCCGTGCGAGTATGCAGAAAGCCTCGTCCATAGCATGCTTTGAAGATGCCAGATTAATGATGCAGAAGGCGACTGGACAACTTACTAAGGTAATTGCGTCATTGTTAGCACACTAAAAAATGCATTGATGGCAAAAAATGTTCTCGAAACACAGTTTTTCAAGAATAGGAGCGCTCACGTCATGACTGGACCGACTGTAAATAAAACAATTGAAACGGGAACATATCCCGTACAGACAGACAGTGTTTTATACTACTATATTTATATCTTCGTGAATTTGCAAATTTAAAAAGGATCGTACTTACAATTTATTTTTACCTGTATATGTTTAGCACGGTAACATAAATGATAATGCCAAGTGATAAGACTGATATTAGGATATTTATTATGATTCCAAACATGCGATTACAACGAACTACCGTCCTCAGCTTTTTTTTTATGAAAGTAGACACTTGGCGTGTATTTTTATCTAAGATATTTACGCTAGATGCGGCATATGTGGTACGTTTAAAACAGGCATTATAACCGAAAATTCCAACACTTTAGGAGTAATGAACAATATAATATGTTGGTTTCTACTGCGACGGTGACCTATACGAGGTAAGTGTTATTATTTGTACATGTAATAACTTTGGTTAAAGTATTAAAAGATATTTTGAACATAAACATATTTAATAAAAATTGTTTTTTTATACCACATGCACCAAATATTAAAAATAAAGCTTTTTTATTTTAATTTTATTTTCAGTGGATACGTGAAAATGGCAGTAGCAAGCCTTGTAATGCTATAACTCGACAAAGAAAACTTGCATTTGGTAATGAAATTGTTTTTTACAAAAATTTCTTTGTTAGCATTTACTTCGTACGTTTTCGTATTTCCTCCAATTGTTCTAAGCATCTTAAGAAGAAAATATTATTTATTGAATCAACTATAGACAAAATACCACAGTTTTCAGCTTGTATTGAATAAATTTTATATATTATCAATAGAGTGATATATAATTTTATCTGCCTCTCTGTTGATTTGTCTATCTGCCCGTCTGTTTATCGGATATCGATTTCAAATTTAGTATACAGAAAATATTTGAAGAACGACTGGAACCTCTAGCGAAATTTGATCAGGGAAAGATGGTGAAAGATATGGGGATCTATAAATTTTGAATAGTTTTAATATGACGATATTATGAAAATTTTTTTTTGTTGGGATAATGAACAAACATATAAGGAGAAAAGGGATGGGGTGAGTGTTGGTTCGAATCTATCGTGTTATACGCCCTTTTCAGGATTCTTTTAGTCTAGGAATCTGAAAATAATGTCATGTTTTATTTCCAGTTTTGACAAAAATAGTATGTATACGGATGTGATTATAGAGTCATGTTATGACTTATTGACTTTATAACTCCCGTTTGAATTGTTTTTTATAGATAAAATGAAACCAATTACAAATATACTGCCAGTTCAATGTAAATTATTCATGTAATAAACTCAACCCAACCTTGTTAATTTAATTTAAATTTTTTGAGGAGTTTTATGTCGGAAAATTTGATAAATTCGGCATTTTTTGTTCGGCCAATTATGGTCCAAGAGAGTTGCTTGAGAAAAAGCTAAAATTTTGATGAAACCATGATTCTTGGTATTAAATCTTGTCAAGTTATACAGTGTGAATAGTGACTGACCCCGGGGAGACACAAACCTGACTAGTGTTAAGACTCAAAAGAACTAAATAATACAGAATTAGTACTAATTATTCTAGCAAACAAGAAAAATGCAATAGCAGTCATAGATAAGGACAAATTTGTGGAGACGATAAGTCAATTGTTAAGTGGGAACCCCCACAGGATTATTCAAACTAACCCGATCAGTAAAACCGAGCAGTTAATGGCCACCTTTATTCAAACAAACAATACAAACTCCTAAAATGATATTTTTATTTCATGAACTTATAAGTTCTAAAGAGTAATGTACCATTTCGTTTATTTATAAGTGTTCTAAAAGACATTCTAAATAGGTAAATAACTTGCAAAACTTTTAAATGCTGCACAGGAAAAACATTCCTTTATCAAAAAGTCCCAAAATTTTTCAGATAGATTGAAAACTTTTACTTGTTTTATGTAGACAGCACACGCGCCATTGAGAAATCACTAAACTCGCGACAGTGTATATAGCGATTCATGTTTATCTTGAATCGTTTGGGGTTGTACTCGATGAGAAAGATAGTCCTGGACATAAAATATTTATATAAGTAAGTCGTCACTAACTTTTGATGTTCCAATGGATCAATTGTTAGTTTATCTATTTTCGATATATATGAGGCTGGTTTGAACAGTCCGTGCAAAAATAAAAACTACTTATGTGTTTGGGGTAAACCTTTTTTATTTTTCGACATAGTCTCCTTTTAGGCTTATACACTTCGTCCAACGATGTTCTAGTTTGTTGATCCCTTCCGAATAATAGGATTTGTCCAAGTCTGCAAAATATCCATTAGTGTCTGCAATCACCTCCTCGTTTGAATAAAATCTTTATCCCGCCAGCCATTTCTTCAAATTGGGGAACAAATAGTAGTCCGAGGGAGCCAAGTCTGGAGAATAGGGGGGATGTGAAACGAGTTGGAATCCTATTTCCATTAATTTTGCGACCACAAACTGCTGAGGTGTGTGCTGGTGCGTTGTCGTGATGGAAAAGGACTTTCTTGTGGGCCAATCGCGGGCGTTTTTCTTGCAGCTCGGTTTTCAAACGGTCCAATAACGATGAATTATATTCACTTTTTTTTTTTTTTTTTTATTGGTCTAGCACACGTGCTGCAGGGAAGTCCCTAAAGCGCTCCAGGAGCGGCACGAGTGCGGAAAAAAAAAAAAAAAAAAAAAAAAAAAAAATAAAAAAAAAAAAAAAAAAAGCGATTCACGTTGTTCTTGAATCGCTGTAAATTGTACTCGGTGGGAAACACAGCGCTGGGCAAATTATTCCAAAGGGATGACGTTCTCCATATAAAAGATTGCTTGAAAAGCGTTGTACGCGGAGTAACAAGCTGAACCTCATACGGATGCGAAGCACCAGCGCGACGTGTATTTCTAACATGCACCGCTTTGGGAGGAATTAAGCGGGCTACATCCTTCGAACACTTTT
>CM032455.1:74472487-74606452 GCA_019049505.1 Pachyrhynchus sulphureomaculatus
CCATATTGGTGATCGCTAGTAATATTGAATCGTTCAAGATGTTTTAGAAGATGCTCATTGATAACCTTTTCCATGACTTTCGATATTATTGAAAGCAGTGCAACTGGTCGGTAGTTATTTGGCAAGGTCTTCTTATCTTTTTTAGGTATCGGCTGAACCGTGGCACATTTCCAGCAGGACGGAAATATTCCCTTTCTGTAGGATAGGTTAAAAAGTCTACAGAAAACTGGTGTTAGTTCCCTTGCACAGTTTTTGAGAACTATGGCAGGTATTCCGTCAGCGCCAGAAGCCTTCTTGGTGTCTAGCTTTATTAAAATACGCTTTATGATGCGCTGTCTGAAGACAACATCGGGCATCCTTGACTGCAATATGGGAATAGTAGGTGGTGTTTTTCCTTGGAAATCGACAGTAGAATGTGAAGCAAAGAGTTCAGCCAACAAGTTCGCTCTCTCAACAGGTGTGGTTGCAATGGAATTATCTGGGCGTGTGAGTGGTGGTATGGTGGATTTGGTAAAATTTTGACTAACTGCCTTAGCGACTGCCCAAAAGGACCTGGAATTGTTGGGACAAGCGAGAAGTTTGTTTCTAATTCGTTGATTGTGTGCCTCCTTGGTTTCGTCGATAATTCCCTTGCATCTGTTCCGGCATGAACAAAGACGTTTCGATTTACGGTGTTAGGATTTTCACGCCATTGTCGGTAGGCAATATGTTTAGAAGCAACAGCTTCTTTGCATTTTCGGTCGAACCAAGGCTTGCCGTTGGAGGAGCATTTCTTCGAAAAAGGGATGTAAGTTTCCATACCAGCCAACATAACATCGGAGACCTCCCTGGCGCAGTCAGATGGGTTATCGGATCGAAAACAAACGTCTATCCAAGGGAAAGTTCGAAAGTATTCCATGAGATTGTAACATTCATTTTTTCCTAGATTTTAAGACCATGTAATGTTACTGATTTTTCACTTCAAATTGTACTTATTTTTCATTTTTGTATCGAACGGTATATTAATAAGAGATTCCAAGCCGTTCGGTATATTAGTGTGCTGTGCGGGTTTCTGACCGAATCTATCGGCGCCGGGATTGGTTGAAAATGTGTATCCGGATTTTTGGTTCCGGCGTCGCGATATGACCGAGAGAAGGCGACGACTTATTTAAGGGTCCGAGGCACTACGGTCGTGGCTGAGTACCATCAAGCCGCAGCCAGGCGAATTTTCATCGGAGCCGCCAAAGAGCTTCCTTCGACGGAGCTGCAGTAAAGGCTCATTACAACAATCATGAGAGCTAAATAATGCACAAGTTTTATAACGAAAAGCCGTAGTGGGCTCTCTAAGTGTTTACGAGAAAAGTGTGAAATCGGTCGTGTTCCATCGAGGCCGAAAATAAAAACAGTAAGTTACCAAAACATCCTTCCATAGACTTATCCCTGAGTAGTGCCTTGACAGCAATATGAACTGACTAAAAAGTGAAGTGAAAAGCACTATTTTTCGTCTTCGGGAGTAGTCAGAGTTTAGAATTTAAATGTCATAACTACCAGTTAGGCTAAAATTTTTTTAATCCTGTAGCCGGGGTAAAACTGCAAAGGTTAGAACTTTTTATTTTTAAAAACTTGAATAAATTTTCTTTTTGTTGATTAAAGCTAGTGTCTCACTGAATACCTATCTTACTTTTCAGGATAAGAACGGCTGTACCAAACTGATTTTTTTATTTTCCAACAGTACACCCTTTCAGTATTTTTTCATTTTTTTAGCTGAAGTTAGATCCTTTCTATTTTAAAATGAATGGTGCCCAAAAAGTCGTACAGCTGAGGTTTTCTTAAAAATAGAATATAATTCCAAAAAAGACGTACAAAAATTATCTCTTACCCATATCTCTCTACCAAAGAAAACTGAGCTAGTGTGTGTTTAATTTCTTTAGTTCTTTTAAAATCAGGATTCACTCGATTCATTATCAGAAATTAAAGCGGGGCTGCAAGAAAATTGCGCTCAAGCTTGGGGCATCCAATATTCAAACGGTACAAAATTGCGCTCGAGCGTGGGACAAACAACTTCTCACAGGGTACAAAAAAAAAAAAAAAAAAGATGCCTCAAACTGAGGACAGTTTCCCATGTCACAAAATAGCGCTGTCAACGCGGGGCTTTTGGAATTTTATTTTTTAAAGGGTTCAGTGTACTAGCTTTCGAACAAAGTAAAAGCTCTAACTTTGCAGATATTTTTATTTCATAATATTTATTAAACGAAGACAAAAGCAGGAAATTTGTAGAATTTTTTATTTCAATTTATCTGATGGTGGTATAGATATTTGAATTTTGTTAATAGACTCTAAGATAAGTGATCCCTGTTTTTTTTCTTAAAAGCTAGCTTTATAGTTCAGATTAGCAGATGTGCTGGTTTACTTTAATTTTTTGCAGTGTTAGATTTATTTTGCGGTTAACTGAACAAAAAACTGTTCTTTCTTCTCACCGATGTTTTGCATGAATATTAAAAATACTTAGCTGATACGAAACGATATCTGGAGATTTTTTTTGTTGAAAATTCTTAACATATTTGGTAAAAGAATTTTAATACAAGGCGATACTTAGAAATTTTTTTTGAAATTGTCGAAGATTTTTAAAATGTTTGGTAAAGAAGTTTACATATTTTAAGTGCCTTTACATATTTTTTTATTTTTTTGACTATTGGGAGCACAGGAGAAATATTTTCAAGACTTTTTAAACAGTTCTTTTAAATTTTATTCATTTATCATGGAAGCCTTCAATTTTAAAGTCAATCACCTACTGGAATATGAGTTAGACTATGAACTGAAAATCCGTCGTACTTTCTCAGAACGTCCGGTCGCGGATAAAAGAAAGATTCTAACGAGGATCTTAAGTAAAGAAATTAATGAGCCCGGAAAAACGATAAAAATAGGGGATGACACTCTGTCTTTTAAAGAAGAAACGGCTGGTATCGAAAAGAGTTTAAACTCTATCCAAAACTTAATCGATAGTTATGACGGCGATCCAAATGATTCACTTGTACACCGGGTTAAGTCACGTTTATCGCATGTTGCGGGTCGCGTACAAAGAATTCCCATGCCGGATGACGAAGAGGAAGCGTCGAAGTTTTCCAAATATGTTCAGGAAACAATAGCTACGTGTGTGCTCATGGAAGCAAATCTTGCAGAAAAGATAGCTCCTGGACATGAGTTACCACAGTTGCCTATTACAACCCCAGTCATAAACGTACCAGCTCCAATCGTGAATTGCGCAGCCAGAAATATTCCTGTCAGCGAATGGCAATTGAAATTTAATGGAGACTCAAAGAGACTCTATCCTTTTTTTGGAGAGGCTGACTGAAATAGCACAAGCTAGGAAAGTATCGGAAGATGAACTTTTCAGCTCTGCTGTTGAATTTTTCACTGGCGATGCCTTCATTTGGTTTAGAAGCATAAAATCAAGTGTCAACGACTTGCATTCCTTGGTAGATAGGCTAAAGAAGGACTTCTTGCACTGTGATGATGATGAAGAATTGTGGTCGGAAATAAAGAGGAGGCGACAAAAGAAGAATGAGTCCACTGTGATTTTTATTGCCCACATGGAATCTTTATTTAGTAGGTTGTCCATCAAGCCTTTGGAAAGTACCAAAGTTAAATTTATACGGAGGAATATTCTGCCTAGTTTCGTCAATCGGTTAGCTCTACTAGATATTAATTCGGTAGCCGAACTCGCCGGGTTATGTAGAAAACTTGAAGAGTCCGATTATTTGTTGGAAAAGAGCAGACCAAAAAGCGAAACTAATATACATCAAGTAGAGTATAATCCAAATGGCCGAAGTGGAGTCTCGACAAATAAGGTTGGGAATGTAAATCGGAACCCTAGGAGTAACCAGAAAAACGGGTAAAAGAAAAGATAATGACTCTAAAATTAGCGACACTGCAGCTAAAGTGAACGACAAGCCGGTTTCACCTAAGGCAATTTTCACGTGTTGGAATTGCACAGGCCCGAATCACACTTACCAAAGTTGTACAGCACCAAAGAGGGTATTTTGTTTCAAATGTGGAACAACTGGTGTGAGACTAACATCATGCCCCAAATGTACAAAAAACGAGTAAGGACGGTATATTACCGAGGCGGATACCCTAAGCTCACGTTACAAGCTCACGTTAGCAGTATAGCCCCTAATCCAAAACGTTCTAGAAACACGGATGGACAAAAATATTCCAGTAGATCAGATTGGACTAAATGGTTACAAAAAGTTTCTGATTTTTTTAAGTCTAATAAAAATTCTCCTTCTCAAGTTAAAACTCCTGCTTCTCCAAATGGTCACATGTCTCCTTTATTCGTGCATAAATATTCAGATAACAGACCGCATATCAAGATAAATCTATTAGGTGCCCATTTCTCGGCTTTATTTGACTCTGGTGCAAATGCCTCCGTTGTAGGTCAGAATGGTATTAAAATTTTAAGTCGTTTAAGTATAAAAATATGCCATGTCAAAAATAGAAGTGTTACCACTGCAGATGGCAGCTGTCTAAAAGTTTTAGGTACGGTTGAGTTGCCGCTAGTCTGCAATGGTCATTGTTTAGTAATCTCTGCTCTAGTGGTACCTTCTCTATCACATACTTTGGTTTTAGGATGTGATTTTGCACAAAAATTCGGAATTCTAGTAAATTTTAAAAATAATTCGTGGTATCCACAGTCCCTAGAAGTCAACTCTCAAACAAGTTTTAAAGATTGTTATTCAGAAAGTTCTTTAGAAAACCTTTTCTCGCGTCTATGTACCCTAGATGATCTCTCGTGGACGGAACGCTTAAAAGCAGAAAAAGTAATAAGCTCTTTCAATGAAATAAGTAGTAAAGATAGGTTAGGCCGAACGAATAAAATCAACATGTCTATAGATACGGCTGATGCCAGTCCTGTAAAGACAAGGCCCTTCGCCATGTCTCCTTATATGTCAAAAGTATTAAATAAAGAGTTAGACGAAATGTTGAAACTCGGAGTGATTGAAGAATCAAACAGTCCTTGGTGTTCTCCAATCTTATTGGTGAAAAAGGCCGATGGACAGTATCGTCTATGCTTTGACGGAAGAAAGCTCAACGAGGTCAGCAAATTTGATAACTATCCATTACCGAACATCGATAGAATTTTGACATCACTCAGGAATGCTAAGTATGTATCCTCGATAGATCTTAGAAAGGCATTCTGGCAAATTCCTTTGGACAAATCCTCTAAGGAAAAGACCGCTTTTGCAGTAGTAGGCCGAGGTCTATTTCAGTTCGTCACTATGCCGTTTGGTCTAAAGAACGCTGCTCAAACTCAGCAACGTTTAGTGGACGCTATATTTGGTCCGAAATATGAGCCACATATTTTTACCTATCTCGATGATATTTTAGTAACATCGGAAGACTTCGAATCGCATATTCGCTTACTTAAAGAAGTAAAAGATAAATTGAAAGAGGCCGGACTGACGATAAATTTGAGCAAATGTGATTTTTTCAAAACTTCTCTAAAGTTTTTAGGCTATATTGTAGGCTCAAATTCCTTGCGTACCGATCCGGATAAAGTAGCTAGCATGGTTAATTATGCGAGACCTACTAATACTATGGAAGTTAAGCGTTTCGTAGGAATGTGTTCATGGTACAGACGTTTTATCGAGAATTTTTCTACCTTGTTGTCGCCTATTAATGATCTTTTGAAAGGACGAAAAAAAGGACAATCGATAGATTGGACAAAGGCAGCCGAAGAATCTTTTATAAAGATTAAAGAGCTATTGGTTTCAGCTCCCATTTTATCCCAACCAGACTTTTCCCAACAGTTTTATATTTCTAGTGATGCTTCTAATACCGGTTTAGGGGGCGTCCTAACACAGAAAATCAATGGTGAGGAAAGAGTGATAGCGTATGCCAGTAGAACTTTATCAAAGGCTGAACGTAACTATTCGGTTGTTGAAAAAGAATGTTTAGCAGTACTCTTTAACATCGAAAAGTTTCGACCTTACATAGAAGGTGTTCCTTTCACGGTCATAACAGATCATTATAGTTTATTGTGGCTTAATTCTATTAAAAACCCTAGTGGCAAACTAGCGCGTTGGGCGATTAGGCTGAGACAACATACGTTTAATTTAATTCATAGAAAAGGAGTCCACAATGTTATTCCTGACGCTTTGTCAAGAATCCCAGATCATACAGCGGACGAAAACAGTCTTAATGCAGAGATTGGCGTAAGAATTGATACAGTAGACATAGATTGTATAGATCCATGGTACGATAATTTACGGCAGCAAATTAAAGAATTTCCTCAAAATTTTCCGCAGTGGAAGGTGGAAAATGATTTCGTGTACAAATTTATCCCAAACCAGTTGCCTTTAAAGGTTAATGTACCCGAGTGGAAAATACTAGTTCCTAAACCACAGAGAGAGGAAGTTATAGACATGTGTCACACTCCTCCTACTTCTGGTCATTTTGGTTTTTATAAAACTCTTCACAGGGTTCAGGAACAGTATTATTGGCCAAAAATGCGTTTTGATATCTTAAAGTTTGTGAGGACTTGTGAAGTATGTGGAGCGCAGAAATCTCCAAATACACTACCTATGGGGCTGATGGGAAAAGAGAAAACGGTTAATTACCCTTTTCAAGTCATAGCAGCTGATCTAGTAGGCCCATTCCCACGTTCAAAAAAGGGAAATAAATGGCTTCTCGTGGTTTCTTGCTGGTTTACAAAGTATACCATGCTATTTCCTTTGAAAAGCTCTAAAGCTGGACATATAGAGAGAATTTTGGAAAATAATGTCTTTCTAATCCACGGTGTTCCGTCGCTCTTAATATGCGATAACGGTACTCAGTTTACCTCTAGAAGTTTTAAGAGCCTAAGTGAAACATATGGTTTTAATATCCGTTTTAATCCCGTGTACTCTCCACAATGTAATTTTGTCGAACGTAATAACCGAACAATCGGGACCGCTTTAAGAAGTTACGTTGATTCACATGACACTTGGGATGGCAATATCTCCAAAATCCAACAAGCAATAAATACCGCAAGACACGAAGTAACAGGGTTCACGCCGTCTTTCTTAGTTTACGGCAGACATATACCTCTATCTGGATCGTATTATAAAAACTTAGATTTGGATGTCAATGTTGACAGCGAAATAATTCCGGGTAACAGGGGTGCGTACGCCGAAAATTTAAAGGGTTTAAAAGATATTTTCACCGACGTGCGTAGTAGGATACATAAGGCTTATGAACAGAACAGTAAGTCTTACAACCTTAGAAAAAGGGATTTTGCCTTTAATATAGGTGATCACGTTTGGCGAAAAAAAAATAAAATTCTTTCCAGTGCAGCAGATAAATTCACATCTAAGTTGGTTCCTAAGTATGTGCATTGCGTGATTAGAGAAAAGATTTCAGATTTAGTTTATGGTTTAGTTAATTTAGATGGGACTAAAATAGGACGATGGCATATTAAAGACTTAAAACCATTCAACGGACCTAACCCTAGTGAAAGTTTGTCAGAAGAAGAATAATTTATATTTACTTTATCTTAATTGCTTAAATTTTTTTTTGATGTTGCTCTGTAGAGGTGACGACCTCGTTTTTTTGACTGTTATAAAAGTTGAGCAGAGAATAGCTTACTTTTATTGTTTAATGCTAAGGTTTTGGGTATTGGCCATATCCCAAACTTAGGTTGATTGTGGTTGATGTTTAGCATCGGCTCAGTTTTGCGAGCTTGCGAAGGAGTCACACTCAGGATATATCATAAGACTGGTATGTCGGTGGTCGGGGGATTTGATTTGCTTATGACCCCAAATAATATCCAGTTCTTGACACTTGGAAGCGAAATTTTGATTAGAGGCAATCCAAGGTGATCTTGAGTTAGGACAAGCGCAAGATGTAGCTCGCGTGGTATGATGTGGAGTCAAAATTTTTATGAGCAATTTCAAAGTTTGTTACCCGAGTGGGTGTATTTCTATTACCTTAGTGGTATATGTTGGGTGCAATTAAGAGTAAATTGAGTTTGGTTTATCCAGTAAGTCTAAGACTTGGATTATTTTGATTTAGATCTTCTTCTGAATTGACAAACTGAGGGTATTTTCTATTTTTTTTCAGAGCCGTTTAAACGTTACCTTTGAGTCACTAATTTTTTTAAATTTTTTTGCATGGACTCATAGGCGTATGTTGAGTTTTTTCGGTTTACTATCAGATTGATAGAAAATTGAAGTTCTGCAGGAGAACTAAAGGCTGATCATTTACAAGAGATGAGAGCAGACTAAGACAGTCGTTTCACAAAGAAATGATCAAAATCTGATACCGAGATGAGAACCTTGTCAAGAGAGGCTAAGCGCAGTGAAGGAAGATTCCTAACCGAATTTTTAGATTTCCAAGAGGTAATCTAGAAGTTTGGGCTGACAGAAAACGGTTATGCCTGATACCTGTAGCAGTTTCTTCTAGAGGCTATTGTCTAGGAAGACGATTAACACCATGATCGAATATTTTAGCTGTCAACGATGTTTTCTTCTTGTTTCTGATTAAGCTGGAAAAGCTCTTGTCGTCTTCAACAGTTTTGTTGCGTTGCCACCGAAAAATAGAGAAATTTTTGCTTCATGTAGCTTTTTAAGCTCATTTTCGTTTTTTGGAAATTTCCGTTAGAAGCTTGGTTAAGTTAACCTTATAAACCTTTTTGGTTGTATCCCATGAGTTATCTGTTTTTACAGGCTGTGATGCACCGGGTGCTAACAGATGCCGTTACGACGTTTGGCAGGAAGTTAGTCTTCCTGAGGAACAGACTGATTGGAAGGGTAGTCTATGGGGGGTGAACGTTTGACCTTTGGGACCTTTAGGGGTTTTGTTACCCAATGGTTATTTCTATTTGAACCAAAGGAGAGCCTAGCTACTGTAGTCGACCTCAGCTCCAATTAGCCTATTAGTGGTGACAGGCTGTTGGCAGTAGTGTGTTCCGGAACACCCTATTGATTAAATTTTTTTGACTTATGGTGGTGTGGTAGACACCGTTTCAGTTTAGTGGATGCTATAATCTACTCCCTTTTGTTGGTGGACACCAGGGTCACCAATTCTGTATTTTATTGTCTCCACCATTCAGTATATCGTGGTGAGGTGTTTGTCTCCTGTTATGTGGGATGGATTGAATGTTTTTCGTTGTTGTTCTAGGGCGAGACCAGTACACGAGGGTTCTTCATGCAACTTGGAGAAGCGCAATGCTGGTTAAGTTTTATATCTCTGTGTAGCCACCCTGAAGAATGACGGAGGGCGTTTGTTCTGGCTCATGTTTCTAGGCAGATTTGTCACTTTGGTGCGATGTGCCGAAGATTTGATTAGCTTTTGCTAAGAGCTTTCACCAAGCTCAGTATGGAGTTATCATAACCAAGAGTTTAGGATTTGAACTCCTGTATGTATTTCTGTATATATTTCTGTACATATTTCTGTATATATTTCAGTGTATGTTGGTTGCCTGAGGGCATGAGCTCAAAATGTGTGATTTTGAGTCGTTTTGTTTATGGACTCCCATATATAGGATTATGACTTTAGGGAGGTCCTATTTCGAGACTTGCTGTCTCACATAGTTATGTTGGGAATGTTTCCTTGAATGTTAGTTGTGCGCAGACTAATCATTCTGTTCTTAGTGAACATTGCTTTGTGAAGCGGGATCATTCAGTTTGGTGAATTTTAGCTTTTATAGCTATTCACTGTGTTTAGAGTGAATTTTAGCTTTTGTAGCTATTCACTGTGCCTATAGTGGTATTGTTAGCTTTTTATAGCCGCTCACTATGTTAATGGCGAGATTGTTCTTTTAGAACGCAGACTTTGTGTAGTCGAGGACTATTTACAGAGTGTTTTCTTGGCGAGGAGCCGAGGCTTTTTTCTGGCGATATACCAGAGTGTTTTCTTGGCGAGGAGCCGAGTTTTTTTTGGCGATATACCAGAGTGTTTTGTTGGCGATGAGCTGACGTGTTTTCTGGCGATATACCAGAGTGTTTTCTTGGCGAGGAGCCGAGTTTTTTCTGGCGATATACCAGAGTGTTTTGTTGGCGATAAGCTGACGTGTTTTCTGGCGATCAACCAGAGCGTTTTCCCTAGCGATTTTAGCATGTCTAGATGTCTTAGGACGTCGACATTGCGCGATAGAGTGCGATTATTTTCCGAGTGCGACTAGTAGTGATACTAGATTTAGAATGTTCTCTTAGCGATGAGCTAGAGCATGGATGGCGATTTTTCCCGAGCGTTTGTCTGGATATTTATCCAGATATTTTTTTTTTTTTTTGGGCCTAGTGCTAAATGGTCTGACAAGACTTTTTCTTTTTAGTGTAAGTGTTTGCACTAGAATCATTTTTTTATTTTTTTTCTTTATTTAAGAATTTTTATAAATTTCTTTTGCTGAAATAGAAAATTTTCAGACAATCCTTAAAATATTTTAAGGGGGGGTGTTCATATTTTATTTCAGTTCACTTTTTTGATTTAGACAAGAGTCTAGACAAAGTTATATTTTTTGTTTTGGTAACAATAACAGAGCTGATTCTTTTATATAAGAAGACCGCGATTGTTATTTTGGGAAGGTATTTCTTATGTTCATGCAAGGATTTTTATTTGCTTTTGATGTACTTAACCTTAGTGTCTAATTAAGTTAAGTCTAGTTATAAGATTCTTGTGATCATGCAAAGATTTTCATTTGGTTTTCATTGTACTTAATATTAGTGCTTAATTGAATTAAGTCTAGTAGTAAGGTCCGAAGTTTGTACTTTTGTTTTAAGTTCTGACCTTAGTATTAAGTGATAGTGTACCACTTTGTACCTTTTCATAAGTAGCCTAAGTTTAATAGACTAGTGTAGTCTATTTCTTTTTGGAAGGGGGTAAATGTAACATTCATTTTTTCCTAGATTTTAAGACCATGTAATGTTACTGATTTTTCACTTCCAATTGTACTTATTTTCATTTTTGTATCGAACGGTATATTAATAAGAGATTCCAAGCCGTTCGGTATATTAGTGTGCTGTGCGGGTTTCTGACCGAATCTATCGGCGCCGGGATTGGTTGAAAATGTGTATCCGGATTTTTGGTTCCGGCGTCGCGATATGACTGAGAGAAGGCGACGACTTATTTAAGGGTCCGAGGAACTACGGTCGTGGCTGAGTACCATCAAGCCGCAGCCAGGCGAATTTTCATCGGAGCCGCCAAAGAGCTTCCTTCGACGGAGCTGCAGTAAAGGCTCATTACAACAATCATGAGAGCTAAATAATGCACAAGTTTTATAACGAAAAGCCGTAGTGGGCTCTCTAAGTGTTTACGAGAAAAGTGTGAAATCGGTCGTGTTCCATCGAGGCCGAAAATAAAAACAGTAAGTTACCAAAACATCCTTCCATAGACTTATCCCTGAGTAGTGCCTTGACAGCAATATGAACTGACTAAAAAGTGAAGTGAAAAGCACTATTTTTCGTCTTCGGGAGTAGTCAGAGTTTAGAATTTAAATGTCATAACTACCAGTTAGGCTAAAATTTTTTTAATCCTGTAAAACTGCAAAGGTTAGAACTTTTTATTTTTAAAAACTTGAATAAATTTTCTTTTTGTTGATTAAAGCTAGTGTCTCACTGAATACCTATCTTACTTTTCAGGATAAGAACGGCTGTACCAAACTGATTTTTTTATTTTCCAACAGTACACCCTTTCAGTATTTTTTCATTTTTTTAGCTGGAGTTAGATCCTTTCTATTTTAAAATGAATGGTGCCCAAAAAGTCGTACAGCTGAGGTTTCCTTAAAAATAGAATATAATTCCAAAAAAGACGTACAAAAATTATCTCTTACCCATATCTCTCTACCAAAGAAAACTGAGCTAGTGTGTGTTTAATTTCTTTAGTTCTTTTAAAATCAGGATTCACTCGATTCATTATCAGAAATTAAAGCGGGGCTGCAAGAAAATTGCGCTCAAGCTTGGGGCATCCAATATTCAAACGGTACAAAATTGCGCTCAAGCGTGGGACAAACAACTTCTCACAGGGTACAAAAAAAAAAAAAAGATGCCTCAAACTGAGGACAGTTTCCCATGTCACAAGATCTTCCCATTTAGCAGATTTGTAGTGCCAAATCTTGCGCGGCCTAGGCGCCTCTCTGTCACTGATTGGCAAGATACTCGATGTCGAAAGCAGTTTATGGTCGGAAGAACCTAACGGCGGATTTACGGTGACCGTGTAAATCTCCGGATTGGTGGTTAAAAACAGATCAAGAAGACTGGCGAACTCCCCGTCTCGATCAGGGATCCGTGTTGGTTATAGTTAGGTAGTTTAGCCATAACTGATTGAGAATGATTCAGCTTCACGACCTCGTTCGTCGGTAACAGTTTTACCCTTTTCCAGATAGTCGATGAGGATTATCCCTTGCGAATCCCAAAAGACAGTAGCCATAACCTTTCCGGCCGAAGGAACGTACTGTTTTTCTTAAAACTGTTAGTTGGGAAACTGTATCTTCTTTGCCGGCACATTTTACTGATTTCCTCGGTTTTTTTTATTTTTTTTTTTTTTTTTGATTCTCAAATATATCGGTTTAATTTTTGGTACCTTAAAATTATGAATTTATTACTGACTATAACTGCACCACAGCTCTTACGAAACACTAAAGAATAACGATTATTTTTATTTTTCATGCATACACTAAAAGAATACAATTTATGAATATGGGAAATATTCTATTTAAATATTTCTCCTAACAACATTAGTTTTCCTTACAAATTTAGAGCAGATGCTCACTGGTTCAGAAAGTCTAAATCACTACTAACAAAGACTTGTTAACGTTTTTGCACCACAGAATTATAGTAATACATTTTTTGTAAAAATATTTAATTTACTACGAACATAACTAAAGAGTATTTAGATACTGCTTACCTCATCAACTACCAATTTTATAACATAGTAATACACTCTGGCCGCACAATCACTCTAGAATTATTTACAATTCAATTAAGTGTCTATTCAATGATTATATATATATATATATATATATATATATATATATATATATATATATATATATATATATATATATATATATATATAAATATATGTATATATATCTTACATCACTTAGTATCAAACATCTGTTACAGGAGTACTTTCTTTTTAAGTATTTCGTATGGAACACTTATGGGATCATTTCGGTGTCTGTCCGTTCGTCTGACCGTCTGTCCCGTCACCCTTTTTTTTCCGAAACTATTTGACAAAGAAAGTTGAAATTTGGCACAAATATAGGAATTGATGGCCCAATCCGAACCTTGTGGTATGGAAAGTTAAATTTTGACTTAATTAATTGGTTAGTTTTTAGGGTGTGAAATCGGAAGTGAAAAAAACACACAAAATTTGGAATAAACTCTGGAGTATTCTTCATAAGGTGTAGATTGAACGAAAATTATCAAGAGTGCATTACCTTTCATAATTTATCTGGCATATAAAAAAAAACATAAATTTCAAGGTTATCAGTTTTCAACAAAGATGGGAAACAAACTTTGTTGAAAACTCATTTAGGGTGTGCTTTGTGAAGTCATAGATCATCTTATACTCTATAACAAAATTGTTTGTTTTAAAAGCAATCACCGTACGGTACATAAATCGCGCAAGTCTGATTTGCACTTGGCCGGCTTTTTTGGACTAATGTACCATTATGAGGTTTTAAGTGTTAATTGCTTTATTGTGCCATGTAACTGCTCAGAGAACAGTCTGTGTAGAAAATAATAGAACGATTGAGAGAAGTGGAATTCATGAAATGTCACTTATCAACCAATCGATTAACAAATGACCGTAAATACATTGTTCTTCTGTTAATCGTAATCATAACCACTGCCATATGAAAAGGTTCATAAACATGTTATATATATATATATATATATATATATATATATATATATATATATATATATATATATATATATATACATACATACATACATACATACATACATACATATATATATATATATATATATATATATATATATATATATATATATATATATATATATATATATATATATACATACATATATATATGTATATATATATATATATATATATATATATATATATATATATATATATATATATATATATACGAGGCTGGTTTAAAAAGTCCGTGCAAAAATAAAAACTACTTATGTGTTTGGGGTAAACCTTTTTTATTTTTCGACATAGTCTTCTTTTAGGCTTATACACTTCGTCCAACGATGTTCTAGTTTGTTGAGCCCTTCCGAATAATAGAATTTGTCCAAGTCTGCAAAATATCCATTAGTGTCTGCAATCACCTCCTCGTTTGAATAAAATCTTTGTCCCGCCAGCCATTTCTTCAAATTGGGGAACAAATAGTAGTCCGAGGGAGCCAAGTCTGGAGAATAGGGGGGATGTGAAACGAGTTGGAATCCTATTTCCATTAATTTTGCGACCACAACTGCTGAGGTGTGTGCTGGTGCGTTGTCGTGATGGAAAAGGACTTTCTTGCAGCTCGGTTTT
Source organism: Pachyrhynchus sulphureomaculatus (assembly GCA_019049505.1). NCBI lineage: Eukaryota > Metazoa > Arthropoda > Insecta > Coleoptera > Curculionidae > Pachyrhynchus > Pachyrhynchus sulphureomaculatus. The sequence goes on from CM032455.1 coordinate 74,486,960, forward strand.
TTCAAACGGTCCAATAACGATGAATAATATTCACCTGTAATAGTTTTACCCTTTTCCAGATAGTCGATGAGGATTATCCCTTGCGTATCCCAAATGACAGTCGCCATAACCTTTCCTGCCGAAGGAACGGTCTTCGCCTTTTTTGGTGCAGATTCTCCCTTGGTAACCCATTGTTTAGATTGTTGTTTGGTCTCAGGAGTATAGTAATGTATCCATGTTTCATCCACAGTGACGAAACGACGCTTAAAGTCCTCCGGATTCTTCTGGAACAGCTGCAAACCATCCTTGCAACACTTCAGACGATTCCGTTTTTGGTCAAGCGTGAGCAATCGCGGCACCCATCTTGCGGATAGCTTCCTCATGTCCAAATGTTTATGCAAAATATTATGTACCCGTTCAGTCGAGATGCCCACAGCACCAGCAATCTCACGCACCTTAACTCTTCGGTCATCCATCACCATATCATGGATTTGATCAATGATTTCTGGAGTCGTAACCTCCACAGGCCGTCCAGAACGTTCAGCGTCAGCGTTGTGCCCCATATGGCCAGTCCGAAAATTTTGAAACCACTTATAAACTGTTCTAATCGAAGGTCCAGAGTCACCATAATGTTTATCAAGCTTCTCTTTAGTCCCCTGAGGCGTTTTGCCTTTCATAAAGTAATGTTTAATCACCACACGAAATTCTTTTTCGTCCATTTCTTGAAAATCACTCGACTTCCTTGATTCACACGAATGCCAAACACAAAGAAATAGACCAATATGGCTGAAACTTGGTGTGCGTTCATTCAAGAGATGCTACTAACTAAACATGACCTCGATACGCGCCGGTGGTGCCATCTCTCGGACTTTGCACGGACTTCTCAAACCAGCCTCGTATATATATATATATATATATATATATATATATATATATAAATGACACATAGATGTCGCCCTTTTTAAAAAATCCATATGATTTTTAGGAACTACCAACTTTCAAACCATAAGCGTCAAAATTTTGTGACATTTCGACGATTAGTTTACAAGTTCCGGTGGTTTCACTCACGCTTCTTTTGATATTTTCAAAAAGAGGGAAAAAATCGAATTTCTTGTGTTGATTGAACGGTGTTTTTTGATGGGAAAAAATACTGTTTAAGCAGAGCAGTGGCTCGATAAGTGTTATGGGGACTCTACCCCTGGAAAACTACTCGTTATTTACTGGTATGCTGAACTTAAAACACTTTCGTACAGACACAAATGATGCTGAACGCTCTGGACGCCCAAATTGTTGTGGATGACCGTAAAGTGAAATTGCGTGAGATAGCTGACACCCTAAAGATATCAAAGGAGCGTGTTGGTCATGTTTTGCATGAACTTTTGGGCCTGAGAAAGCTCTGTTCGAAATGGGTACCGCGCTTGCTCACGGTGGACCAAAAACAACAACGTGTTGATGATTCTGAGCGCTGTTTGGACCTGTTTAAGCGCAATGAAAACGCCTTGTACATGCGATATGTGGCAATGGATGAAACATGGATTCACCACTACACACCGGAATCAAATCGGCAGTCAGCTTAGTGGACAGCAGCCGGTGAAAGCCACCCGAAGCGATCAAAGATACAACAGTCGGCTGGAAAGATTTTGGCCTCTGTATTTTTGGATACAAATGGAATAATTTTCATCGTCTATGCTGAGAAGGGAAAAACCATCAATAGGGAATATTATATAAAGTTATTGGTGCATTTGAAGACAGAAATCGAAAAGAAACGGCCCCAAATGAACAAGAAAAAGTGCTCTTTCATTAAGACAACGCACCGTGTCACAAGTCATTGGTTACGACGGCAAATTGCATGAATTGAAGTTCGAATTTCTTCCTCATCCACCGTATTCTCCCGATTTGGCCCACAGCGAGTTTGATCTATTCGCAGACCTCAAAAAAATGCTCGCGGGAAACAGATTTGGCTACAGTGAAGAAGTTATTGCCAAAACTGAGGCCTGTTTTGAAGGCAAAGACAAATCCTTCTACAAGAAATGTTAGAAAAGCGTTGGACTGATTGTATCGCTCTTGAAGGAGACTATGTTGTTGAATAAAGTCGAATTTTGCAAAAAAAAATGGGCTATATATATATATATATATATATATATATATATATATATATATATATATATATATATATATATATATATATATATATATATATATATATATATATATATATATTATATATATATATATATATATTATATATATATATATATATATATATATATATATATATATATATATATATATATATATATATATATATACAGCAGGAACATTTTAACTTTAGGTTTCATTTTCTCCGTTTCAACTAAAATCTGCTAAATTTTAAGAAATGTGGGCAGATGTGTTTCTACTGTGATTTTATTTGCATAAAATGTTACTGAAAGTGAGATTGTATACACACGAAACCACCCGGAACCATTTATGATGCGGAGGTTAAAAATAGTAATTTATTGAAATATACAAACGACTAAAACAATTTCGCTAGATTCAATAATAATACGTAAATAATTGTGGTTATATACATACAGTTTATTATATATACAAATTTAATTATTATCGCGACCCACAATAATTTTTACTTTTGTTAAAAAATATACGTATATACTACTAGTAACTCGATATTATTAAAATTTGTTGTAAAATATTATGCCAGAAGAATCTATCAAAATTAAATTAACGAAAGAAAGCTGATAAAGTAAAGAGAAAGTTAAATAACACTTAAAGATTTTAAGTGTAAAAATTTAAAAGGTCATAATATGTTGATTCTAAGTGCAGTGTTGTACTATATTGTTTTTGAGAATTGGTTTACATGGAAGGGAAAAGATAAACATCGTACTAAAATAGCGGTACATACGTAAACAAGATAGTTTATTTTATTAAAATAGGTTACTTCTGAGATCAAATGAAACCCAAATTATTACCATTTTTATATACATTTAAACCAGTTCTGTAAATGTAAATGTAATTTACATTGTTATTGCAATACTATTGGGATCCATATTTAAAGTAAGTGTAAACAGAACAAGTCAAAGGTTGTAACGGCAGAATGTTATCAATAAATGGACAAACCAGCAATCACCCAAAAGAGCAAATGTGAAGACAGACGTCTGCCCCAAGAGGTTAAATGTTTGGTGGTTTTTATTAGACTCAAGGCTAACCTGAAACTAACACTTAAACAGAATTAAAAAGAGCAGTAATTATAATGAAATGGAACATAATATATTGGATATACTTAAAGATGGGTAGACTTAAAATAACTTGCTGTAGTGTGTTGTATCTGAGTAAGATCTAAAGCACAGCAATAGCATGCATGGAAGTTCTTTTAAATCTCCCTCCTCTTCATATAGTGATGCAATAAACTGACTGGCATTTTCCCACTTTGAGGCACAAAAAACACACAGCAAAGCAGGAAATGATATATGGTCGGAGTATACTTATTTAACAGGAACCTCAAGATAAAAAAACAGATCTAAGGTACCTGGAAAATCCGGTCTTCAAGTCAAAGCTCGGAATAATCACCTGGTATTCAGACGGATCAAAGACTAGGCAAGAAATTAGAGTAGGAATATATGAGATAAGAAAAATAAGGTTAATATTCTATTAGGGCAATAAGCCACTGTATTTCACGCATAGGTATATGCAATAATGCTATGTCTAATAGAAAACAAAAAGACTATGAAAAGGCCTAATGTGTTTATCAAGCCTGAAACTGATTTCTGAAATGGTATTAGAATACCATAATTAACTTAGAGGCCTAGTTGTTTTCAACTGGGTTACACTGATGTGGGAAATGAATTCAACGAGAAGGCTAACGAAATGGCAAGAGAAGATTCGTTATTCCTATATATTGGTTTAGAACTTGCCCTAAAAGAATATAATGACTAGTGGAAAAAAATCTGCAAGAATAGACAGGCGAAAACCTTAATTAATGGACTATCTGAGAAAAAAGCTTTACATCACAGAAAGCAAGGTATTTTTGGACAACCAAATATGTATGTAGAATATCAACTGGTACTAGACTTGTACAAAAAATAAAACTGCTGGAGCGGTTGGCATAAAGAGAAAAGGGAGAAAAGTCCAGTGCCGCTGAGGTATCTCCGAAGATTGAATACAGATATCTCGTGAGAAGGAAAAAAAAGGGCATCTGGTTGCTAGAAATGACCTTTACCAAAAATTACTGATTTTTCCATAAAATGGTATATTAAATATTTATGTTGATATATTAGAAAAGTTTTTGTCTCGCCTGAATCGGTTGCGCAAAAATAACGATTTATTATGATAACCAACAAATAACCCCGATTAGATGGGTTATAATTTAGGTCTTTTAAAGACATAGTTTGTTAGCATTTACTGTTTTATTACGTTCATAAACCAGCGATTTACACCACACTCTTGCTACACTATCTTCATGAGTACAAACCCCCACCTTGCTTCGTTTTGTATAAGGAATCATTAAAGAGCTTTGAAGGTTTCCAACACAATGGGAATTTATTTGTATATATTAAATAGTACGTTATTTTTAGGTTGTCTGTTTTTGGAATTTATAACATGCTAAAAAAAAGATATGTTTATTGTATACTTAAATCTAAAAATAATATTTCGTTGGTTATACAATGAATTAAAAAAAAAATTATTTAAAAATATAATTTTGGTTACAGACTTTGCTCTGCATAACTTAGGTGTTTAATAATTTAATTACAGTGGTAACTTAAGGATGATAAATTCGTAGAACTATAGTATTATATTCGACAGACGATAAAGAACTATAGGTTATTTAGTTTATAGATGGTTACCATTTAACGGAATTATTTTATATTTAAACATTTTAGTGCTTTTTGAGGACTAAGTAAATAGGTACACAGTTGTCACTTTAATAACAAGTATATAATAATATCTTTTAAATACATAACAAACATAATTTTTTATCCCGCAACAAAATCAATACTTGTATTCTTTCGAGTGTGAATATTTCATTTGAGACAAATTTGCGAGAATAACTCCTCATTAATTATTAGTTCTCTTGCTAAGGGGAAGTATTGTATGCGGTTTGTTGGCACGATAAACGAAATATCGATTTGAAATTTGATTCACATTGTAATGAAGTTACATAATTTTTCTGGGGCAATATGCATTCTACATCCAAAAAGGTTCATTCTTATTTAGTTTAACAAGTAACTATGATCCTCCATATAGTCAATATAATAAGCAGCTTTTCGTTGTTTCGGTGCATAAGGCATCGATTATCTTCTGGTCAGTAGACTTTCGGACGGTTATTCAACTTTCAAACCTTGGGTGTCATCCTTTGGATTCACGCGGTAAAGGGTCTACAGAGCCTCAGGTTACTTGTAACAGTAGAGAAACGGTAACCCACGGTTCAATGTGCATGTCAGGTTCTACCTGATGGTGGCCTATCTTGGATACTGAAAATGAAGAGGGGCGGGGAAAAGGAGTAAAATACGCGGTTTAACAAAGATCAACTAAAAGAGAATGAGGGATGTGAAGTGAGACACGAAGGCAGTATGCATATTTGCCCGACAATGACTTATGGAATCTAACGGAGCTCGTATGATGGATAATGGTGCGTCCGGTGACGTCATTAGAGTGATGGTAAATGTTTCTGTCGATTACGACGGGCGAGGACGTGAACCGTGGATGGCAGGTGGTGGTCGTCGACCGACTGGACCTGAATGCGTTACCTTGGTCGGTGCCCTTATTTCAGACTGCACCAGATATTTTCCAGCATCAGCCCCAGACTCATCTCAATGTCCTATTCTATTTTGAGCAGTACTTTAAAACTTATCGGGCCCTACCACATAACAGTGATCGGTATGTCACCACCTGACCATGGGAAACGGCACGACCACGATGTCGAGCGTTCATTTCGGCGGTCAATGAATCTCGGCAGTGTATTACGGATCAGTAGTAACTCTGATAGTTGGTAAGCGGCTGTGCTGAAGGTGATGGTTTGCACTTCTTGTCGCCGTGTGTCAAGCTTCTTTGGAGTGAAGAACAGACATGTTGGAACACCAAGCCAGATGATGTGCCTACCCGTGCGAAAAGCTCATGACAATTAGACTATTCATTTTCCAGTAATATCGGGATATACATACATACACCCACATATAGGGGTAACGAGAGAATGAAACGGTGTGGTTTCTCCCCCAGACTCGGTATTTTCAGGGGTTACAGCGTTTCCAGGGGATCCAGCTTCTATCTAGGGAGCAACGTTTTCCTGAGAAGACTTGTTATTGGCGATAAAATTTGGTTATAAAAGGGCGTGGTAAAACTGAAGTATAAAGGAGAGCATAGTTAAATTGTAGTATATGAGCGGGCTCTATAAATATGTGGTTAAATCTTAGTATAAGAGAGGGTCATTCTTTACCCTTTATTCTCCTTCCTTTCTTCCTTTTATTCTCATTCACTTTGGAAGTTGACAAAATTTAATTTTAATATAGGCCTTTTTATGAAAGGGGCCCCCATATTCCTCCAACCATGATAAATATCTCGTAATCTTGACGTAATAACAAAAGCTTTCTTTAAGATGAGATGAAATTTTATTTACTGAAGTAAATTAATTACACAAACTATGCAATTAACCATCCTTGTTTTGCAAAATGTCAGCATATTTTACATTATTGGGCAACAACTAGCTTATGTCAGCGTCATCGTTCGTAAATACAGTGTAACTTTAATACCACCTCAGACTCGCTCCCCATCCAGTGAAGATTTGTCTGCCCATTATCCAGTTTCTTAATTTCACGTAGCGACAGTTTGATAGGAACCAATTACAGGCGCAGTCTAGAAATTCCATCATTTCGTAAAAAATGATGTTTTTCCAAAACTGAAGGTTGAACCTCACTTCTGGTAAAAAATAGCTACTGTAGGCAAAAAACCTAAAGGAAATAAGCTCTAATGTATTGGTGATTAAGAAAATACTTCTATTTTTCCTGGAAGTAAAAAAGAACTTAGAAGAAAACACAACATCAAAAATATGTTTTTAAACACTTTTTCCTCGTCTAGTATTTCGTTGAGCCACCTTTGGCCTTTATCACTGATGCAATTCTGGTTGGCATTAAGTCAACCAAAGTTTTTATGATTTCATCCCTAATCTCTTGATTCTACACTTCTCATTTTCATTTTAACTTTTAGGCATTAATTTTTTTCTTCATGACCATCTACAAGCTCTCTATGAGGTTTAAATCGGGGCCGTTTCCGGGTCATGGCCATGCTGAGATCATATTTTCCGTTAAAAAAAAACTGTCTTACCTCTCCAAAAGTACAACCAGAAAATCAAAAATGCAAAACTTTATGGTGACAACATTTTTTCAATCAATAAATATGGGTACTTACAGATTTCGCTCTGAGGGATGGAGCAGAATCATCTTGAAAAACGAAGTCTTCACAGTGCGAAAGATGGCTTCTCTTTGAGGGAAACAAACTCTCTTCCAAAATCGTTTTATATTTTTCTGCACTAACAGCAGCCATCTAAAAAGGTTATTTGGCCCATACCACAGTAGGAAAAAACATCCTCAGATCATTACATTTGCTGCATATTTCACTGTTTTTAATGGGCAAGATTCTTGAGATATTTCATGTCTTATATAGGAAATACCATTAGGATTTGAGATGTTAAATTTGTTTTCATCTGAAAACGTCACTTTTCTCCAATCTTCTGATGTCCACTTTTCATATCGTTCAGGCGTGATTCTTTCATTTTTTTTATTGAGAAATGGTTTTTTTGACTGTTTTTTTGCCCATAAACCATTTTCCCTTAACCGTCTGCCGACAGTTTCTGGACTTATATTAGCTAAATTTCCATCTGTTAGATCCTTTAATATTTCCTTAGCAGTTTTGAAGCGATCTTTTAAAAACAATGGCATCATCAAACGGTATAATCGCTCATCTGTCTTTCTTTTCCTCCCAGCACGTTTCTTCTGCTCTGTGCTGCCATGAGATTTTTCTTTAAAGCCACAGTAGAACGGTGGCACTTTAACATCTTCGCTATTTCTCGTAAAGAAAACCTTACTTCAGCAAATGCTATATGTTTAAATATTTCTTTCGAAGACAGTTATTTATTATTCTATATGATAAGGAATAAAAAATTGTACTAGCGGTTAAAACTGAATTGAGAGTCATTAATTGAGTTTGTTCTAATCCTAATAAATAAAACCAATACAGTTCAGTTATACCAATGTTTAGGATTAAAACTTCAAAAATAATAGGTGATACAATTTCTATGACTGCGACTGTACTTAGTTTCTACTATTACTTTATGAAGTTTATACCATTTTGTTCCTATATTAGTCTTTATCACACTTGCTGCAATAATATAATTTTTTCCCACAATTTTATCATGCAGAGACGAGTCATGACGTGTGTTTGTAAGTATTTGATATCTATTAAGTACAGTTTGAATCATAATTAATTATTTATTTATTTTTTCTCTGTTCTTTTTCTATTGTCGATCTCTAAAGAAAAACATCACCCATATTAAGCTACGCTGTTATAGTATATCCGAACAGTTTTGTTTATGGCTCTCGTGTTTCCTGAGAGAGTGTTGACGAGTTTCTTCCTAATACCTTCACCACCAACGCTGGTGTGCCCCAAAGCTCCATTCTGCTTCCTAGTCTCATTCTCTTTTACATTGACAGTCTGCTGGAAAAGACCAGGAAACCAATCTAGAGCTTTGCAGATGATCGTACGCTTATTTCTTCATTTACTTTGAACGCTTGAACATCAGCTATTCATGCAAATATCTGCAGACAATCAAAATCGTTTAACTTAACAAAGACCTGTAAGAAATTTTACCTTGGGAGACAGTAGTTAGGTAGAATTTAACGCTACAAAAATCCAAGGTGCGATTGTTTCTAAAAAAGTTAACGTTTTGAGATCCTATGTCGGGAAAACACATTCTTGTAACATCGTCACTGAATTTGCTGGGCATTCACTGGGGAGCAAACATGTCTAGGCATGAACCTGCTGCATGCATTGCGAAGAGAGCTATTCTCCGTAGCTAGGAATATTATTTCAAGCTATAAAGCTTTACAATTTACAACAACTTTTAATTTTGCACAAAGCTCAAATCGACCAATAATGGAACACTGCTTCCAAACATACACTGGATTTATTGGATGCTATTCAGAAGCGAGCTGTTTGTCTGATTGGAGACCCAGAATTTACCAGTATTTGATTCCTTGGAACATGGAAAAACGGTTGACGACTTGAGTCTATTCTATAAGTACTTTTACGGAAAGTGTTCGATCGATGTAGTCCGCTAAATTCCTCCCAGAGCGGTGCATGCTAGGAATACACGTCGCGCTAATACATCATATCCGTATCAGGTTCAGCTTATCAGTCCTCCTACAACCCTTATCAAGCACTCTTTTATATGGAGAACCTCATCACTTTGGAATAAGTTGCCCAGGACTGGATTTCCCAAGTAATAAAATTACAGTGATTCAAGACCAACGTGAATTACCGTTTCCACATACGCGTCGCTCCGGTAGCGCTTTAGGAATTTCCATGCAGCATGTGTGTTATACCTATTGTAGTAGAATTCAGTATCATTCCAAATCCAACTACTTAAATTTTACCATGGTCGAAAGTTAGTGGATTTGCTTCATGGATATCGTGTTGTACGTGTTTTTGATAATTTTATAACCTAAGAATCTAAAAATTACGGTATTCTTTTATTATTTTCAATTCTTACAGAATCCTTTCCACTGCTTAACAATTTTTATTAATATTGTCAATAGGTACCTATCATTCCAAAGACCAAGTTGTAATGTTTGGATCAAGTTATTTTTTAGTTTAATAAAATCTAGTTATTATTTATTTTAGAATTAAGTGTTTGCAAGGAAACTGCAGCGTAAATAACACGTAGGCTGAAAAGTTTATGGTCTGACACATAGATGTCGCCCTTTTCAAAAAAATCCATATGATTTTTACGAAGTACCAACCTTCAAATGATACATGTCAAAATTTCATGTTATTTCGACGATTAGTTTACAAGTTACAGTGGTTTTAGTGATGCTACTTTTGATATATTCAAAACAATGGAAAAAATCGAATTTCGTGTGTTGATTAAACACTGTTTTTTGATTGAAAAAATACCGTTCAAGCAAAGCAATGGCTTAATAAGTGAAAAATTACTCATCATTTACTGGTATGGTGAATTTAAACGCGGTCATACAGACACAAATGATGTTGAACGCTCTGGACGCCCAAATGAGGTGGTTACCCTGGAAAACATAAAAAATCCACAAAATTGTTTTGGATGACCGTAAAGTAAAATTTCGCGAGATAGCTGACAGCTAAAGATATCAAAAGAATGTGTTGGTCAGGTTTATCGAAATTGGTACCGCGTTTGATCACAGTGGACCAAAAACAACAACGTGTTGATGATTCTGAGCGCTGTTTGGGCCTTTGTAAGCGCAATAAAAAGGATTTTGTCATGCGATATGTGACAATGGATGAAAAATGGATCCACCACTACATACCGGAATTAAATCGGCAGTCACTTGAGTGCACAGCAGCCGGTGAAACCCGCCCGAAGCAATCAAAGACACAACAGTTGCCTGGGAAGGTTTTGGTCTCTGTATTTTAGGATACGCATCGAATAATTTTCATATACTGTGCTGAGATGGGAAAAACCATCAACAGCGAATATTATATAAAATTATTGGTATGTTTGAAGGCAGAAATCGCAAAGAACCAGCCACAAATGAACAAGAAAAATTTGCTCTTTCATCAAGCTAATGCACCGTGTCACAAGATGATGGCAAAATTGCATAAATTGAAGTTCGAATTGGTTCTTCATCCACCATATTCTTCAGATTTGCCCCCAGCGACTATTATTTATTCACAGACCTCAAAAAAAATGCTTGCGGGAAAGAGATTTGGCTCCAGTGAAGAAGTTATCGCCGAATCTGAGGTCTATTTTGAAGACAAAGATAAATCCTACTACAAGAAAGGTATAGAAATGTTAGAAAAGCATTGGACTGATTGCATCGCTCTTGAAGGAGACTATGTCGATGTATAAGGTCGGATTTTGTATTTTAAGTAGCTAGACCAAAAACTTTTCACCCTACGTGTTAACTACTATTTTTCAAATATCTATGGAGGGCGATTCGTCAAAATGTGTATCCATTTTCTTATTTCTTTTTCCAAAAACAGATTTTGAAAACGATTTTGAATGCAGTTCGGAAAATTATCAGCATGTAATTTTGAAACAAATTTGTGAATATCAGCATAGTTATATTAATACTACAAACGAAGTTCGTGTAAATCAGTCCGGCATTTAGAATTATATTAAAAACTAAAGCCTAAACAAACCAAAAAGTAAAAACTTACTTATTATGCACCTTCCTCCTTATGATAATGTTAAATACCAAACTCATTTAAACTAATTTTGATTGCAGTATTAATATGACTGTGCTAATACTCACACTACTCTGAAGTGAAGTTGAATAGGCTGACAACTTTCCAAACTTTTGCGTCTAACATTAAACATTTTTACTAATCATCCTTTATATATGTTAAAGTATTGATGAAAATACTTACTCAGTACTTATCCTGTAAACACGCAAATCTAAAATAAACATTAAACTTGACTTTCACTAACTAAAGAATAAATTAATCCAAGCATTAATTCTTGGTATTTTAACTAAGTGCCTTATGATTGGCAATGAATTTTACCTTTGAGCATTCAATCGCGGCATCAAATATTAATATAACTTGATTATCGGTATGATGTCATGAAAAGGGCCATTGAAAAGAAAGCCAGGATTGTAATACTTATTTACTTACCAACTTCATAAGGTGGTACTGTGCAGGACGAATAAGTGTCGGTAATTTCCGATATATTGATAGTTACTATCGATAATAATCGATAGATCGATAGTTATTAAAAAATTGATTATCACGGCGAGAGAAACTTCCAAAAAAAGAAGCTTCTCTTTTAATTTCTTTTATTTCTTTGTAAAATTGATTATCGAAAAATGGAGTAAATGTAGAAAATGTTAAAAATAATCTTTTTTTAGAGGTCTTCCCGCTCCTTTTTTTTATAGGCATAGCACACGCGCGGCAGAGAAATCCCTATATCACTACTGGGGCGATGCATGTGCGAAAAGAGGAATGCACGTTGATTTTGAATCGCTATAAATTATACTCGGTGGGAAACACAGTTGCTCCAAGGGGATAAGGTTCTTGATATAAAAAACTGTTTGTAAGGATTGTACGGAGAGTGACAAGCTGAACATTATACGGATGCGACATGTATTCCTAGCATGCACCACTCTGGGGGAATTTAAGCAGGCTACATCCATGAAAATACTTATAGAATAGACTTCAGTCGCCACCCGTTCTCCGATGTTCCAAGGAATCAAAGTTGCTGGTGAGTTCTGGACCTCCAATCAGGCGAACGGCTTTCTTCTGAATATAATCCAGCAAATGCAGTTTGGGCACAGAGCCCGAAATATGGGAGCAGTATTTAGCGTTGGTCGAATTTGAGCTTTGTACAAAATTAGCAGTTGTGGAGTGTAAAACTTTCTAGTTCGAAATAAGATTTCCAGCTTTTGAGAAGCTCTCTTTGCTATGCATGCAACATGTTCATGCCAAAACATATTTCCTCCCAAATTAACGCCCAGCAAATTGAGTGACGATGCTAAAGGAACGGAGTGTCCCTATATAAGATTTCCATAACTTTAACTTTTTAGAAATAACTGCCGCCTGGATTTTTGTAACGTTAAATTCTACTTGATTACTCTCGCTTTAAAATAGAATTTCTTTAAATGCTTTGTTAAGTTGAACGACTTTCGGCTGTCAGAAGATATTTGCATGAGTAGCTGATGTTCGAGCAAATTTCGGATGGTTGTAGGTTCTACTTGATGGAAATTCATTATAAATATATAATAACAGACTGTTTGTAGTCAATTTCCACAACCTAACCTGTGGAAATTGACTAAAAACAGTCTTTTATTATATAATGTTCGAGCATTCAAAATAAATGAAGAAATATGCGTACTATCATCCGTAAAGTTGTAGATTGGATTATTGGTTCGTTCCAGCAGAGCGTTAATATAAAGAAGAAAGAGACTAAGACATAGTAAGGTGCCTTCGGGCTTTGATAGTGAAGATATTTGGAAGAAATCCGTCGACCACCACTCGTAAAGAATGCTCTCTGAGGAAACACCAGAGCCTCAAATAAAACTTTTCAAACATACCATTAGAGAGAAGTGTTCAATTGCATTTTTTCAAATATGTGTTACATAAGTTAGAAGATCTGCTGTTTATTCTTGCTTATGAAAGCCATATGGTTGGATGCTAATAATAGTGGATCCTTCTAGGTATCTTAGAAGATGCTGATTGACTTTTCCATAAATTTTGATACTATTGAAAGCAGTGCGACGGATCGGTAGTTGTTTGGCAAGGACTTCTTACCTTGTTGGCGGCTGAACTCTATCGCATTTCCAGTAGGAAGGAAATATTCCTATAGAAAATTGATATTAGTTCGCTCGCGCATTTTTTGAATACTATGGCAGGTATTCCGTCAGCGCCAGAAGCTTTTTTGACGTCTAGCTTCATTAAAGTACGTTTTATTACACATTGTCTAAAGAAAATATCGGACATCCTTGTCTGCACTATGAGATTAGTTAATGGTGTTTTTCCTTGGAAACAGACGGTAGTATGTGAAGCAAGGAGTCCAACTAACAAGTTGGTTTTCTCAACTGGTCTTGTTGCAGTAGTATTGCCTGGCAATTTTTGAATTCTAATTAATATCGATATATCGATAAGTTAAAATTATCTGCAGGCTGGTGGCCACCGGCTATCGGTAGTAAAATCCAGCATTACTCATGTCTGCTGACAAGTAGACAAACTACTAATCATTTTGCTTCTCGTTTATTGTAACGTAAAATTGCACCGGTTTGTAAAAAATCATAACGAAGTTTGATGTTAAGAAAAATTAAAAGTTTTTACCAGTTTGTATTTAAACTCACGACTCTATGTGTTTAACCCCAATTTTGTGACTTTACGTTGTGTTATGTAAGAAATACTCATAATTTCTGGAAAGTAGAAAAGTTGCAATTTATCTTTAAATTTATAATTTGTTAACCAACATAAATGCAGTCTGATAAGAAATATCGATGTCCTTCCGCCTCTGCGATAACTTAACAGGAAATAACTTGGAAAAAATAGTTAGTGATTTTAATATATTAGTAGCTAACCAACATATTGTATGTTATTTGTGAAATGTGACCATTAAATATAAAATATTAAATTAAACAATCCATCGATCTATTGAATTTTTGAATAGTATATCCTTTTAAATTCTCAATATTAGATGGTACGCATCTTGCCAAGCAAGTATTTTTTTTTTATCTGATATTACACTTGTAGTACCTGACCATCAAATCCCATGATAGAAGGGGTCCGTAACTCTTCCCGCGTCGATTACACGTTTCACATTATTATCATAATCAGAGGGAGGGCCAGAATTCTCGTCACCTGCTTCTTTGCTCTCGTCACGTTTGTCACATACGGATTCCCAATAAGATTTGCATAAGCAGTTGTCTACGCTTGAGTCGAATCCGTTTTGTTTTTGCCATAAAAGTTACACTGCATACAAACTAACCTGAACCAACCTGAACTATCGTGAAGCAATATAGTGGAAAACCTGGCAAGATGATGCAAATATATGGAATCTAATTTAAATGTCCTTTATTTTTTTTATTTCTGCCTTTAAATGATATATGTATTTATTTATTAAAGCAGAACGATTATTTGTATAGAAATATTGATTTATGTAAAGCAAAGGTAAAGCATACACCCTAATTCATTAATTACGCCCTATTCGGAGGTTGGATCTGTTTACATTAAAGCAGTTGATTCTTACTTATTTACATGTAAGCCGTATATTTTTATATTTGGTGTATTTTCCAGTGCTAACCTAAAAATACAATAAACCAAGTATCATTGGACAAAATAAAATAAAAATCGTTTTGTTATAATTTACTATATATCAAATATAAATTGAGTATTGGGAAATTGTACATTTTCACACTTAAGTATAAACCATAGATTCTCATCGGGGGGCTGTACCGACCCCCAATGGGCGCTGGAGCCTTCCATGGGGGCGGATCCAGAATGGGGGGGGGGGGGCCATGGCGTACCTACCTATTTAATTAATATAAAAAATACTTTTAAAATATTTACTGTTTTCATGAATAAATATTTTATCTAGCTATCTCTGTTTTTATCTTATTGTTTTTGCGTAAATAAGCATTAAAAATTTAAATTAGCGTTAGGTACACGTATACCTAATTCGGTTTAGTATTGTCGGTGACAAGTATTTGCAAGTTGGTAAACAAGGATGCAGTTCACCCAATCAAGCATATTTCGACAAAAATATGGGAGCTTGTAATGACTTGTTTATAGAGCAAGTGGACCGGCATCGCAAATCAGTAAAGGCATACCAGTTGATGCGTGCACGAAATCAAATCTATAAAAGGCAAGGAATGTCTTTTTATTTTTGTGTGCTTCGTTAATAATGCAAATTCGTAAGTGATAGTGATAGAAGTCATTATAGCCATTACTTTTATAACTATCTATAAATATGTTGAAAAGTTAATTTATTTACACCGTGGCATATTTCGTACTTCAAAATGTCTGAATCTAAGAAGAAACGCCGGCAGTACAGTATTGAGTTTTTGAAATATTAATTTACGCACTCTCCTACAAGAGGACAAAGATCTATCCTATTTTCAAGAACTGGAAAAGAAATATTTAAAACAGGCAACTATATCAAACCTTTTTGCGTCGTCTTCTAAACAAGATGGTGGTCTACGAGCCTCTTAAAATATTTAATTATTAATCGCAAAAGCGGGAAAACTGCACACAATTGGCGAGGAATTAATCTTGCCGGCAGTCAAAGAGGTAACAAAAACTGTTCTTCATCATAAGACACCGTCAGATATCATCAGCAAAATTCCTCTAAGTAATAATTAGGTGCAAAGAAGAATAGATGAAATGGCTAAAGCCGTTGAAATATCATTATACTTAAAGACTTGCAAATTGCAACTCGATGAATCAGCGCTACCAAATAACGAAGCACTACTTTTATCATACATTCGATTTGTAAAAGAAGCAAAAAATTTGTCAAGAGTTATTATTTGCTAAAAATTTGGAAACCGATACAATGGGAGAATCGATATTTAATACCATGAATAAGTTTTTTCAAGACAAAGAAATTCTTATTTGTAATATTTTGTCAGCTGCTGCTGATGGTGCTTCAGCACTTATGGGGCGTCATAAGGGTATCATAACGCATTTAAAATAAGCAGTACCAAATGTAGTCGTTATACATTGTATTATTCATTGGAAGTCTATGGTTGCACAAAAATCTGAATGAAGGCCCGCGTCGTTTCATTACGTTATTAGAGCAGTTAATAAGATTATTTGGCCAACTTTGCAGTTAAAATGATGAAGATTTCAATCGCTTGCTGCTTCACACAGAAGTTCGTTGGCTCTCAAAAGGCATTTGTCTAAATCGTTTTTTTCAATTTATTTGACTTAGTACTGGACTTTCTTGAAAACGGAGACGAAAAACTGTGCGAAAACCTGATTACATCCAAAAATGATATCGACAGATCGGTTTAAAATATTTAAGGAAGTCAATTTACAATTGTAAGGTGACGAGTTGAATTTAATTAAAACGAAAAACGTCATAGCTGCTTTTGTGTTAAAACTTCTTCTGTTCAAACGAAATCTAGGTAGAGGTGAATATAGCTACTTTCCCACATTATCAGCAGCCTTTGCAAAACAGGAAGATTTACTTACTCACTGCCAACACTTGCACGTTTTTCATACTGATTTTACGGAGCGATTCTAAGATATTTTAGACATGAATATGCCGAGTTGGATTTTAGATCCTTTCGCAAATGCAGATACAGCGGAACCATCAAATTTAGAAGAGGAACTCATAGAACTCACAACTAACGAAGAACTAAAAGTAAAATTCAGAAATGGATACCAAAAGTTCTGGCTTCAAAAATCAGTACCAGCTCTCTACCTTGAATTGTGGGCAAGAGTACAAAAATTTTTAATTGCTTTTCCTTCATCGTATTTGGCTGAGCGTGGGTCCAGTGCAGTTAGCTAATTTACTGTCTAAGAAAAGGAACAGACTGCGCATCATTGAACGTGGCAATTTGCAATTAATATTAACGAATTTGGAACCCGACATTAACATATTGTTAAAACTCCACCAGCCACAACCATCTCATTATTTTTTTTTATTTCTTATTAATTTTGTGTTTATTTTTAAATTTTTAATAAACAATTTTTTAGTACATTTGATGGTCGTTTTAATTAATTCCTACTTTGTGATTCTTAATAGATAGATAGATAGATAAAATGGGAATAGATAATATGCAACAATTATTATGGTTTTTTTTTTTTGTAAAAGGGGTGGAAATCATTTTTATTTTATTGAAATATTACTGAAAAATCCATTTGCCATTTTTAAAGAAACCATACAAGAATATTTTTACAAAAATTGACAAATCCAAAAATCGATTTTGGAATATTTTCGCAAACTTAATTTATTAAAACCTCTGCAATGCGTGTTATGGCGCTATTTTCTGTAATACATAAATTATTTTCAAAATTCAATAGAACCTACTATATTTACTATGTACAGTCGCGGCTATATAA
The DNA here is from genome assembly GCA_019049505.1 of Pachyrhynchus sulphureomaculatus. Taxonomy (NCBI): domain Eukaryota; kingdom Metazoa; phylum Arthropoda; class Insecta; order Coleoptera; family Curculionidae; genus Pachyrhynchus; species Pachyrhynchus sulphureomaculatus. The sequence continues at coordinate 74,504,696 of CM032455.1, forward strand.
AATGTGCACCTCGAGCACATTCTGTTACAAGGCCGAGGCAATTCCGCAGCATTAAAACGTAATAACGGTAACGCTTTACTGTCTGGACTATTAAGAGTAAAAAAAAAATTAAACTTTTTACTATAAGGTAAATAAGCAAATACAGATTATTTTTAAAGTTAATAAAAGCCGGATTCATTAGAGAGACTTTGCAACGCTTATTTTGGCAGGCCATTGTCTTTATATTTATTTGAAGTCACAATAGTAAAAGGAAGAAATTAAATATAAGAATGCAACTGTTATCGTTGTTTGAAACATGCGCCCACCTTTATTAAGGATAACGATTTCCCTTATTTACGAACTTATACTAGAGATTATTTAAAGTTAGTTATTTTTATCGAATCGGCCCTCTTTTTTTTTCCTACTTAGTTATACAAATCAAAAATTGAACTATGTTGGGAATGTGGATACTCTGACACAATGATACTACTCAGTATATATCACCACTGCACCAAACACTTTATTTTTGCACTTTACGCACGTTTCGCCCACCATGTTAGCTTCATCATTATTGTCTGACAGTCAATCATTGCTCCTGATGAAGCTAACATGGTCAGCGCGTGTCGAGTTCAGAAGTTGTTTGGTGTAGTGATGATATATACTGAGTAGTAAAATTGAAATTAAAATCTTTTTTTGCAGATAACACTGAAAACAGATAATTAGTTTTCAGATTATGTTGTGATTTTACAATCTTTGACATAACCGCATTATAATGCAGTTATCACCCCTACAACAAACACTTTATGCACCTGACACACGTTTTTCTAACCATTTGAGCATCATCACGAGTGATGACTGACTGTCGACGCACTAATCACTTCTGATGATGCTAACATTATTAGTGTAACATGTGTCGAGTGAAAAAATAAAGTGTTTGGTGCAGTGGTGATAACTGTCGCGTAGTGCTAATTTCTTAAGAAATTTTATTTATCGCACATTCCTATTAACTTGGAAATATTGAAGGAAGTGCTAGACACAACTTTAATTTAGAAACTTGACCCATCAAATACTAATACCGGGTGTGCTGAACCATGAAATAAATGAAGAAAAATCCTCTAAGTTTATAGAAGATGAATATTAACTTAACCTTACTTCTAGTTTATTTTATTGCAATTCTACCGTAGTGTGAAAGTGCAATTCCTTCGCGTTATTATTACGCGTGCTTGAGATAACGATAAGGACAAAGGTATTTGAGAAATAAGCGTTGCAAAATCTCTCTATAGTAATAAAGGACAATCGATATTTAATTGGTTTCATTTTCAGAGAAATAAAATATTGGTGTGTAAAGAATATCTATGAATAAACGACCTGTTTTTTGTTTAACAAATAATTTTTAAGTTTTAGTTGCCAGAAAAAAATATAAGATATAATGTGGGGTTGTTCAGTGATGTCTCCCAAAATAACAAAATTAATCTCTGAGTCCGGTAAAATCAGTAGTGGATTTGCCAATAGGCCATATAGGCCGCGGCTTAGGGGCGGCAGCGGTCTAGGGGCGGCAGATTTCAGAGGGCGCTGGCTCACTTTGGGAAGCCGTCATGCGTGCGCGATTATAAACGTAATACTCAAACAAACGATTTGGTTTAGGAATGTGTGTAATGAGATTGGCAAAATAAAGGCACTGGATCATTTTTCTTCGTTTTATTCAAAAATAAAGATCAACAGTTAATATTATATAAAAAATATAACTTACGAATTACTATTTCTTAGGTGTATTAAATCTTCTGTGAATAACCGTCGAATAGTGTCGTGAAAGATTAATGTGCTAGATGTAAAAAGTATTGGCTTTTTATATAAATGAAATCTGTAGTTTCCAAATAGAATTAATAGATAAAATAAAGTGATTTTAATATTTGAGTTCAACTAATTAACTAATCGGAATGGAATAAAATATATCCTAATGAATTATTTACTAATGCTAAGATGGGAACTTTAAACAATATTTTTAACAATAATATTTAACTTAACTTATCTATGATTCATTTGTAGAAGTTGTTTTGTACCAAATTTCGTATACAGGGTAAAATAAGAAAACTGTCCCAATATATGCTTTATAAAATATAATATCGTTATGACAGGTACATTACATGTGTACATTTTCACAGTCACGTTTTCTCTAACAAGACTACAGAGAAACCTGAATCAACATCATTACTCAAATCTCTCTACATTTTTAAGGAACCAGTCTCTGTGCAGCGTTTACCCGAACTTGGATATATCTAGCTCACCGTATCACGCTTTGCACTCCGGTCACAAATTGTTTTGGAGAAAGGAGCTTTTCTTGTTTAAAACGAGTGAAGATTTATCAGAGGTCTTGATTATTTCAAGAAAAATTAAACTCTTCGACTCTTCTATATATAGAGGCAGATTTACTGAACACCATAAACTATGACGATATTATAGATGATTTCGCTAATAAAAAATCCCGTAAAGAGAGTAATTATTCTTGTTTCATGTTCCACTTTTATTTTATGACTAATCCATTCATTCATTTCACTTTTCAATACCTACCTAACCTACCCACTTAAATACGTAAAATTGTTTGCTACCTAATAAAGGTAAAGATAAATAGATACAAGTGAATGATTAAAATAGGTAGGAAGGAGGGAAGGGCGGCATAAAGTGAAGTGGCCTATACTTAAGAAAAGTATAAATCCGGCACTGGGTAAAATTGCTTTGCAGGTAAAAAGAATCTGTTAAATTTCATCTGATAGTCTTGGCAACTATTGCAAAATATGATGTTTCAAACAAGACATTGGCTATATATGATAGTAAAACGACAAAAATCTTTAATTTTAAGAAAATAAATATTCACTAAATCGCAGCTAATAATACTTACTATGATTCTTCTTTCTTTTGCTAAAGGTAAGTATTGTATTCGTGGAAACAATCGCTCTACAATATTTGTGCTTTTTTTCACGTTTCAGGCATGAAAAATCCGTCTCCCATTTTCTTCGGTATGTATGTCTATCTGCCTCTTGGCATAATAACTCTCGAATAAAATAAGATATCGAATTTAAATTTGGTATCTCTAGAGTACTTGCCGTAGGAATGCAACCTATAGTTGTTGAGCGACATCGATTTTGGAAAAAGGGAGTAAATAAATTTTGTGTATTTCCAATATCAATACGATATTTTTTTTTTATTATTTGGTTGAACAAATTTTAAGTATAAGTTTTTATAGTCAACCACACAAGAAGTTAAATGTGTGTAGGACTCTATTGGAGGTTGATTCGTACATGTTGTCCTATATGTCCTTTTCAGGGTTCCTGGAGCCAAGGAATCCGAAAATTGCAATATTATTTCTCTTGTTAAAGGAAGTGTTTTATTCCTAAGAAAATACCCCCGAGTTATTTGCATTTATTCAGGTTATAATTATTTATTGTCGTATATAAGGAAGGATTGGAGGGGTTCTTTATATATATCGTGTCATACGTTATTTTTTAGGTTCTTGGGGTCGAGGAATTTTAGAATTGGGTTTTTGAGTAAAAAATAACCATCGATTTTTTTACACTTTATCATAAATAATATTGATAATTGATGTGAAAAAGTTAATAAAAGTGTTTTACAATTAATTATAAATAAATTAAAATTTATAAAATTTAAAAAAAAAATCACGTGACTACGAAAGCGCCAGGATTGGCTGCCATGTTTGTAACCTCATTAAGTTAAAGTGTTTTCACGTAAGTACTGTCAACAGCTTCTACCTGTGTATATACTGTCAAAATTATTGAAGTATGTTATATTTTGTTATATTTGTTAAAAATGTAAATGTAAATAAGAAACAAAATATTTTTATTAAATATAATTAAACTATTTGTAGGGTGTCACGCGAAAGTTACGGTGACAAGGCTATAGGTTATGTTCAACTTAAACGCAAAAATGATTATTATTAGATTAAAATACTTCATCGAAGTCATCTTCACAACAGAAAAAATTTGATGTTTTAGATACAATGCGTCGTGCTGCTTGGAACCATTGATTTAGAAGTTTAACATCTTACGACACATTGAAAAACATTTTTTCACGAGTTGTTTTTATATTATTCGTACAAAATGGTACGAGACAGGCCCAATAACTTTTTAGATTAGACATTTTCAATAAATTTAACAGTACACTGATGATAATAACAAGAATAAATTGATTGAAAACTAAAACACTCGTATCAGCTGACTGTGATGTTGGGGAAAAATAAACATTGTGACGTCACACGCGCCCCAGTTTTTTCAGCGCGCCATCGGTAATAAGTTTAAAAATTCATTTTCAGTTTGATATAACTTTTTAATTATAACGTAGAAAAAAATAATTTTGTTGTAACACTTATATATCATCTTACAATTTATGGCATTTTTTTTTTATTAATATCTCACAGTGTATTAAATTTAAAATATTTCTTTTTTATTATGAGAAAATGAAATACAGTAATTTTAGAACTACTGTGCATGATGGTAAGTAGTGGGTCCCACTTTTTGAAATATAAAATAATATGAGAATAATATGATTTATGTCTAAAAGCTGACAGCAGTAGTAATAGTAATACTAGTAGTTCAATATATAATCTGAACCATATCACCATAGATCGTACCCTGAATACAGCTGTTTTATCTTTTAATTTTTACTCTTCCTGTTTTCCTTAAACCATGACAAAAACTCGTGACATCTTCGTGACAATATGATAAACGTATGTTTATTGGAGTTCACTCCCAAAACTTCAAATGTGAGTTGACCTACTGAAAAGTGCAAAGGACACATGCAACATAGTTTTTTTCTTACTTGTAATCTACCTCCTTGTAACGGAATGTTATGCTATGTGTGTTAAGAAAATCGTTTAATATATTGAAACTTGTAAAGCTTTTTAAAATAAAGGATTGCAGAAAATTGCTAACAAATGGCACTTTTGTTTTCTAACTGAAAAATTCGATCCTAAAAAAATTAGATATCTTTTACTCTGTCACTGGTAAGCAAAACAAATAAATATGTAGACCAGTTATTAACTAATACGTGCACTATGCAATATTGCATAATAATGACTTTCATAATATTTTTTTTTTAAAAAAGAATACTGTCTTCATAATATATAAAAAAAAGGTCAAGTGCAAGTTGGACTTGCGCAATTACTGTTCCGTGCCGTGATTGCTTTTAAAATAAAATCCTTACCTAGGCTAAGATAATTAGGTTCCTGACAGCTTAAGGTCCAATATGTATTTTCACGTTTTTTCTTAGACAATAATGTATAATAATTATACCATCTTAGGTACCTAATACCCAATAAATTAATCTAGATCTTGAATCTAGTAATAACAGTGTAAAACAAATATTTACTGCCTAAATCTTTGTTCAATTATAAATAAATAAAACAGGAGTGACGCGCGACCGTAATGTACTGAAAATTATGCTAAAAGAAGAAAATATTGTCAAGTCACATAGTTTTCATAGTTTTTTTTTTATACCAAATAAATTACCAAAGGTAATACGCTCGTAATCATTTTCGCTGAACACTTTATGGAAAATATTCCAGAATTTTTTCATAATTTTTTGATCAGTAATTTTCGAGATAGGGGGGAGGGACAGCGATTTTTGGCAATTTTTTTAAGATAATAAAAAGAAAAGTGTGCTCAAGCATTACATCATATATATATTTTTGAACTCGTGTTTTCACAAACTTTCGTTTGACACCCCACTCGATGACCTAGTAATTTTTTTTATTTCCAATTTCACCCCTCCCCCCGCCTTAATTCAAAATTTAACTTTCAAAACTACACGGCCTTAATTGGGCCATCAGTTTCTATATTTGCGCCAAATTTCAACTTTCTATGTCAAATAGTTTCGGAGAAAATCGGGTGCGACAGACAGACATAGCGACAGACGGACATCGAAATGATCCCACAAGTGTTCCGTAAGATCTGAAAAATGTATTACCTAAACGAGCAGTGTAAAAAGCCGTGATGATTTTTGGTCACAAATATTTATTCAGATGTAAGGAGCAAATGCCGGAAGTACTAACCGTTCATTTTATTTGTTTATGGTAAAAGTAACTAGAATGTTATTCCGGAATAAACAGCATCTTTTAAAAAAAATCTGACAGTCATTCTTCTTTTCCGGCAATACTGGTATTTTAATAAACCAGTTTTTGGTTCTAAATATTGTTACAGCAACTATTAAACGGTAAAAAACTGTCAAAAGCAGTTGTTTGAAATTCGACAGATAATTGTATGAATTCCCGGTATCGATCTAAATCATTTTTCGATCGAAAATCAATATTTCATACAAATCTGAAAAATGCCTTTTTTTTAATAAACGTGCGTTTATGCGGACACTGTGAAACATCCGCACCGTTTAGGGAAGTTGCATATGTCGTCCACGGAATGAAATAGTCCAACTAGTCCATTTGTTAATCAACTTCATTACCATGTTATTAAAAATTCAGTAAAAGATGGAGCTCGACGACTGATTTCCGAAAACAAAGCTTCAGTGGAACTTCCGAAATAGAGACATTGTGTCTCGACAGTGAAAATGCAACGCCTCCCCTGTAACCCTTATGCGACCATCAGTAAGTTGGTTATAATATACATATTAATTTTAAATTTTATCTATTAAAATTCCGAATAAAATTTCATGTTTGTAACTTTGATTTTGTCGTCGTCTGTCTAACAAATTGTTCTATTGGAACTTTTGGCGGCAGAAATGATGCCGCTAACTGGTTGTGACAATGCTTAAGTTTCGGGACTAGGAGAATCCAATTTTGAGAAGAAGAAGAAATTTTTGTTACTTTCTCCCATTCCTATCTACAATAATAACACTAACCTTATTCATTTGTTTTGACACTTTTTTCTTTTTGTGCCTCTCCTCTTGTTTTAGGCAAAATGCCAATTTTAAATAACTTAAAAATGACTAGTATAATTTTTAACCGGTGTATTTTTGTTTTTTATAAAAATTCAACGGATCATGTCCCAGAAAATCTATGATATCTATAATCTATAATCTATAATATATATATATATATATATATATATATATATATATATATATATATATATATATATATATATATATATATATATATATATATATATATAATGCAACGTCTCTGTCGATTTACGTGCTTTTTTTTTAGAATATACATATGTTCTCTGTCCAGGTTATATGATATATTTTATTACGTTAGTTAACATAAGGTGACGATAATAGTGAATGAAGTTGGAAAAAAGTTTGTCGCTAGCGCGTTCTCTTGCAATACATTGTCTAAACCATTAAATATGGAACAATATCATGTAGCACAGAATATAATATAGATAAAATGCAACGTCTCTCTATTTGTCTGTCTGTTTGTTTAGTGCTTTGAGAACCACTTATCCGATTTACATTTGTTCTCTTGCCAGATTATCTCTAATTTTCTATAATATATATAATGCAACGTCTCTCTGTCTGTCTGTTTGTCCATTAGTGCGCTTATCACTCGAGAATCACTTACCCGATTTACGTGTTTTTTTTTATTCATACATATGTTTTCTTTCCAGATTATATAATAATGATACTAATCTATAATCTATAATATATATAAAATGCAACGTCTCTCTGTCTGTATGTCTGTCCGTTAGTGCGCTTATCACTCGAAAGCGACCTTTCCTAACTTAATATTTATGAAAAAAAAATTATAATATATATAAAACGCAGCGTTTCTCTGTCTGTCTGTCTGTTTGCCCGTTAGTGCACTTAGCACTTAAGAACCACTTATCCTATTTACGTGTTTTTTTATAAAATACATATGTTCTCTGGCCAGGTTATAGGATATATTTTATTACGTTAGGTAACATAAGGAATAAGCAGTGACGATAATAGTGAATCAAGTCCACGCAAGTGTAGCCGCGGGCACGGCTAGTATGCTTATAAATTTTAATCTTTCAACCACCATTTAAATATTAGTTCAAGAAATGCAGGGAATGAGTATAAAGTATTGATTAAATATAATAATAACAATAATAATTATTTATTGTTATATATATTTATCGAATATTGCCAACATGCCCAAATACAATTATAATATAGTAAAGAATAATAATAATAATAATAATAATATATAATTACGAATAGAAATAAATACATCGCTTAAAATAACTGTGCTATTACATTTATAATTTCATCTGTCAGTGGAAGCCCTAAAATAATAAAATTTTAGATGAATATTTTTAAACAAAAGTTGTTCTGGCAACTTTAGACAAAAAATATATATACTGCATATACTTTTAAACCAGTCTATAGAGTTTTGCACATAAATATATGTGTAAATTCAATGAGATATTAAAAGCAGTAAATATATCCTGCAGTAAATAACCGGTCAAGTGCAAGTTGAACTTGCGCAATTAGTGTTCCGTACGTTGATTGCTTTTGAAATAAAAAATTTTGTTACGAAGGTATAAGATGATCAATGACTTTACAGAACACACCCCAAATGAGTTTTCAACAAAGTTTGTTTCCGATCTTTACTGGAAACTGATGACCATGAAATTTTTGTTTTTTTTTATGTACCAGATAAATCACTAGTGATAATTTCCCCCCCTTAAGTCAAAATTTAACTTTCAAAACTACACGGCTCTGAGGAGACAAATTTCAACTTTCTATGTCAAATAGTTTCGGAGAAAATCGGGTGTGATAGACAGACGGACAGACACCGAAGTGATCTTATAAGTGTTCCGTACGGAACACTAAAAACATCTGAATGTGTACAAACGAACAATAGTCACGGTGATATCACATGCGATATTTGCCAAAAGAATAGAAAATATTAAGAAAAATATTTTTTGTGCATTTTATTGTAATTTTAAGGGTTTAAAGACTCTGGAAACAATTTTATATATACTGACAAATTCGAGATTGATGGTTAATAAAAAATAAAATAATAAACAAATACTTTCTTTAATCTGCGTTGTGTTTTCTTTTTAGCGTTGAAAAACCTTACATTTGTAACAGAAATATCATTTCCCTTTTCGGTATAAATCTGGACAGTGTTATTAGAAGAACCTTTCTCAGATTCTGGCTCTGTTTTGCTGAAACAGATATGGTCAACTGAAACGTCAACGTCAGCTGTTAAGTGGCAATGATCTAGCTTATAAACACACTCTGCTGTCGCGTGTTACCAAGGGATGTATTTTGGACTAACAGATAAGAAATCTTCTAAATTATGATTTAATGCTATTTTTAATCGGTGTGCGGTGTATTATCTATTATTATATTGATTTGTTATTAGATGAATTATACCTTAAAATTTGAAAATTGTTGAAGAAAATAATCATCTGAGCTACTTCTTATAATGGCAGATATTTATCTAATATCCGGTGCTTGTTAGTTAGTAGCTAAAATCCAGTTTTGCCCCTTTTTATAATTTTCTAAATGTTCGAATTTAAAAAAAAGAACGAATGAATGTATTTTTACATGACCCCACGAGTCACCTGTTTCGACAATTTTCCTAACACCCTGCATATATAAAATAAGCAACTAACATATTCTTCTGGAAATCGAAAAAAATCGTAAACAAATTTTTTGGTAACATAAAATATATCACATTATTTATTAAGAAATCATGCGAAAGTTTTATGACAGAATTTTTTTAATTCCCCGTGTTCTGCAAAAGATGTTAAAGTGTTGGTGTATAGAAAGCCGTGGGTTTGAGTCTTTTAATAAATGATGTTATTCCTTAACCTGCTCCTTAAAGAACATAGTTTTTAATATTTCGTGTGATAAATTTAATACGTCTAAAAAGCAGAAAGTTATCGATCTTCATAGAAAAGAACTTGATAAGAAGTTGCTTAAAATTTCTGTTTCATTATACTATTCTTTTCACAGTTTTAGCGGAATACGGCGAATCGTTAGGAACATATTTTCGTCTTAATTTTTTCTGAAGGATTATAAATTAGGTATAAAGAAATAACTCAAAAAATTAAAACCAATAGTTTTACCTATACCATCTTCCTTTATGAATGGTTTTGGAATATTTTGAAAATGGCTTTAAAATCATTGAACTACTGAAGAATTAAACAAACAAAATTTGAACGACAGTCCTTCAGAAAATATACTTTGCATCTTGAAATACTACACCTGCATAAGTACTTTTTAATTAGTTTGGGGAATTTACTCCACCTAGTAAAATGTTGACGCAGCTTGCATAAAAAGTAAAACAAACGTGAATTTAATTATTTATAATTTTATTCAATGCAAACAATATTTACATAATTTTTTTATGCTTATAGTTCGGAAAATGAAATTCCCTAACCAACTATAATGATCTTTTCTCATTTTTAAAGCTCCTTGGTGCTGAATTTTCTATAAATATGCTTTAGGATATTATCAAAAGTAGAAAAGAAAGCCATATAGTATTTAATAGGAATTATAGTATCTCATGTTATTTTCGCCATATTTTACTATTAGTATCTGCCCTATACTTCAAAAAGAGATTTTTTTTAATTAGGTGTTTATTATAATTGTTTATATACAAGTTTGTTCATATCAACACTACTAAAAATAATTTTCAAAAAATTGGTAAAAGTTTTGCCCACTATTTTTCTTGCTCATGTAAAGCCGTGTGTTTTTTTCTTATCTACAATTAAGCTGAAGTCATATTTTATATTTTTTTACATTGACTGATTGTCATGGAAATATTTAACCAGGATAATGGAATAATAATATTAGACATAAAGTTCTCGGCCATTATTGCAACTTGGCACGATTTAGTTTTTATTCTCATGTCTAGACATTTCCAATCGAATGAAAATGGATTTTTAAAAACCATACGATTGTAGAGCATCAGACCCTTGTTCTCTGTATATGTATATGGGTAAAAGTTTTACCTTATGAACCGTGCGCAACATATTTGAAAGACATTGCATTATTAAACACAACTAATGGATTCAATGAGAATATTGCTACCTTTAGGTACAAACATGTTGTACCACACCTCCCTTCATTCCTAACGATACATGCTATTTTCCTTTCTTTCTGCTTCACTTAGTCAGTGACATTTCCACAGAAATTGTTTCATTTGGTGATTTATTATTAAAATATTGTATGATAACGTATGAAAAATTATATTTGTTGGTTTATTACTGAAATGTTTTTCAATAATGCATCTACTATCTAAGATTCTCCGATCTCTTTCACCCCCTTACCCTATTAAAATCAATAGTAATCAAAAAGGAGCATAATTTTTATATTCCTACAGTCCAAGAACCCTGAAAAGGACATATAGCACGACTAGAATACACAATATGAATATGATTTTCTCGCACTACGCTATGAATTAATCCAGGAGGGAGCTTCTAATAAAGTTGTATAAAATCAAAAGTATATAATTTTCAGATCTTCGATTCCAAGAGGCCTGATAGAGATATATATTACAATATATACGCAACCACTCCTTTAACCCCCTACTCCATTCCTTTAATCCTCTATATCTTTTACTGGAAATAACTTTGATAAAATTTCATAAGAATCCCAATGAAGAACCAAGAAAATTTTTCATAATACTATTAAAACAATAACATATTTAACGATCGCTACCTCTTTTACATCCTTCCCATTTTAGAAAATTTCAGATTCCATAACTTTGGTGCCATGGCTCGGTGGCGTAGTACCTTGCTTACGGTGCAGAAGGTCGAGGGTTCAATCCCGAGGGTCGGTATACTTATTTATTAACTTATTTAAGTATATTTGGCCTGGAAACGTACATAGGTAGTAGTTGTTCGCAGAAATGCAATAGCGTCCGTTGCAGCACTACCACGTTGTCTAAAAGGTGCTGTGTAATACAAAAAATGTATGTTTCGGCACTTGAACAACGTTGACGGGTATTACGACATCCTCGCCGACATCCTTATGATATGAAAAAGGGTAAAATCCCTACTCAGGTGGGGAGGTAAACGATAGAAAAAAACCTGGTAAAGCCACATAAAATGATACATATAAAGCAACCCCTCTTCCATAATATACTTGACCATATGTACGAGGCGCGTTTCAAAATTAAGAGCCGATTGGTTAGTAAGTAACTATTGTCAACACTAATTAGTTCTCCCTTTTTTATCTCTTATATGTTTTTCTATTTTATATTATATATTTATGCTCATTTGTTCATTATTCTAACCAAAAATCAGAAAAATTTCTTATAATATTATTAAAAATATACAATATTAAACAACCCCACCCCCAGTTTTCACTCTCTTTCCCTATTAATGTCGAAAATAATGAAACACATCTGTAACATGATCGAAACGGAGCCACCCTCCTAACTCTCTTCCCTATCCCTTTAACTCCTTTAATAGTGTAAATAATTACGCTTAAAATTTATCCATCATTACAACCAGAAAACAAGAAAATTAGTTTATTATCTCAACAAAAACCTTGAAGAATTACGTTATTAAAATTACAACTATAGAAAATTTATCGACACACAGCCCTTGTACCCCCTTGTCTTGGTTATATCGCTCAGAAACTATAGGTTTTAGTATATGCGTACCCAATTAAAATTGATATCTGAGTTCGTTTAAGAGTTAGCGTGTCAACAGATCCATGTAAATAGGTGACTAGGTTTGGATTTAGAAACCTTACAACTTAAGAAAACGTCAAAGATTTTTTCCTGAATATAATACTTTCCTTTAGCGAGAAAAATAATAACAATAATTTCAGTGGTCTCGTGTCCAAAAACCCTCACAATTCGGTATAAGATGACATCATGAACGAGGCAACCTATCTAACCTCTCATATAGTATGTTTGATTATTAATAAATGATTGTGCTAAATTTTTTTCATTATTGAGACCAAAAACCAAGAAAAGTTCTCATAATAATGTTTCCTGATCTAGGAACCCTGAAAGGTGAAGACATGTGAAATCTAGGAGGGTTTTTTACAAATTAAAAACTTTCCTATAGCAAAGAAGATAAAGAAAAGTTGAGCGGAGAAAAGCTTCAGAACCCTGCATAGGATATAAAATATAGTAAATAATAAACAACACCTCCAAACCTCTTTAACCACTTATATGTTTGATTGTTTATAATTATTTCCCCCTTTTTACCTCTTGTATATTTTTTCAATTTTATATTATATATTTATGCTCCAAATATGTCCATCATTTCAACCATAATCCAAGAAACTTTCTCATAAATCAACTAACGTTGTTAACACTATAGGACATTTAACAGCCCCCACCCCTTTCTCCAGCTAATGTCGCAACTACTTGTACTTGTATTACTATATGTGCAGGAAATTTAAAATCTATATCTACTTTTATTAGACGGACCCGGTGTAAATGGGAAATTGTGTTTTTCGTGATCTAGTGACTCTGAAACATGAAAAAATCCTAAGATTAATAGAATTCTTTTCTCTAGCAAAGAAATTACTACTATTAAATTGTGGCTCAATATTATTTCCTTCCCATTTAGAATCCTGATAATACATCGTCTTTAAAAAATCCAATCCGAACAGCTTGCCCTTCTTATTTGTGGTTGGCGCCTCTAGCTCGGAACACAAGGTCACCGGCTTTCCGGTCGTAAAATCATATTGTCAGTTTATAGAATATGCCCGAGATGTATGTTTTATTTGACTACGGCTGTACATAGTTGAAAAAAAAATGATAAAGTGATTTACCCAGTACCTCTCTTGAAAACACGCCGTTCTAAAATAAATACTAAATATTGTATAACTGTCTCACACTAAACAATAACTGTATCCAAGCCATGCAACAAAATATTTTTACATAATAAGTACTTTATGGTGTGATATTAAAAAAAAAGTTAAACAATGGAAGGACTATAATTAAAAATAATATAATTTTCAGATTTCTGGACTACCCTTAAATTGACGTATATTACTATATATCCCTATAATTTCTACTTTTTTGATTATATTAGCTGATTTGTTGGAAATCCATTATAATAAAAATTTAGAAACACTCTAGTTTCAATTTCCAATTTATTTATTTTAACAACTTAACAATTGTTTCAAACACACAGTGTCTGTTTCAGGAGCGTATTAAAAGTAACTCTTAATACACTTCTGTCGAAGACACTGTGTGTTTGAAACAATTGTTAAGTTGTTAAAATAAATATACTGGAAATTGAAACCAGAGTCTTCTAATTTTTCCTATAAAAAATTATGTTAAAGTTTTATCTAATATTGCAATCAAGAACTAGGAAAAATTCTCATATTACTATTAAAACTTTACAGTATTTAACGATCTCCACCTTTTCCACCCCCTCTGTTTGAATTGGATGTAATGAAAAAAAAAACATTCTACGATTTCTCAGAGAACCCTGAAAAGGGCGTATAACACAATATTTAGCACCCGTTTATTTCCTTCCTAAAGTCATTTAACCACCTATAGGTTTTACTATTTTATATTATATATTTATGTTTCAAATTTGTCCATCATTTAACCAAAAACCAGAAAAATTTCTCATAATTCTATTGAAACTATACAATATTTAAAATTCTTTCTTTTCAATCTTACTTAGTATAATGGTACGCTTAGTGTTAAATCGCAAAGAAATATAAATTAAGTTTCCGATTGTAAGTTGACACAAATATTTAATTAGAAGGACCATTTCCAATTTATTTATTTTAACAACTTAACAATTGTTTCAAACACACAGTGTCTGTTTCAGGAGCGTATTAAAAGTAACTCTTAATACACTTCTGTCGAAGACACTGTGTGTTTGAAACAATTGTTAAGTTGTTAAAATAAATATACTGGAAATTGAAACCAGAGTCTTCTAATTTTTCCTATAAAAAATTATGTTAAAGTTTTATCTAATATTGCAATCAAGAACTAGGAAAAATTCTCATATTACTATTAAAACTTTACAGTATTTAACGATCTCCACCTTTTCCACCCCCTCTGTTTGAATTGGATGTAATGAAAAAAAAAACATTCTACGATTTCTCAGAGAACCCTGAAAAGGGCGTATAACACAATATTTAGCACCCGTTTATTTCCTTCCTAAAGTCATTTAACCACCTATAGGTTTTACTATTTTATATTATATATTTATGTTTCAAATTTGTCCATCATTTAACCAAAAACCAGAAAAATTTCTCATAATTCTATTGAAACTATACAATATTTAAAATTCTTTCTTTTCAATCTTACTTAGTATAATGGTACGCTTAGTGTTAAATCGCAAAGAAATATAAATTAAGTTTCCGATTGTAAGTTGACACAAATATTTAATTAGAAGGACCATGCGAACCTATACCATAAACGAATTGTTTATAGATCTTCATCTCAAAGGGATCTATTTCGTCTGGTAATTCGTTAATCAAATTTTTATTAAACCAAATCGGTAGATTCCGTATGCACAAAACAGTAATAAATTTACGTATACAATTAGTAATGTGTTCAATTTGTATCCGATTAGTGTTTAGTTATAAATTCCACAATTATCGCATCAGAATTACATGCGGAAAACAACCAACTATTCTAGAAATGAGTTTTCGTGATGAACACTGTTCACCTATCTAATACATTGTTAAACACAAAATAAATGTCATTAATGTCGATTATAAACTAGGTTTCAGGACTACGTGAAAGTTGGTCAAGAAGCTGCGTTAAACCTTTGACCTAGTTCTTGGAAGTGATTTTTTTTATTATTATTAAAAAATACATTTTTAAAGTGAAAATCGAATGTTACTGAAAATAATATATAACAAATACGATGTACAGTATAAAAGACAATATATTGGAAGCAACTGTCTTTCTCATTTGATGAAGTATCATTATATATATGTTGTTTCAGTTAAGGTTTTATTATTACGTGGTTACAGTACTCACTAGATAAAGTCACTGGCGTTGTTGAATATGTGACGTACGATAGCATTATGTTTTCTATTGAAAAATAACCCAACAATATATTAAATGACAACATGAAGTGAAATATTTTCAACCAAAAGCGATGAAAAAATAGAGTAACACTAGTTATTTTTTTCTGTCGCTCTATAATTATACCGCTCTACATACCGTTTCTGTTAAGACTTTAAATATTCAAAAACTATCACAATTTTATAGTTCCTAACCCTAGAAAGGATAAATAACGTGGTATATGCTGAGGTACCCTTTTTAACCTTCTCCCCTACTCTTATATATTTTAACGTATAGATTTGTGGGTAAAATTTTCAATTTTTGTAATCAAAATCTAAGAAGAGCTATAATTCTATTGCAAATCTACAAAGGATCCTGTACATTTCTTATGAGAAGTGGCCCTCGGTAAAATTGCCTGAAATTGATATATGTTATTCCTCTCGAGTTCCTGATCAAAAGTTTCCGTGGGCACAAAGTCGGAAAATCGGAGATCTTGTCGACAACCGCGTAGAGCCGTGAGGTTGTTTATATGCCCTTCTCCGTGGTAGACGGGGGGTTTTTCAGTCACTGATTCCAAATCTAGTGTTAAAAATGACATTTGGCAGTCGGCAGCTGTCAAAAAACTGCAACCTCGCCTTATTTCTAATAAAATGCGTTTTTATGGTCGCTGATTCCAATTTCGGTATCAAAAATGACATTTGAAACTTGGCAGCTACCAACAAAATATCAATTCACCTCACTTGTAACAAATGTTCATGGTTTTTTTTATCTACTTTTACCATTACCCGGGAACAATAACGTGGACGTAGTAGATTTCTGTTCCCTTTGGGATGCCTCTCACGATTGGAGTGCTTGATTAGGAGGAGTCCCCGTGCCTCTCACGATTGAGGTGCTTGATTAACGTGTCTCCTTGTCACTCAATGTTGGGTGCTTTACACTATTTACCCTCATTCCGGCGGGCAATTTGCCGCATCTATGGTGGTATTCAGAAGATTTGATTGTGGCCACTTCACGTTAACTTAGTGACGACCATATCCAAGGTACCAAAGAATGCTACCCACGTGTGCGCAGTCCTGGCTCCCGACTGGCAAGTACAATAATATCCTGAATTGCCTTATCATCATCTTGGTCAATGTATCAATAAGAGTTGACGATTTCCAGTTGATTCTGATTGTTCATATGAATTTTTCTATGAATCTGACAAAAGCGTTGTAATATCTAGCATCAGTCGCGCAATAAAAGTGTTTTTAAAGACTGCAATGCTGAGAGTAAAGTACGGAATAAGGTAATGGATTTCATGGCTTCGCACGTGATGACCTGAATCTATGCCTTCAGTTTGAAAACAATTCCAGTGTCAAAAATGTCATTTTTAGTGTTCCGTACGAAACACTTATAAAATGACTTCAGTGTCTGTCTGTCTGTCCGTCTGTGTGTCACACCCGATTTTCTCCGAAAATATTTATCATAGAAAGTTGAAATTTGGTAATAATATAGGAATTGATGGCCTCATCAGAGCCGTGTAGTTTTGAAAGTTAAATTTTGACTTAAGGGAAGTGAAAAAAAAAAAATTTTTTACTAGGTCATCGAGTATGGGGTCAAATGAAAGCTTGTGAAAACACGAGTAATATATATATATATATATATATATATATATATATATATATATATATATATATATATATTACGAAAATCGCTGTCCTTATCACTGATCAAAAATTTTGAAAAAATCATGGAACATTCTCCACGAGTGCATTACCTTTAATAATTTATCTGGTATATAAAAAAAACAAAAATTTCAAGTTTTCAGCGAAGATTGGAAACAAAGTTTGTTGAAAACTTATTTGGAGTGTGTTTTGTGAAGTCACTGATCATTTTATACCACCGTAACAAAATTTTTTATTTTAAAAGCAATCAACGTACGGAACACTAATTATGAAAGTTCATCTTGCACTTGACCGGTTATTAACACTAGAATTGGAATCAGCGACCGTAAAAACGCCTCTATGTATATTCTGATGGGCATTTTATTAGAAATAAGGCGAGTTGGTAGTGTTTCACCAGAACGGCGCATAAACAACCTCACGGCCCTACGCTGTTGTCAAGAAGATCTCTGAAAATCGTCTTTCTACCTTCGATATCTGAAAAACTGTCTATTTTCCGATTTTGTGCCCATGAAAACTTTTGATCAGGAGCTCGAGAGGAATAACATATATCGATTTCAGACAATTTCGCCTAGGGTCCTTTCCTGTAGTGAGGAAAGTAAAAAATTTTAAATTATTTTATCAAGAACAGATTATACACCAAATTCTATATGCATTTATTCTAGCGTGCAATTTATACATTTAAAATTTTGGTGATTATTTACATAAAACATGTCGTGACGCTAAAATATAATTATTTAGATTTTAATGTTTTCAGATTTTTGTGCAATAATAGCTTACCAAAAGCATTAACCCCTGTTTATCAGTAGATCGATTACACAGCCACACAAAAAAAAGTTCATTACCACATACACGGATCTAGTGTATTTTTCGATTGGGCTAAAACTATAGTAATAATGTAATGACACTTAATGAAGTGTGAAAAATGGTAGATATTTTATAGTCTAGAGGAGAGAATATGCTTTTAAACCACAGCAAGCTATTTCTATTAATTAAACCAAAATCCACCCTTATAGAGGGTGAAAAGTCCCTTTAAAACTGAAATAACGCACCACCACCTATGGAGGTATCTCATAAGTTCCAATAACAATGAAAAAAGTTCAGGCTTTTGTAGTTTTCGGCAGGGTGAATATGGAGTAGATAAACTATCCTTAGAGGGTGGTAGAAGCTACCCCTGCGTTCTAATGATGCACATGGAGATTATTGAAATTCGGAAACGATCAAGTATTTTTATCTCATTGTGCCAAACATTCAAGACAACTAGATCATCTTCCTAATAAGGTCGAAAATCTTCCTTAGAAGAGAGGAACTACCCCTCGGATTGAGGGATCTTAGAATTTCTTGTATCTGAGAAAAAAAATACAGGCTTTCGTAGTCTCAGACAGGATGGACAAATACAGCCTGTATTTTTTCTCAGATGCTAGAACTTCTAAGATCCATCAATACCAGGGGGTATTTCCCCCCTTCCTAGTGATCATTTTCGACCTTATTAGGAAGATGATCTAGTTGGCTTGAATATTTCGCACAATGAGATAAAAGTACTTGATCCTTTTCGAATTTCAATAACATCCATGTGCATCATTAGAGCGTAGGGGTAGTTTCTACCACCCTCTAAGGGTAGTTTATAGTCGTGTATCAGTGGTTCAAGCGAATCTTCTCCGTATTTGTCGACCCTACCTAAAACTACAAAAGCCTGAACTTCTTTCGTCGTTATTGAAGCTTATGAGAGAGCTCCATAGTTGGGGGTGGTTTTTACATCCTATAGGAGTGAGTCTCAATCTTATAAGAATAATGTCTGGTTGTCATACCAGTTTCAGATAGTTTATCCGAAGAGCAACAAGAATTTGTCCTTTGTACATGTTATCTAAACTCACGTGCGTTATTTCAGTTTTAGAGGTAGTTTTCACCCCTATAAGGGTGGATTTTGGTTTAATTAATGGAAATAGCTTGCTGTAGTTTGAATGCATATTTTCTTCTCTAGACTATAAAATATCTACGATTTTTCACACTTCATTAAGTGTCATTACATTATTACATTACAATTTTAGCCCATTACAAGGGATATTTTTGACCATAAAAAAATGGCACGATAAATCTTTTTTAATTAGAGATTCGAATTCAGCGTCGAAAAATACGCTAGATCCATGTATTTTGGTTCGTGGTAATGAACTTTTTTTGTGTGGCTGTGTTATTAATCTACGAAATATATTTTTCCTTGAAAACAGATTACTCAGCATGGAAACTCACTTATACATAAGTACTGCTTTATTTAAGAAACAATGAAAATTCCTCTGGACCTTGAATCATAATCTACGTATTTTTAAATAATCTTGATAAATTATTGGACAAGCAGCTTTATCTATTTTAAACTTAATTTGTACATTAAATTTCCCCTTAAGTTCTTAAACTTATAGTTCAAAATAAAGTTTTACATCTGGAGTTCCTTAAATCGTTTGGTTTAAATTATGAATGCCACAGAGATTTCATTTTAAAAGTTTTTTAATTTTGTTTTATTCTGTTATTAGTTCATAATTACTTCTGAATAATGTAAAAATAGAATTTATATATTTGGGTGTGGGACGAAATATGTTGTACATTTTTATTATCATTATAAGAATTCTTCTTGTTTTTGGTTTGCGATAATGAACAAATGTTAGACATATTTATTTTAAGTCAAACATGTAAGGAGTTAATGGTGAGGGGTTGCTTCGTATATATTGTGTTAACCGTCCTCTCTCCGGCTCTGCTGCCCAGCGCCATCCTGTAAATAAGAGTAAAAGCTTGCACTTACACTATAAACAACATATTTTTATTCAAAATTCAGTAATGATCAGTCATTGCTGAGTAGTAGACGTGCGAACTGTATGTGTCGTAGTTGCTGTGTCGCAGAAGTATGATGGAGCAGTGAACAGAGATCAAATTTCATGTGATACTGGTTAAAACAGTTACAGAGACCCCCATTTTTCCCTGAAGAATAAGTTTTGGAATCGAGTAGCGGTCACCTCTCAGTATATGTACCAAATCAGACACCTTTCTTTGTAGTGACCTCTCCACCCTGGCCCTTCGAAGCACTTCTTAATTGGTTAGGTGTTCTGTCCAAGCAAATGTCGCAATATCCGCAGCTCGAAAGCTTCAAGACGATTCAATAATATCACTTTTAACGACCATAATATACATATAAGCGGACCGGCCAGACATAACATTTTATTACTTGTAAGTGCAGGGCGAGTGGTAATCGTCTTTGAAGCCGCATATTTATCAACTTTAGAAAGGTATCCTTTGCCGTGCCAATCCGCAGTTTAACCTCCTCATCATAATTCCATCCGATCCTTTCAATCTCTTGATCCCTTATAAAAAGAGATGCATCTCAGTGTGGTGGGGGTCTACTAATCACCATCATTTTGGTTTTCCCAATATTTATACATAGACCATACTCCTCACCAACATCATTCAGTTTATTGATTAGAATTTGTAGATCTTTCATGTTATTGCCAACTATTGTGGTATCATTTGCGTACCGAATATTATTTATAGTCTTTCCATTAACTTTTATCCCTCTAGAGTAAGTTGAAATATTTTCTCTACGTAGATATTAAATAATACTGGCGAGAATATGCACCCCTGCCTAACACCCTTTAAGACCCTGAAAGGTTATATTGAAATGTCCTTATCAATTTTGATTTCGACAGATTGATTCCTACTATAATACGCAAAGTTACAAAGACAATGCTCGTCGTATTTTTTGACGCTCAATCCATTATCCACAAAGAACTTGTTCCCAAGGCCACTGCAGTAAACTCTAGGTACTACGTGGGTCTTATGGGGCGACTTTGCAAGAGTTCGATTGGAACGATGGACTTTAAAAGATTTTTTCTTGCTTCATGACAATGCACTTATTCAAGAGACTGGAATTTTGATGCAGTTTTGGCGCGAAAACAAGTGGCCATACTCTACCATCCTCTTTATTGGATTAATTTGGCGCCTAGTGACTTTTTTTATTCACGAAAAACACGCTTCACATGAAGGGTCAACAAGATGACGATTTGGGGGACATTAAAGTCACTGTGCTTCGCTAGTTAAACGTGATATCAAAACTATGTTGAGACTGTGGTCTTTCGCACAATGACACTACTCAGTATATATCACCACTACACCAAACACTTTATTTTTGAACTTGACGCGCGTTTGGCTAACCATGCTAGCTTCATTCAGAAAATCATCGCTCCTGATGAAGCTAACATTATTAGCGAAATGCTCATCGATCACAAAAATAAAATGTTTGGTATAGTGGTGATATATACTGAGTAATGGTCTCAAAAGAATATTTTTCTAGCAGTTTCCCTTGTTCACATCCATGTGAAACTGCACTTTCTGAATGTTGTATATAGGTCGGAGGGGCCTATATAGACCATCTGAAGTAATAAAATGTTCACTTTTAATTTTTCTTTTATTAAGGCAGTCCAGGAACAATATATATATATATATATATATATATATATATATATATATATATATATATATATATATATTATATATATATATATATATATATATGCCGGGTGACTGACACAGACAACATGTAACACCCTGTATTTTTTTTATTTTGAAAGTTACATATTTGCATTTTTAGATACCAGAATGGGACATTATTAGGCTTTTTCACTTAAGAAATATCTTTAACTACTTCCGGTTTGACCGGAAGTGACTGCAACTTTCTTATTTTTAATGGAACCCTGTATATTTTTTTGTCGATTTCAATTCACTTTGTAATTCTCTTTCCAACGATGTATAGAAGTTGACATTTGTTTAACAGGTGACCGGTAAAAACTGATTTAAACTCTTATACTTAGGCGGCCATGGCGGATATACTATGGTAGCAACGGTTTTTGTTCGTTTTACTCACTTTGGAAAGAATTTAAGACTATCCATACATCCTACAAAATTTTATGCTGCACGTTCAGTTATAAAATTTTCTCTTTAAATAATGATCAATATCACCGAAATTAAGATAGAAACACATATTTTTTATTTAATCTAGTTACACATTACAGGTATTTTGCCAACATACATCTAACAGAACTATCTAACGCCAATTGGATTTATTATTATTTTCAGAAAATGAACCATTTTATTATGCAATAATGTGATATCAACAAGTTTCATTACGGACTTAGTAGGCTGTGATAAAACAGACGAACCGAAAGTCATGGTCAGAGAAACTTTTGTAACTGAATGTAAAGCATAAAATTTTTAGTAGCAGCCACTTAGACTCGCACGATAAATGAATAATCTTAAATTCTTTTCAAAGCGAGATAAAAAACAAAGTCTAAGTCTAAGAGTTTAAATCAATTTTTTTGCCGGTCACCTGTCAAACAAATGTCAACTTGTGATACATCATTGGAAACAGAATTTCAAAACGAATTGAAATTGATACAAGAATATACAGGTTTCCATTAAAAATAAGAAAGTTATAGTCACTTCCGGTCAAACTGGAAGTAATTAAAAATATTTCTTAAGTGATAAAAATGCCTAATAATGTCCCATTCTAGTATCTAAAAATGCAAATATGTAACTTTCAAAATAAAAAAATTACGGGGTGTTACATGTTGGCTGTATCACCCGGTATATATCTATAATATATATAAAATGCAACGTCTCTCTGTCTGTCTGTCCGTTAGTGCGCTTATCACTGGAGAACCACTTATCCGATTTACGTACTTTTTTTTTTAAAACATACATATGTTCTCTGGCCAGGTTACAGGCTATATTTTCTTACGTTAGGTAGCGTAAGGAATGAGCAGTGACGATAATAGTTAATCAAGTCGGAAAAAAGTTTGGCGCTCGCACGTTCTCTTGCAATACACAGCCTAACCCATTAAATATGGAGCAATATTATGTAGCAGAGAATATCTATAATCTATAATATATATAAAAATGCTACGTCTCTCTGTCTGTCTGTCCGTTAGTGCGTTTATCACTCGAGAACCACCTATCCTATTTACGTGATTTTTTTTTTCCCTTCATACGTATGTTCTCTGGCCAGGTTATAAGATATATATTATTATGTTAGGTAACATAAGGAATAAGTAGTGACGATAATAGTGAATCAAGTCGGAAAAAAGTTTGCCGCTAGCGCGTTCTCTTGCAATACACAGCCTAAACCATTAAATATGGAACAATATTTGTAGCAGAGAATATCTATAAACTATAATATATATAAAATGCAACGTCTCTCTGTCTATCTGTCTGTCTGTCCGTTAGTGCGCTTATCACTCGAGAACCACTTATCCGATTTACGTGATTTTTTTTTTTCATTCATACATATGTTCTCTGGCCAGGTTGTATATTTTGCACCTCTGAAATACGAATAATTGGAATGACTAAATGCAGGAAAATTCGAATAATTCATGTATCATTAATTTCTTAGTCTTACAGCAACATAAAATTTGAGTGGCGCTCTGTTCACAACCCGTTATGAAGTTTTTTGGTCATATGATAAAACGTTCACAATAGATGGAAAACTTCAAATGGTGGCTAATATCTGATGTTAGAAGACAAAGAGATAAAGTAGAAATAGCTGCCGGCGTTCCCTTTCGTGGCTGAATTGCAGGGATTTGGCAGAATTGCAGCTCATCATCATTTTGTTTATTCCAGCATGATGATATAAAGGAAATATCAGTTACCTATAAACTTCAATTTATTTATGGTAATCAAAGTGGTGCCCTATTCTCAATAAAACATACATTACTACTTAAATAGCAGACTATTGTTATTTGGAAATATCGAAGACCGTAGTATCACATTCGACAGTAAATTGTCTTTTAATAACCTAAGAGTTAAGTTACTAATAAAACTTCTAAAATGTATGGATTCATTGTAAAAAACTGTGGATTGTCGGACCAATATATTTCTATTATACGTAGTGCTTTGAAATACTACTCGAAACTATGCAGCCAATATAAAATATTAAAATAAAAAGAACAGGATTTTGCATTTATATTTATTACTACGCGGGCCTGCCGCCCCGCTCGCGTGAACTTGATTCACCACTATCGTCACTGCTTATTCCTTATGTTACCCAACGTAATAAAATATCTCCCATTATTTCCCTTTATCTCTCAATATTTCTCCTTATCTCCCATTACCTCTACATAATTTCCATTATCTAGGCTTATCTCTCCTCATCTCCCATTATTTCTAATTATCTCCCATTATTTCTCCTTATCTCCCATTATCTCACCTTATCGCCCATTATCTAGGCTTATCTCGACTTATCTCTCAATATTTCTCCGTATCTCTCATTATTTCTCCTTATCTCCCTTTATCTCACCATAACTCCCATTATCTAGACTTATCTCTGCTTATCTCCCATTATTTCTCCTTATCTCGCATTATTTATATTTATCTCCCATTATCTCGTCTTATCTCCCATTATCGAGCCTTATCTCGACTTATCTTCCATTATTTCTCCTTATCTCCCATTATCTCACCTTATCTCCCATTATCTAGGCTTATATCGAATTATATAGAACATATGTATAAATTTATAAAAACACGTAAATCGGATAAGTGGTTCTCGAGTGATAAGCGCACTAACGGACAGACAGTCAGACAGAGAGACGTTGCATTTTATATATATTATATTCTTTGCTACATGATATTGTTCCATGTTTAATGCTTTAGGCAGTGTATTGCAAGAGAACGCGCTAGCGGCAAACTTTTCTCCGACTTGATTCACTATTATCGTCATTGCTTATTCCTTATGTCACCTAACGTAATAAAATATATCCTATAACCTGGCCAGAGAACATATGTATGTTTAACAAAAAAAGCACGTAAATCGGATAAGTGGTTCTCCAGTGATAAGCGCACTAACGGACAGACAGACAGAGAGACGTTGCATCATATATATTATAGATATTCTTTGCTACATGATATTGTTCTATATTTAATGGTTTAGCATGTTTAAAAAAAAAGCACGTAAATCGGATAAGTGGTTCTCCAGTGATAAGCGGACAAACGGACAAACAGACAGAGATACGTTACATTTTATATATATATATATATATATATATATATATATATATATATATATATATATATTATATATATATATATATATATATATATTATAGATGTAATAAAATATATATCTATAACCTGGTCAGAGAACATATGTATGAATTTAAAAATATCACGTAAATCGGATATGTGGATCTCGAGGGATAAGTGCACTAATGGACAGACAGACAGCCAGAGAGACGTTGCATTTTATATATATTATAGATATAGATTATTATTATTATTATATAACCTGGCCAAAGAATATATGTATGAATTTAAAAAAAAGACACATAAATCGGATAAGTGGTTTTCGCGTGATAAACGCACTAATGGACAGACAGATAGAGAGACATTGCATTTTATATATATATATATATATATATATATATATATAATATATATATATATAAATATATATATATATATATATATTATAGATTATAGATTATAGATATTCTCTGCTACATAATATTGTTCCATATTTAATGGTTTAGGCTGTGTATCGCAAGGGCACGCGCTAGTGGCAAAACTTTTTTCCGACATCATTCACTATTTTACGTCACTACTCATTCCTTATACTACCTATCGTAATAAAATATAGCCTATAACCTGGCCAGAGAATATACGAGTATGTATGTTTAAAAAAAAAAAGTACGTAAATCGGATAAGTGGTTCTCCAGTGATAAGCGCACTAACGGACAGATAGACAGACAGAGAGACGTTGCTTATATACATATATATATATATATATATATATATATATATATATATATATATATATATATATATATATATATATATATATATATATATATATATATATATATATATATATATATATATATATATATATATATATATTATATATATAAAGAGAGTACTTTATATAAATATTTAATTTAATTAATTAAATAAATAACGAAACAAAGCGTGTATGTATGTAAGACTGTATGAATTACTAAAGTCCATTTGTTTGGAGTTGATAGCACACATGAGTTATAAACATTAAAATGTCATAAACTATAAGCGTTCGAAACTTCTCTGCCAATTATTTGCATTATTAGTATTAATCACCTTTATTTTCTGACTCTATACAACAGTGCGACCTTTTTCTAAAAAATATTTTATTACATGCCTTCTAAACTTTTCAATAAGCTATATAAATCAACGCATTTCAAAGTTTATTTCAATGAGTAAATGTTGAAACTAAAAATCTTATTTGTGTGATAAAGGCCTAAACGAGTACAATTAACAATTTTTAAGAACTAGAAATCTACAGTGTTATAAAGCTTAATGATAATAGGTACAATAAAATTATTTGGGATTTTAGCAGTTATTGGAATATAATTAACCAAAGTACTTATGGGTAGGTAGGTGCCTAAGTACCTATATATATATATATATATATATATATATATATATATATATATATATATATATATATATATATATATATATATTAGTATAAAAATATTCTGTGTAAGTAAAAAAATAAGTTCAAATCAGAACAGGGATGGCTTCAACTTTCAGTTTTGCCCCGGTCAAACTTCGCGGGGTCTGTAAATCTGCATTTGCCCTGTGAGAAAAAACAATGATATTTAACGTCCACAATGCCCTAGTGCATCAACAGCCTAGAAGCCAAGTCCGTGAAATTGTGGAAACCTGTGCCAACATGACGGGAGTTGGATCAGCAACAATTTATAGATTTCTAAAAGAAAGAAAACTCGGTCCTTGCAACGAACCTTAGAATCACAAAGGAAAGGAGCCCTTAGAGCTCGATGAAGACTTTAAATCGAATAATCGAATAAGAAGAAACGTATACCATTTTTTTATAAGGAAAAAATACCGACACTACATCAAGTTTTGCAAGAAGTCCGAGAAGACCAGCAGTTACCAGAATTAAAAAAATGGAAATTATGGAAAATCCTTCATAACTCAAATTTTCGTTGGGAAAAAAAACACAATAGAAAATCTGTTCCTATCGATAAAACGATTTGTTGGAGAAGAGAATATCTACGAGCAATCAGAAAATGTCGAGAAGAAAGAAATATTTTTTATTTAGATGAGACTTGGGTTAATTAGGTGAAACAGTGAAAAAATTCTGGATTGACAAAAATATTAAGAATGCCAAACAAGCTTTTATGGAAAGTTGGTCAACTGGATTACAACCCCCCTTCAGGAAAAGGTCGCAGGCTAATTATAGCACATATTGGTAGTGAAAACGGGTTTCTCGACGGTGGCTTGTTGGAATTCGAATCAAAATTAACTAAAGATTACCATAAGGAGATGACGGCCGATGTTTTTGGAGAGTACTTCCAACAAATGATTGAATTTATATACCAGCAGAATCAGTTACAGTATTAGACAATGCCCTATATTATTCTCGATTATTAGAACGACTCCCGACAAATTCGTGGAAGAAAGCGGATATTCTTCAATGGATAAGAGACAAAAAACCTCAAACATAAAGATGGTATGTTAAAACGGAACTTCTCAAAATTGCGAAACAAAATAAGGCGCAGTTAAAGAAATACGCAGTCGACGAGATGGCAAAGGAACGGAATATCACAGTGCTTAGATTACCTCCATATCATTACGAATTGAATCCCATAGAACTAATTTGGGCACAAATAAAAGGTTTCGTTGCAAGGAAAAATACCCCGTTCAAAGTTTAAGACGTAAGGCAATTCTTACTCGCCGGAATAGAGAAGATCAAAGAGGATAATTGGAAAAATGCCATTCGACAGAAGAAGAAAATAAAATGTGGAAACTTGACGATTATCTCGAAGAAACTGTGGAAATAGAACCCTTAATTATCAATTTAAGATAAGTCGAGTCTTCAGATTTTGAAGATATATATATATATATATATATATGTATATATATATATATATATATATATATATATATATATATATATATATATATATATATACTCGTATATATATATATATATATATATATATATATATATATATATATATATATATATATATATATAAAATGCAATGTCTCTCTGTCTGTCTGTCCATTAGTGCGTTTATCACGCGAAAACCACTTATCCCATAGAACTAATTTGGGCACAAATAAAAGGTTTCGTTGCAAGGAAAAATACCCCGTTCAAAGTTTAAGACGTAAGGCAATTCTTACTCGCCGGAATAGAGAAGATCAAAGAGGATAATTGGAAAAATGCCATTCGACAGAAGAAGAAAATAAAATGTGGAAACTTGACGATTATCTCGAAGAAACTGTGGAAATAGAACCCTTAATTATCAATTTAAGATAAGTCGAGTCTTCAGATTTTGAAGATGATGTATATATATATATATATATATATATATATATATATATATATATATATATATATGTATATGTATATATATATATATATATATATATATATGTATATATATATATATATATATATATATATATATATATATAATATATATATATATATATATATATATGTATATATATATATATATATATATATATATATATATATATATATATATATATATATATGTATATATATAATATATATATATATATATATATATATATATATATATATATATTATATATATATATATATATATATATATATATATGGTACATAAATCTATAGATTAAAACATTTTTGGTAATAAATCTTATATTTTTATAACTTTATTTTTAAGATAATTTTATTTATTAAACACTAAAAACAGTTTACGCTCGGACGGCTATACTACTGATGAACCCTCATTTACATTTTATGACTCTATGGTATAGCAGAGGTGTTCTGCCTAAAATAAGGTGAACTCTTAAAAATAATTCAAAACAGGTAGCAAAAATCCAGTAAAAATGCATAAGAAATCTCCTTTTTTTGGGCCTACCCCAACATGTATTTGCATCTACAATGAGAGAATTCTGCTATCAACTCCAAACAAATACACTGTAGATAATTTGTCATATATATTAATATTATATAACGTTATGACAAGCATCAGCAATTGTCAATTAAACTCGTCCTTGTTGCAACATTAAAATAAAATTTTTAATATTTCTTACAAAACGATAAGACTGAACTTTACTGATCTTATAGCCTAAGTTAATTATGTACGAGCATATTACTTTGTAATTCGGTACAATTTTCCGGTATTTGCCTGTAAAGTACTTAAATAAATTATTAAATATGCGAGATAACACGAGTTTCTTATACTTTCGACGGAAAACCCAACATCATTTAAACAACCTGTATTTTACCTCCCTTGGCATAAAGACTGTTCACACCCGTACCAAAAGTATGATATACATAAGCGGTTCTTCTGTGTCTGTCCTGTCTTATTCTGTATACTGACGTGACTACACTAAAAATTAGTGTCAACTAAACAATTTGTATGAAGTAAAGCAATTCAAAAAAAGAAACACACGGCTTAGTTTTTTTCTGTCTTAAAAACAGAATTGAAAAGAAGGCTTAAAGAGAAATACTATCCACACCACCAACTTTCTTTTCTAGGATAGTTAACTGGTTTGTCAAACTTCTATAACATTTGACGTGTTGGTTAAAGCGGAATTCCTGTACAATAAACCAAGCTACCATATCATTCAGCCGTTCCTTTTTTTCGTCAAGTGATTTCAAGCTTGATTTTATTTTTAACTATTCACCTCAGAAGCCACATTTAAAGTTTTAAGTGCTATTAAATATATTGAGTCATATTTCACCTTAAATACCCTTCCACCAAACGATCGCGAACTCCTGGTCTAACATCGCTCGTTTCCTAAGCTAAGTGAAAGCAAGTAAGTTTACTTTCCTAATTACAATTTTACGTGTTTGGATAGTAATACATTAATTAGGTCATTTTGTTTTATACATTGAGTACTCATAGGAAAACCATAAGCAAGTAATAATATGAATGTCATTTGTTCATTTTATGTTTCATAATAATTGTATCTTAAACGTTTACTTGCAGGTATTGGTTTTAGAATCAATTTTAACCTAATCTATCAATAACCATTAATTTTGCTAACATTTTTAGCCATTAAATATTACTTTTTTATTCGTTTCCTCAAATGATGATTATTTTAAAATATATGGAAATCTGAATAAAAACTTTTATAGATAGTTTCACTAACAGCATTCAAAAACTTAAACCCGATCTTGTTGTCATGGATACTCTTCTATTTGGAAATATGTCAGTTGTTTTTGACACGGTTACATTTACTGGTGTAAATATCATGAAAATGGTGTTTTTAAATGAACATTTGTAGTAAAAATCGGCAGACTTTGCAACAGGTAGGAAAGTTAATAATTTTTTAAATTTTGACAAAAATATTTCTTTTTATCGTTTTCATATAACACGAAAGTCTTAATCTTTTCTTATACAACTTCGTAAATTTAATTATCTTACTTACTTTTTTGTCAACTTAAGTCGCCTAATTGTCAAATTAGACTAGTTCTGAATTTTAATTAATTTGATTTACTTTTTTTGTGTCTCTGTAACACGTTTGTATGTTCTGTCCAGCGTTTGAAAAGATACTGTATATACGGCGCGCAGGAGCGTAGCCAACTTCAAGAGGCGAGGGGAACATATAGATAAAAAGGTCGTTTCTTAAAAAAAAGAGATAATATTACAAATAGTAAATCAGTGTGGGTGTAAAACTTTTTAATCAAAAAATACCCCCTTGCCCTGGAACTTTTCACAAATAAGCACACTTAACCAAAGCGAAATACCCTAAAAACTTGCACTTAGTTGTAAAATCGATTTTTTAACAACGAGAATTCCTAATAAAAATCTTCAATTTCTGAGGAGCCTATTTTCGACATTGATAGCGGTAGGAAACATATGCCTCTGGACCCTGCGTGGTACACTAAATATGAAATTTTAGAGGTCGCAAAATAGTATAAAAAGGAAATGATAGTTGTAGCCTTGACATCAATAGACTTTTTATTCGGTTATTAGGTAGTAGTGTAGATCAGATATTGACAAATAAATTGCGAAACAGTTTCGTTTAAGTTTTTTACTGGTCTGTTTTTCTTGGTTTTCTTTAATTATTACTTTAAGGATTCTTTTATATGAAATATTATTTTTCTCTTAATAAACCTAGTATTGCTATAATTTATAAAAACTGTGAGGTGAAGGTCTAAGAAAATTACTAAAAATAAAATTAAATTCGTAAATTTGGAGCTGGAGTCCTTATTACATAATGTAGAGGTGGGGGTATCGTCTTGTATATTCGAACTACCTTGCAATGCGAAATGGTAAATAGTTATGCAGCCAATCATTCTGAACAACTATGGGTTGAGTTCAGAGCCGGGAATATTGGGACCCTCTTAGGGGCAATTTACAGGCCCCCTGGATTTACTAACTTCAATGAATTTCTTGAAGAATTTGAGTTAAATGTCTCTCAGCATCTACTGAGATCTGACAATTTCGTATGTCTTGGGGACTTTAATATTAATGGGTTGGACTTGGACTCGGGATACACCCAAAAATTTTTTTCAGTTTTGCAGTCATACGGTCTAAAACAAATTATTAATGAGCCTACTAGATATTGTCAAACCAATGCAACTCTAATTGATTTTATCTTATGTTCAAACGATGAGTTTCTGGTGAGTGCTGTAGTGGATCCTACCCTTAATATTTCCGATCACTTACTAATTAAATGTGAACTAAAACTTCAAATATTTAAACAAAAACCTTTCTTCTTAAACTACAGGAACTTTCGCAATTTTAATAAACAACACTTTCACAACGATCTTTTGTCAGTTCCGTTCCGTAATATATTCTACACTCGTGACATCAATGTAAAACTGGAATTATTTAATACTTATCTTACCGGACTTTTTGATTTACATGCACCAATACAAACAGCTCGTATTACTAAAAGAAAAGCACCCTGGCTTACCCAGGAAATAAAAGATGCTATGTGCATACGAAATAAAGCCCTACATAAGTATCAAAAAAATAAAACTCATACTAACTGGGACACGTACAAACTAATTCGAAACCAGGTGACAATTGCAGTGGAAAAATGCTAAAAAACAGTACCTTACTAACAACTTAACACCTAAAAAACTCAAAAAATAATTGGAAAGTCTTGCGAGATCTAAACATTTACTCTAAACCTAAAAAACACAATTCCGGCCACATTAAACGATGTTGAAAAGATTAGCCGGTACTTTATTGACGCGGCTACTTCAAAAAATCCAGATGCAGACACGTTAAATTTTTATTTGCAAAATAAAAAAAAAAAGACGCTGGTGATTTTAATTTTACTTTGGCAAGCATGGACGACATTGAAAGGGCAATGAGTTCCATAAAATCGGAGGCCATTGGTACTGACGGCATTGGGATTAAAATGAAATGCAATTGCTATCCATATATTGTACCCATTGTTCTGCATCTGGTCAACAGTTGTATAGAAACCAAAACGTTTCCTGATCGGTGGAAAAAAGCTCGTTTTTACTCCCGATTCCAAAATCTTCCAACCCAAGTGAACTAAAAGACCTGCGACCCATAAGCATCTTACCAACTATGTCAAAGATCCTTGAAAGAGTCCTAGATGCTCAAATACGTAGATACATCGAAACCCATAACTTGTTACCATCAACACAGTCAGGATTTCGCAAAGATCACAGCTGTACCACTGCTCTTCTAAAAGTGACCGATGACATCTTTGAGGCTACCGATCGTGGTGAGCTTACTGTGATTGTTCTGCTGGACTTCTCCAAAGCATTTGACAGACTAGATCATCATCTGCTTATTGCTATACTAAGATATCTTGGGTTTAGTGGTGAGGCTTGTCTTATGATTGAGAGTTATCTTGCAGGAAGACTGCAGTGTGTAAAACTAAATGGACATAAGTCCAAGCCAATAAAAATCTGTAATGGTGTTCCACAGGGGTCTATCTTAGGGCCTCTATTTTTCACTCTATATACATCTCAGCTTTGTACCTATCTTAAATATTCAGATTTACATCTTTACGCTGACGACTCACAAATCTACTTGTCTTTCAAGCCTGAACAAATTATTGAGGGTAATAATAAAATTAACGAGGATCTTGCACTTTTGGTGAGTGCCTCCGAAAAACACACTGTTTGGTACTAAACCCAAAAAAATGTGTCAGTTCTGCTATTGTTTGGACGTACCGCTTGGAGAAAGCAATATTCTAATCCATTTAAACATTATTGTAGGTACTGAGCGGCTAGTAAACTTGGATAATGCTAGGAACCTGGGTTTAATAATGGATATAGAGTTGAGATTCACAGCACATATAAATAATTGCATAAAAAAGGCGTTTACTAATCTTAAACTTATATATAGCCAGCGTCATTTATTAAGTGTAAATTTGAAAAAAACTATTATGCGATAGCTTAGTTTTGTCCCACTTCACATTTTGTGATACAGTGTATGGACCCTGTCTCCTGGAATGGGATGCTCGGCGTATTCAGCGCATTCAGAATTACTGTGTCAGGCTGATTGGTGGTATAAGAAAATATGATAGAGGTGTGACTGCAAAGATGAAAGAAGTTGGGTGGCGCTCCATGAAAGAAAGGAGACTTCTTCATAGTTTAGTAATATTTAATAAGATAATTTGTAAAAAGCGCCCAAATTACTTGTATCAAAAAATTAAATTTAGACATGATGCTCATAACCTAGACTTAAGGTATAAACAACAAATATCACCACCCTTGCATAGAACAGCACAATATCAAAGATCATTCAGTTACCAGGTCTATAGCATTTATAATAAAGTTCCAGATAATTTAAAAAAGTCTCAAAGGCTTGAAATTTAAAAATGAAATTGGCAAAATTATATCATTATTTTTATAAATTGTTTTCTTATGTTTACATGATACATCCGAAATATATTTGTAACAGTACATGTATGCCCCATAATTATATATGATACATAAGTAATATAATAATTGTTAGGTTAGGATAGGTTAAGACAGGAAGCCAAGCTTCAACTTCGCCTTTTGTATATTATACAATAAAGTCATCATTATTATTATTATTACAAAAAGTTCTTCTTTCTCACATTTGATCAATGTGGCTCCATGTTCGGCTGATTATTATTATTACAAAAAGTTCTTCTTTCTCACATTTGATCAATGTGGTTCCATGTTTGGCTGACGGGCCAAAACCAAGTCAGCACAAACGCATTACCATTGTGTATATTAAGGAATGACCTGACAATGTTACATGTTTTCAAAATCACTGACTTCTGAATGTTTTTGTGTATGTTTGTGTTGAGTCCTAATTGTACTAAGTGTGGTGTGAATGTTGTTGGTGTAAGGCCTGTGGCTGATATAATGAGGGGGACAATGATGACTTTTTCTTGTTTCCATAGCCTTTTTATTTCCGTTGCAAGGTCTGTGTATTTGGAAATTTTTTCTGTGTATTTCGTTTGAATGTTTGTGTCGTTGGGGACAGCTATGTCAATTAGATAGGTGACTTTTTCTTTTTTGCACTGAAAAGTAATATCGGGTCTATTGGCGGAGACTGTTTTATCTGTATGGATACTGATATCCCAGTAGAGTTTGTAATCTTTATTTTCAAGTACGGATGTTGGTGTGTATTTGTAGTAGGGATCTGTGCTTTCTATGAGCCTGTATGTTGTGGCTAGTGCTTGGTGAACTACTTTTGCCGCTGAGTCATGTCTGGCTGTGTATTCCGTTCCGGCTAATATTTTACATCCGCTTGTTATGTGTTCGATCGTTTCTTTCTGCTGGTGGCATTTTCTGCATCTGTCTTCTGTAATAGTTGGGTCTTTAATGATATGCTTTTGGTAGTTTCTGGTTAATATGACTTTATCTTGGATGGCAAGTAAGAAGCCCTCTGTTTCCGGGAACAGCTGCCCATCCCGCAACCAGGTGTATGATTGTTTTTTATTTACGTGGTCTTGTTCTATGTGGTATCTGTGTTTTCCGTGGAGTGTTTTTTCTGACCACGTTTTCATCTTTTCCTGTTGTAACTGGGTGTGACTGTGTGTATCTGCCGGGTGGTCTACCCGGGATAAGTCGAGTGGGGTATAGTTTTTGTCTGCTTTGACTGTTGCTGTATGGAGGCTGGTTTGCTTGGTGTGAAAGAATTTCCTAAGTGCTTGTATTTGTTTTGTATGTAATGATCTGATGTCTATAATTCCTCTTCCTCCTGCCTTCCTCTCGATGGTAAGTCTTTCTTTGCATGCGTTGGGGTGTAATTTCCTGTATTTGGTGAATTGAGATCGTATAAGGATGTGAATATTTTCTATGTCTGTTTGTGACCATTTGATGATACCAAATGAATATGTGAGTATAGGTATAGCGAACGTGTTGATGGCTTTAGTGAGATTCTTAGAGTTGAGTTTTGTTTGTAAAAGTTTCGTCAGCCTGTTTTGGAATTCGGTTCTGAGCTCTGTTTTGATGTGAGTGTGGTTGAGTTTGGTGCTTTGTTGGAAGCCTAGATATTTGTATGTTTCTTTGTCGAACATGTTATCGAGTGTTTCATTGTTGATGGTTTCTGTCTCATGGTGGCCCTTCCACTGGCCTTTGTTGATATGGAGTACTTTGCATTTACTTATACCAAATTCCATATTGACATCTAAGGTGAATATTTCTGTGATTTTGAGGAGTTCTTTCAGCTGTGTTTTTGTGGCAGCGTAGAGTTTTATGTCATCCATATATAGGAGGTGGTTTATTTTATGTTGATTCACTTTTTGGTGTCTGATGTTGAAGCCATGCTCTGTTCTGTTTAGTATATTTGAGAGTGGATTGAGACAGAGGCAAAACCATAGAGCGCTGAGCGAGTCTCCCTGAAATATACCCCTTGCATTATTATTATTATTTATTTCAAAAAGTTCTTCTTTCTCACATTTGATCAATGTGGTTCCATGTTTGGCTGACGGGCCAAAACCAAGTCAGCACAAACGCTATTACCATTATGTATTAAGGAATGACCTGACAATGTTACATGTTTTCAAAATCACTGACTTCTGAATGTTTTTGTGTATGTTTGTGTTGAGTCCTAATTGTACTAAATGTGGTATGAATGTTATTGGTGTAAGGCCTGTGGCTGATATAATGAGGGGGACAATGATGACTTTTTCTTGTTTCCATAGCCTTTTTATTTCCGTTGCAAGGTCTGTGTATTTGGAAATTTTTTCTGTGTATTTCGTTTGGATGTTTGTGTCGTTGGGGACAGCTATGTCAATTAGATAGGTGACTTTTCCTTTTTTGCACTGAAAAGTAATATCGGGTCTATTGGCGGAGACTGTTTTATCTGTATGGATACCGATATCCCAGTAGAGCTTGTAATCTTCATTTTCAAGTATGGATGTTGGCGTGTATTTGTAGTAGGGATCTGTGTTTTCTATGAGTCTGTATGTTGTGGCTAGTGCTTGGTGAACCACTTTGGCAGCTGAATCATGCCTGGCTGTGTACTCCGTTCCGGCCAATATTTTACATCCGCTCGTTATGCGTTCGATCGTTTCTTTCTGCTGGTGGCATTTCCTACATCTGTCCTCTGCAATAGTCGGGTCTTTGATGATATGCTTTTGGTAGTTTCTGGTTAATATGACTTTATCCTGGATGGCAAGTAAGAAGCCTTCAGTCTCAGGGAATAGCTGCCCATCCCGTAACCAGGTGTATGATTGTTTTTTATTTACGTGGTCTTGTTCTATGTGGTATCTGTGTTTTCCGTGGAGTGTTTTCTCTGACCACGTTTTCATCTTTTCCTGTTGTAACTGGGTGTGACTGTGTGTATCTGCCGGGTGGTCTACCCGGGATAAGTCGAGTGGGGTATAGTTTTTGTCTGCTTTGACTGTTGCTGTATGGAGGCTGGTTTGCTTGGTGTGAAAGAATTTCCTAAGTGCTTGTATTTGTTTTGTATGTAATGATCTGATGTCTATAATTCCTCTTCCTCCTGCCTTCCTCTCGATGGTAAGTCTTTCTTTGCATGCGTTGGGGTGTAATTTCCTGTATTTGGTGAATTGAGATCGTATAAGGATGTGAATATTTTCTATGTCTGTTTGTGACCATTTGATGATACCAAATGAATATGTGAGTATAGGTATAGCGAACGTGTTGATGGCTTTAGTGAGATTCTTAGAGTTGAGTTTTGTTTGTAAAAGTTTCGTCAGCCTGTTTTGGAATTCGGTTCTGAGCTCTGTTTTGATGTGAGTGTGGTTGAGTTTGGTGCTTTGTTGGAAGCCTAGATATTTGTATGTTTCTTTGTCGAACATGTTATCGAGTGTTTCATTGTTGATGGTTTCTGTCTCATGGTGGCCCTTCCACTGGCCTTTGTTGATATGGAGTACTTTGCATTTACTTATACCAAATTCCATATTGACATCTAAGGTGAATATTTCTGTGATTTTGAGGAGTTCTTTCAGCTGTGTTTTTGTGGCAGCGTAGAGTTTTATGTCATCCATATATAGGAGGTGGTTTATTTTATGTTGATTCACTTTTTGGTGTCTGATGTTGAAGCCATGCTCTGTTCTGTTTAGTATATTTGAGAGTGGATTGAGACAGAGGCAAAACCATAGAGCGCTGAGCGAGTCTCCCTGAAATATACCCCTTGCATTATTATTATTATTTATTTCAAAAAGTTCTTCTTTCTCACATTTGATCAATGTGGTTCCATGTTTGGCTGACGGGCCAAAACCAAGTCAGCACAAACGCTATTACCATTATGTATTAAGGAATGACCTGACAATGTTACATGTTTTCAAAAATCACTGACTTCTGAATGTTTTTGTGTATGTTTGTGTTGAGTCCTAATTGTACTAAATGTGGTATGAATGTTATTGGTGTAAGGCCTGTGGCTGATATAATGAGGGGGACAATGATGACTTTTTCTTGTTTCCATAGCCTTTTTATTTCCGTTGCAAGGTCTGTGTATTTGGAAATTTTTTCTGTGTATTTCGTTTGGATGTTTGTGTCGTTGGGGACAGCTATGTCAATTAGATAGGTGACTTTTCCTTTTTTGCACTGAAAAGTAATATCGGGTCTATTGGCGGAGACTGTTTTATCTGTATGGATACCGATATCCCAGTAGAGCTTGTAATCTTCATTTTCAAGTATGGATGTTGGCGTGTATTTGTAGTAGGGATCTGTGTTTTCTATGAGTCTGTATGTTGTGGCTAGTGCTTGGTGAACCACTTTGGCAGCTGAATCATGCCTGGCTGTGTACTCCGTTCCGGCCAATATTTTACATCCGCTCGTTATGCGTTCGATCGTTTCTTTCTGCTGGTGGCATTTCCTACATCTGTCCTCTGCAATAGTCGGGTCTTTGATGATATGCTTTTGGTAGTTTCTGGTTAATATGACTTTATCCTGGATGGCAAGTAAGAAGCCTTCAGTCTCAGGGAATAGCTGCCCATCCCGTAACCAGGTGTATGATTGTTTTTTATTTACGTGGTCTTGTTCTATGTGGTATCTGTGTTTTCCGTGGAGTGTTTTCTCTGACCACGTTTTCATCTTTTCCTGTTGTAATTGGGTGTGACTGTGTGTGTCTGCTGAGTGGTCTGCCCGGGATAAGTCGAGAGGTGTGTAGTTTTTGTCTGCTTTCACTGTCGCTGTGTGGAGGCTGGTTTGCTTGCTGTGAAAGAATTTCCTAAGTGCTTGTATTTGTTTTTTTGTGTGTGTAATGATCTGATGTCTATAATTCCTCTTCCTCCTGCCTTCCTCTCGATGGTAAGTCTTTCTTTCATGCGTTGGGGTGTAATTTCCTGTATTTGGTGAATTGAGATCGTATAAGGATGTGAATATTTTCTATGTCTGTTTGTGACCATTTGATGATACCAAATGAATATGTGAGTATAGGTATAGCGAACGTGTTGATGGCTTTAGTGAGATTCTTAGAGTTGAGTTTTGTTTGCAAAAGTTTCGTCAGTCTGTTTTTGAATTCGGTTCTGAGCTCTGTTTTGATGTGAGTGTGGTTGAGTTTGGTGCTTTGTTGGAAGCCTAGATATTTTGTATGTTTCTTTATCGAACATGTTATCGAGCGTTTCATTGTTGATGGTTTCTGTCTCATGGTGGTGCTTCCATTGGCCTTTGTTGATGTGGAGCACTTTGCATTTACTTATACCAAATTCCATATTGACATCTAAGGTGAATATTTCTGTGATTTTGAGGAGTTCTTTCAGCTGTGTTTGTGTGGCAGCGTAGAGGTTTATGTCGTCCATATATAGGAGGTGGTTTATTTTATGTTGATTCTCTTTTTGGTGTCTGATA
Organism: Pachyrhynchus sulphureomaculatus; assembly: GCA_019049505.1. NCBI lineage: Eukaryota > Metazoa > Arthropoda > Insecta > Coleoptera > Curculionidae > Pachyrhynchus > Pachyrhynchus sulphureomaculatus. Next base: position 74,544,498 of record CM032455.1, read on the forward strand.
TTGAAGCCATGCTCTGTTCTTATTATTATTATTATTTATTACAAAAAGTTCTTCTTTCTCACACATTTGTTCAGTGTGGTTCCATGTTTGGCTGACGGGCCAAAACCAAGTCAGCACAAACGCTATTACCATTCCGTATTAAGGAATGACCTGACAATGTTACATGTTTTCAAAATCACTGACTTCTGAATGTTTCTGTGTATGTCCGTGTTGAGTCCCAATTGCACTAAATGTGGTGTGAATGTTATTGGTGTAAGGCCTGTGGCTGATATAATGAGGGGGACAATGATGACTTTTTCCTGTCTCCATAGCCTTTTTATTTCCGTTGCAAGGTCTGTGTATTTGGAAATTTTTTCTGTGTATTTCGCTTGGATGTTTGTGTCGTTGGGGACAGCTATGTCAATCAGATAGGTGACTTTTCCTTTTTTGCACTGAAAAGTAATATCGGGTCTATTGGCGGAGACTGTTTTATCTGTATGGATACCGATATCCCAGTAGAGCTTGTAATCTTCATTTTCAAGTATGGATGTTGGCGTGTATTTGTAGTAGGGATCTGTCTTTTCTATGAGTCTGTATGTTGTGGCCAGTGCTTGGTGAACCACTTTGGCAGCTGAATCATGCCTGGCTGTGTACTCCGTTCCGGCCAATATTTTACATCCGCTCGTTATGTGTTCGATCGTTTCTTTCTGCTGGTGGCATTTCCTACATCTGTCCTCTGCAATAGTCGGGTCTTTGATGATATGCTTTTGGTAGTTTCTGGTTAATATGACTTTATCCTGGATGGCAAGTAAGAAGCCTTCAGTCTCAGGGAATAGCTGCCCATCCCGTAACCAGGTGTATGATTGTTTTTTATTTACGTGGTCTTGTTCTATGTGGTATTTGTGTTTTCCGTGGAGTGTTTTCTCTGACCACGTTTTCATCTTTTCCTGTTGTAATTGGGTGTGACTGTGTGTGTGTCTGCTGAGTGGTCTGCCCGGGCTAAGTCGAGAGGTGTGTAGTTTTTGTCTGCTTTCACTGTCGCTGTGTGGAGTCTGGTTTGCTTGCTGCGAAAGAATTTCCTAAGTGTTTGTATTTGTTTTGTGTGTAATGATCTGATGTCTATAATTCCTCTTCCTCCTTATTATTATTATTATTATTGTCACTCGTTAGAGATTATAATAATTAGTAATTTAATTGTAACTTTTTAGGGAATCTAATTATTAGTAGGTACTGTAGTGCTAACATAGCAATAACTTATTATTTTTAAACTTCCTGCAAAAACCCACGTCGTATTGTTGATAATTATGGTGCCGTAACAAATTAGTCTAAAATATGAATAAGAACTATAATTAAATACACAAAAATTTAGCAACATTTTAAACATAATACGAAATCTGTAGTAAGTTTAAATATTTTCATATAATTTAGTTAAAATGTCTATGAATTTTTTAAACGTTATACAAAGTGTTATGAAAATCTCTTAATATATTAAAACTGATGTGTTTGTGTAGCAAAAGCAATTGAACAAATATATTGATAAATATTGCCCTTCGGTAATAACACATAACTGCTGCCGCTCGAAGCTAACTGAGAAACCGAAGGTCGGCAGCTACGCACATTGTAGGTGTGGGTATTGGGAGTGTTCGTTCGGGCATCGGTGTTTGTTAGCTGGGTGCTCGTATCAGTGGTAATTATGGGTTCCGGCGCTATGGTGACTGTTGCGTTCTCGATGTTTTGGTTATGTCTTGGTTTGGCTAGTAGACTCTTCCGTGTGGTGGAGATATTAAGTGCATTATCCCGCTTATTTAGCTTATCGATTTCCAAGGCTTCTCTGACTCTGCTTGTTTCATAATGTAAAATAGAGACTACTTGTTTCGATCCCTCGAAATTGATGTGGTGGTGCTAAAAAGGCGCTAAAGTTTTTTGTTCGTTTTCGATACTTATTTTATGTTCTTGGATCCGGGTAGAGATTCGTCTGTTTGTTTGCCCTATGTACAATTTGTGGTAGTATCCTCAAGGGATGCTGTAAACCCCATGGTTTTCCAGTTTTCTCTTGCCCATCGGGTTCCTCAGGATGTCTGACAGAGTGTTTTGTGGTTTGTATGTTGTGTTTTCTTAGGACTCTTCAAATCCTACCTTTAACTCCTTTCGCATACAGTAATAGGACTCTGCTTTGGTTTAGGTACCGTTCTTCTGTCCTTGTCTGTAGATGGCGCTGCCTTGCAATCGCTCTTTGTATCGATTGATTTTTATATCCGTTTTACTTAAGGACTCTAGTGATTTGTGTAATTTCTTGCTGTCTCATGTCCGGTTCGGTGAGTAGGTATGATCTCGATACGAGGGTCTAGGCTACCGAATGGATTTGGGATAGATGGTGGTGTGAGTCAGGCAGCGTTTTAAATATCTGTTGGTTGTGGGTGGGCTTTCGGTAGACAGAGTATTGAAGTTGACTGTTATTTTTCCGAGTTATGAGTACATCAAGGAAAGGGAGGCCTTTTTCTTCTTCTATTTCCAAAGTGGACTATATCCGGTGGTGGATTCTGTTTAAATAGGTTAGGAAGGTGTATAATTCGTTTCGTCCATCGGGCCAAATTATAAAGATGTCATCAACATATCGTTTCCAGAGTTTCGGTTTGAGCGGTGAGTTTCTTAGGGCCTCTGTTTCAAAATACATCATATAGAGGTTGGCTATTGCTGGTAAAAGGGAAGATTCCATGGGCGCTCCATCTGTTTGTTTGTATATCTGACTGTTGAAAACAAAACAGGTATTTTTTAGACAGTATTCCGATAGTTCCACAACATAAGCTGGAAAATTCATTGCTGTTTTGTCTAGTGCTTCATCCACTGGAATACTGGGATAAAGTGAAACAGTATTTAGACCTGAAAGAATTGTTGAATTTAATTTGTATAAATACATATTATTTATTATATTACTCAGAATGCTTGAGAGGTTTTTCAAGATTAAAACTATATTATTGTAAATATATTTTTTAAATTATTTAAGTTTGATATTGAACTTGATTTCTAATCAATAAGTGTTATTTTATATTTCCCGCAGCATTGCTATGATGATATTATGTGAATACATATAAAATACACGACTATTATATCTCGCTTTCGGTGTTCTAATCTCGAAGAGTAAGAAATCTCTGAGAGCCTAAGACATACGCCCCCACGGGAAATAAACAACTCCCAAATCAGTAAATTAAAAGTTGTGAAATATAGACTCGACTTCAGTTGCAAGTCATACATAAAGATATCTCTGATGTAAACATATAAATCAAATATTATGCAAATTACAGACGTTCAAAACATCACATAAAGAAACGGGTAATTGGCAATTTTCATTATAGAAATTATGAAAATTAGATAACATCAATAAAAAAAATTAGTAAAGCAATTTACTATTTATTCTGTACTTCCCTTGCAGACACACATTTCTAACATAAACATTCAATTTAACTTTCCCACGTTAAGAAATAAGTTACTCCAAGCAACTCGATATTTCAAATGTTAGCTAGTTTATGGTGAGATATTTTAAAAAAGTTAAGCAAAGGAACAGTTTCTGTTAAGATTGGAAATAATGAACAAATAACATTATTTCCAAATATCTCTGGTCAACAATCCTAAAGGGACATACATATTTGAAGCAACCCCTCAAAAACCTCCTCTTCCATCCGTTAAATCTCTTAATATATATATATATATATATATATATATATATATATATATATATATATATATATATATATATAAATAATTATTTTAGAATTTGTAACATGTAGGCTGAAAAGTTTTTGGTCTGACACATAGATGTCGCCCTTTTCAAAAAATCCATATGATTTTTTAGGATGTACCAACCTTCAAACAATCCTGTCAAAATTTCGTGACATTTTGACAATTAGTTTACAGTGGTTCTAGTGGCGCTACATTTGATATTTTCAAAACAATGAGAAAAATCGAATTTTGTGTATTGATTAAACACTGTTTTTTGATGGGAAAAAATACCGTTCAAGCAAAGCAATGGCTTGATAAGGGTTACGGGGACTCTGCCTCTGGAAAATCACTCATCATTTACTAGTATGCTGAATTTAAACGCGGTCGTACAGATGCAAATGATGTTGAACGCTCTGGACGTCCAAATGAGGTGGTTACACCGGAAAAACATCAAAAAATTCCACATATTTTTTTTTAGATGACCGTAAAGTCAAATTGCGTGAGATAGTTGACACCCTAAAGATATCAAAAGAACATGTTGGTCAAATATTGTATGAATATTTGGGCATGAGAAAGATCTGTTTGATATCGGTATAGCATTTGCTCACAGTGGACCAAAAACAACAACGTATTGATGATTCTGAGGGCTGTCTGGATCTGTTTAAGCGCAAGAAAAATGATTTTCTCATGCGAGATGTGACAATGGATGAAACATGTATCTACCACTAGACACCGGAATCAAATCAGCAATCAGCTGAGTGGACAGCAGCCGGTGAAAGCCGCCGCAAGCGACCAAAGATATAACAGTCGGCCGGGAAGATTTTGGCCTCTGTATTTTGGGATGCGCATGGAATAATTTTTATCGACTATGCTGAGAAGGGAAAGACCATCAATAGCGAATATTATATAAAGTTATTGGTGCGTTTGAAGGAAGAAATCGTAAAGAAACGTCCCCAAATAAACAAGAAAAAAGTGCTCTTTCATCAAAACAATGCACCGTGTCGCAAGTCAATGGTTACGATGGCAAAATTGCATGAATTGAAGTTTGAGTTGCTTTCTTATTCACCGTATTCTCCAGATTTGACCATCAGCGACTATTATCTATTCGCAGACCTCAAAAAAATGCTCGCAGGAAAGAGATTTGGCTCCAATGAAGAAGTTATCGCCGAAACTGAGGCCTAATTTGAAGGCAAAGACAAATCCTTCTACAAGAAAGGTATAGAAATGTTAGAAAAGCGTTGGACTGATTGTATCGCTCTGGAAGGAGACTATACTGATGAGTAAAGTCGAATTTTGCAAAAAAAAAATGTGTTTTAAGTAGCTGAACCAAAAACTTTTCAGCCTACGTGTTAAATTATCTAACCAAAAACTAAAACAAATACCAATAATATAAAATAGAGAAAATTTATAGACATGCACCCTTTTCACCACCTTCTCTTTAAGCGATATCGCTCTAAAAGTCCTTCCCCACTGCAATTAATATAAACCTAAAATTTCAAAGCACTATCTCATTTCATTGGAGAGTTATAGTGTCAACATACGAATGGACATTTCGACGGAAATGAGAGACTATCTTTTAGTGATCTAGGAAACTTAAAACTTGAAGAGACGCAAAAATTGTGGTAATCTTTTCCCAACGCATTAGTTTCGTTGAGCAAGGAAAATATAAAAATCAGATTTTTTGTAATATCAAAAACGGCGAATTAATTGCAATGGAGCAGCAAACAATTTTACTACTGTCGAACCTGTTATAAGATTTTAAGCATTAAGCATTTTTGCCACGCTACTGACGCGTTAGTTTTAAGAACAACCTATATTTGCTTAAAGATTTACTAATATAAAGTACCGTTTTGCAATACGTTAAAACCACATTAAACGAAAGTGATTAATATTTTGGTGTTCCTATCCATAAATAAAAGTCTAACAACTCCTATAATTAAAAAAGCGATCGGTAATCTCTCGATTAATTTGTTTACTAAAAGTCGGTTTTATTTTAGATTTTATCAAATATGAATGCAATTTTCGTATTTCATAATAAAATATTATTTGGAGTAGTTTGCAATACAATATACAATAATTAATGTCGTAATTAGAACTAAGGTATGACTGAGTTTTATTTACGCATTGAGGCTTGAATACGCTTAGACTGTTCTCGTGGGTTGCTGTATCATATTGCGCTATCTGTACGACCGATTTTGTCTTGAGGTGATGTCTTAAGGACTTTTTAGAGATTTCTGGAGGCAGCTTGAGTATGAGACTCTTGAGACTTCATCATATTGTCTATTACAACCCATGGGTCATACCGAGCAGAAACTCGAATCGATAACCTCGAAGTTGACGAGCGAAACACTAAATAACGCTAATAGCCCATCTTAGTGGCAAACTGCTCATGCCACACATCCACAATTGTCACCCGACGGTGGTTCACGGCAGAGGAACGAATAAAGGCGAATCGGAGCGGAACTGAGAACGGCGCACATAGGGGTATTTGAACGATCTACGCGGCCAAAATTATTTTTCGGTTCTACTGTATGCTAAATTATATTACCAAGTTAAATTAATCAGTTACTTTGCATAAAATTACTTAATTTGTAATAAAAAAACGAAACTTAATTTTACAAAAAAAAATATTGTAAATGAAAACATTTATTTACAAAATAAATGTAAAATTTAAACTTTTGCGTCGAGGGTTAAAAATACACTATAAACAATCATATTTTGTCGTCCACAAACGTATTTTCATCTTCACTTCCAGAAGAACACAGTAGGTTCGGCTCTGCAGGCAGGAGCATTTCTAGCGTCTCCGGTAAGAATGAATGTGACTTTATCCTCTTTATTCGCCTCATACTGCTCAACAAAGGATCGGAACTTAAAAGTAAACGATTAAAAATGACCCTGTTGCAGCTTTCTCGTGAAAACTTTCGGACAAAATCTTGTCGGTAAGACCGAAAGTGCTTGTTCCTTGCCTCTGCGGCTTCTTCAGACAGCTGCCCAATTGGTAACAAAGCATTTTTTATTATCTCTGCGCCATGAACAAGTATCTTGTGCATCGTGGGTGTCATGGGATGCCACGGGTAGAGGTCCACATATAGACGACCAGTTTCTGATTCATACTTGTCATATTTTTCTGGGTCGACTTTATGTCCACTTGAGATTGTCTCCAAAATGACTTCTAACCTATATAACAGGTTATAGCTAAGGCCCGTTATTTCTGCTGCCAATTTCGGGTCTTCAAAAAATCTTCGACGGGTGTTCTCATCATTGGTGTTCCCAAAATTTGCCTTTGGCATATCGACCAATAACCCGGTTTCATTGCGAAACCGGGTCTGGATTTCAAGTTTCCTCTCTTTCTCGAGTTCCTTTTCAGCCTCTGTTTTTCTTTCTCTATATTTTTTTACTGGCAGTTTATAAGCCAGATGTAGGACACTCTCAAATAATCTTATCCTGGCATGTAATACTGAGAGACCGAATTGTACTGCCTCGGGATTAACTTCTTTTGTTATATCCAATCGGTTAAAATCCTTTGAGGTTGCACCACAAATATAGCACCGGCTTGTTGCTGTGGTTCCAGTGGCGGCATTACACACTTTTCCATCCACCATTGTCATGATAAATTTGTGTTTGACTATAAACTTTTTCTCATCCAAATCAACCTCAGTAGGAATGAGAGAATCAACTGATTTATTCATGTAGTTAATTGCTTGTTCTGTGACATCAGTACTCTCTTTGATAAAACGAAATCTTATTGGCCGACAAAAACGCGGAGAAGACGGAGTCGGATTCTCCCACGAGGTTTTTTCATTATTTTTTCCACACCCTAATTTTAGAGGCACGAAGCAACTTTGAAATATATTGCTATCCGAATCCGCATCACTGTCAAACTTTTATTTGTATTGGGATTGTTGTGATCCGTCGCAACCCCATTTATGAATCATCGTTAGGGTATTCCGTTTTCGTTCATTTAATGTTTGCAATACCTCTTCCAGGTAGTCGGAGAATCGTATAACAGTAAGATCCACCAAGGGCTGTAATTGAGCTTCCGCACTAGTGCTAGTTATCTTGCACGCTTCTGGTGGCGGTTAACACTTCTTTTTCCTTTTATAGGAGGCTATAACACGGAAAAATATGTTTGTTCGTCCTTCTTATGATTTCATACTGTTCTCTTGTTAGATCTGCGTCTATGTACATTTGGATTGCTTCCTTGACAGTCAAAGGGCTACTTTTATTTTTTGATGATTTTGTGCGATAATACACCTTTTTATATTTCGTTGCCCGAGTTGGTGTAGTGATGATTTCTTTGAGTACATTTAAAGCATCTCGCTTTTCCATTTTTCTCAACTCAACTTGCGCGGCATGCACTATCACCTCCTCTTCAAAGGTAAAGCGAAGCTCCTCCGTCTTTCTTCTTTTACTTCTCTCGCTCAATTGTTCAAAAGGTTTGCTTGGTCGACCAGATCGATTTTGCAGACTATCAACCACTGAAATTTCAGAAGTTCCTTCTAGCCATGAACTATTGTATTCAAGAAATATGTCTTCCTTATTATGGGCTTTGATCCATCTACGTTTAACTTTAGATTTAAAATGAGAAAAATTCCTTTTTAAGATTTGTATTTGCTCTTGTGTATATCCTTCAGTTGACAAAAGTTGTTCTTTCAAGCAATTTAGTTTGTCTTCCAAATAAGGTAAATTTTCCTTCATCATGCGGTCAAACAAGTATTTCCGGGTCACAAACGTCATTCCCGATGTACCAAGTGTACCTACAACAAAGAATCGTTAAGTTAAAATTGATAAAATCAAAATCTATTTTTTCTTACAATTTTGACCATAATTTTCAAAGTCCCAAAATGTATCTTATCCGGACTTATCCAGGGCCAGTTTTTTGATTTATTATTTACTGAAACTACCAAGTTTAGAATATTATCAAAATTATAGCCGGATCTAACAGGGAAGTATGAAAACGACAGTAAAACATATTTTGTTTTTACAAAATAATACTCGTGGAAAAGACTTTTCTTTACCGTCCCTTACGTTGACTCACAAATAAGTAAATGATAAAAGTTTTATGAAATAACATAGTTATTTGCGACTTGGAGAATCCATCACTTTTTCCACCACTTTAGAACTTATAGACATAAAATTCCACTTTCACAATTATGATTTTTAAGATCGCCGAGAAACTGATAACGTACACGAGGTAACAGGATCGAATTCCGACTGACATAAAACAGGTAAGACTGCACTGCAGTGGGGTTGGAAGCGGTTGTCTTTTGTTCTCGGAAGGGTCCTCTGGTAGTCGGTTACCTGGCAATATTTTGACTTGATTTTTTGACTTTTGGCCGCATAGATCGTTCAAATACCTGTATGTGCGGCGTATTGTGGCTCTGAAATCGCTAAGCAGGTCTGAGGATCGGTTTGTAGTTTATATTCCTGAAGGCTGTTTTGTTTGCACTCCATATGACTCCGTAGAAAGGTGTTCTAGACTTGGGGACGGCATACCCTCATCAGCCTATTGGTGCGTGGCCACATCTGAGAAAATGATAAAATGGGCTGGAAAAAGGTGCTCTTAGACCATTCTACCCTAGTATTTTGTCATCAAGACATGTCGATTGTAGTTAAAGACTGTTAAACATATTAATTCAACACATTTTTTTTTAAATTATATGATTCCCATTACATCTTCGAATACCAACTATAAGTGGAATGCAACAATTATAATTTTTTGTATTCTTTATATATATCGGAACTATCAAGATAGGGGCCATAAACATTATCACAATGGTTAAAGTGTTATAACATAAGAGAATTGTACAACTTTTCTCTGATGTCTTGCCTTATGCAGTGTTAGAAAGTACAGATAAACGTTAATGCACAGTATATTTTTTGCAATATATAGATAATATGAACTTTCTGAGTTCTAAGTCGATAATTAAATCTAAACTTTCATCTTTATGGCTTTATTTCAATTAAACATTACCTGTTTTTATATTAATTTTGTTGTGAATATCACATGTAATATTTTCATTACCACGTTATATGATTGCTGTTTTGACGGATTTAATTTTAACATATAATCAGAGGATATTTTCAGAAGTACATTCAAATCAGAATTTATTTGATTCTTAACTGTTGCGTGGTCTGAAGGTAAAAATGATAAGTACAATTGAATCTCGTCTGCATAAAAATGATAATTACAAAAATTTAGACATTTATGAAAGTTTGAATTATATATACTGAATGTTGACCAACCTAAAATGCTTTCTTGTGGGACGCCTGTAGATACCTGAGCTGAGTAAGAAATAGTATTATCAATTTTGACGAGTTCTATACGATCACTCAGGTACGAGTCAATTTGTCGTGAGGCATCCTAAGTAAAACCAATATCATATAACACCACAAATAATGTTTTTTAATTGACGTAGTCAAACGCTTTTTAAATAGTCTATTAGTAATAAGGTTGTTACTTGACTTGGTTATTGTCATGAGCTCACAGAATATCAGTCACATTGCCCATAGCCCTAGTGCAGCTTATCCTGGTCTAAAACCAGATTTTTTTGTGGGACAAAATCAAATTTGTTTTTCTGGACTCGCAAATCTAAATTTTTGAAACTCTTTCTAGAACTTTTAATAATCAAATTAAAATTAATTCAATTCTTAAGGATCATTAACTTTTGATACCGAAATTTAGAAGGTGTTCTTCCACCTTATTGCATAATAACTGCTAATAGTGCTTTCACTAATGATATGAAGAATATAATTTTTAATAATATTGAAGTTTAATTTTAGCATTTACTATGTTATTGTCCTTAAGTGAGTTTATAAAAAATGTATAGAATTTATTTACATCTTCAAAACGCTCCGGAATTTCTTGTATTTTGGGAGGCCTGTTCTATTAGGTTCTTCCAATTTTTCTTTCATTGCATTTTTTGAAATTTTTGACTATAATATGCCCTAGCTCTCTCTCGGAGCTTCATTGTTAATTTTTATATTATCCGTTATTTATAGCGCAAATTTTGATTTTCTAATAGACATTTTTTTAATTATAACATGATATTATGTTTTAGGTACTTATTGGGGATCTTGGAAATCCATAATCTACAAATAGTGTTATATTTTCATTATTATCAATTATTTATGATCATTTATATTTCGACTAGAAAGCTTTACACTCCACAGCAACTGTTAATTTTGTACAGAGCTCAAATTCGACCAACTGCTCCTATGTTTGGGGTTCTGCTTCCAAACATACACTGCATTTGTTGGATTCTATTCAGAAGACAACTATTCGCCTGATTGGAGACCCGGAACTGACCAGCAACCTTGATTCGTTGGAACACCGAAGAACGGTTGGCAACTTGAATCTATTCTACAAGTGTTTTCACGGAAAGTGTTGGATGGATGTAGCCCGCTTAATTCCTCCCAGAGCGATGCATGCTAGAAAGACATGTCGCGCTAATACTTCACATCCGTATGAGGTTCAGCTTGTTACTCCTCGTACAACGCTTTTCAAGTAGTCTTTTATATGGAGAACTTCATCACTTTGGAATAATTTTCCCCAGACTGTGTTTCCGACCGAGTACAATTTACAATGATTCAAGACCAACGTGAATTGCTTTTTCCGCACACGTGTTGCTCCTGTAGCGCTTTAGGGATTTCCCTGCAGCACGTATGCTAGGCACATAAAAAAAACATATAAGGTGTTAATGATATATGTGAGGGAGCTAGACAAGTAGTTTCGTATGTGAAGTGTTTCATGTCTATTTTAGGGCTCTTAGAGTGAAGTTTTTTTTATTATTTTAAATTATATATAATATATATAAGAAGTTTAATGAAGTAGTGTAGGGGGCTATGGGAGATGCTTCATATATATCGTGTGGCGTCTAGAAGACTAAACCTTTTTTTATTTTCTATTTTCCGAGAATTTTTCGAAATATCAGGTTTCAGTTGTAAATAACTGAAGCTCACCCTCTGTGAAACTATGTTTTCTAATTAATACCTTACCATAACTTTTTAATGTGAATATCACTTATGAGTATACTCTTTTTAACCCTTTTTACTTCCATCGTTAATGGATAGACCTGTGAAAAATCAGCCTGTTTTCTCTGTCTCTTCGTATGTTGCCGCTATAATTACCGAACGAAACGAGATATTGATGTAACATTTGATACATTTATAATACTAGCAGTAGGGAAGAAGTTTGAGTTATAGCATTGGGGTAAAAGATCGATGAGTTTTTTGATCCAATTTTAACAGTTTATAGGGACTAAGTATTTTCAATCTTTCATATAAGTGATATAACGGATTTGTAACTAGGGAATTGGTATTAATGTTTTATGATTAATGTATCACCATACTTCTTCTTCAAAATGTCCAGTAGTAATGCTTAAATTATTTATTAGTGTGAGAAAATCATATTTAGTGTTTATTTTAGAGCGTGTATTTGCAAGGGACGTTTCAAATAAAAACGTGAGGAATTTTTAATTATATTTGTTAATTTTAAAATAACTACACACGCAAAAACCTACTATTTAATTGAAATCACGTACATAAAATTTGTTATCGTTTCATGGGCTTATTGTTGTGGCTATGTCTGTAATTAATTAAAAAAGATTGTAATGTAGTAAAAAGCAAAAAAAGAATTAAATCGTTATTATTAATAAATTTATTTCAGATCGTGCCTATCACCTATTATAGCAAAAATCTAGAAACCAAAAATAACCCTACTGCAAGCTGATTAATGTCATAGAGAAAATTGAACGCCTATCTTGAATTAGGGAGAGGTTTTAATCAAATTAAGTGCGTTTTTACAAAATTTACTTTATCGTTTAATCTTAGTATTGGCGGGATCATTTAAATATTCATATTTACAAATAAATTTTTTAACACAGTACGTTTTTTTTTTGTTTTTGAAAATAAATATTTTTTTATTGGTAACTATATAGAAGAAATAAACCGACCAAGTGCATGTCGAAATTGCGCAATTAGTGTTCCAAACGTTGATTGCTTTTAAAACACACCCCAAATTAGTTTCCAACAAAATTTGTTTCTGATCTTTGTTGAAAACTGATGACCTTGAATTTTTTTTTTAGATATACCAGATATATTTTTTTTTTATGGGTCTAGCACACGTGCTGCAGGGAAGTCCCTAAAGCGCTCCAGGAGCGGCACGAGTGCGGAGGAGCGGCACGAGTGCGGAGGAGCGGCACGAGTGCGGAACCGGCACGAGTGCGCTTCCGCACTCATTAAAGGTAATGCACTCGTGATAATTTTCATTCAATCGACTCCCTGTAGAGAATATTCCAGAATTTTTTCAAGACTTTTTAATGAGTTCTTTTCGACATAAGGGGAGGACAGCGATCTTTGGCAATTTTTTAAAAATAATACAAAGAAAAGTGTGCGCACGTATAACATGACATATATTTTTGAACTCGCGTTTTCACAAGCTTCCATTAGACACCCCACTCAATAACCTGGTAAATTTTCTTCCCTTCCGATTTCACCCCCCAAAACTAACCCTTTAAGTCAAAATAACTCCTCAGAACCACATACCTCTGATGGTGTCATCAATTCTTATATTAGTGAAAAATTGCATCTTTCTGTGTCAAATAATTTCGAAGAAAATCCGGTGTGGTAGATGGACAGACAGCACCAAAGTGATCTTATAAGTGTTCTGTGCGGCACACTTTTGACTTTCTATTATTTAATTAGAAAAGAGAATTAACCTGCTTATAGTACCTATAAAAATAGTAAAAAAATACTTTATTAAAGTTTGATTAAAATATCTAGGAAACCTATTGGCCACAAAGCTTTTGCAACCTAAATAGTGTTGAAGCATAACAAGGTGAATTATGGTAATAGTATAGGTTCAAAGTGCAAACACACATGAGTTATGGATCTAATAGACGACAAACTCTTGGATATGCACTCTGACTCTACAATAACATTGTATAATTTCGAAAAAACCTATAGAACTAGGTGTGACCCAAATCTATGGATGAAGGTGGAAACTGCGAAAAAGGCGACCGGTCTGGTCTATTATATAGATAGATTAAAAACTTCGAGCGGGGTAGGCTCTGGTATATATGCAGAAAAGCCCAAGTGAAACTGTATCATTTCACTAAGAGTAAGTGCAATAATACTCCAGACAGAAATTCATGCAAGACAAGTATGTGTTCACGAGAACATTCGACCACTATCGCAACCAAGAAATAAATATTCTATCAAACAGTCAAGCGGCTCTAAAGACTTTAGATGCCTATTAAACCAACTCCTAGATCCCCATGTACTGTAAATGTGACCTGTTATAACTATTCCCCACTAACAACAGGGTTGAACTACTGTAGGTTCCAGGACATTCGGGGATAAAAGGCAACGAAAAAGCGAATGACCTAGCAAGATTTGGAACTACAAAACCATACAGGGGCCCAGAACCAGCCAGTGGTATACCAAAACAGGTGATAAAAACGACGATCAACAGATGGTCAGCAACATCTAGATCGTTGACTCGCAACATCCGGCCAAAGAGATACGAGAAACGTAGTTGGCCACCCCCCAAAGAACCTAACAACTGATGTCCTTTGTTTAACAAGAGTCCAGACAAAACTAGTGGTGGGACTGATCATCGGCCACTGTCACTTGAAGAAACATTTACTTAAAACGGGTATCCACAAAGGTCCCACGATATGCAGATTATATGGTAAAGAGGAAGAAATCTCTGAGCACATCCTATACGAATGTGCGGCTTTAACTCGGAACAGACAGAAACCTACATCGTGCTGATAAATTACTATAAGGGGCTTGGCAGGAAACCTTCTTAAGACCAAGAAAGCAAAGCACAATAAGCTGAAAGGCTGCAGTACACTGACAGGCACAATGCCTACCCCGTCTACAACCAATCCACCAACCAAAGGTTCAGAGACAGAAATTTTCCATTTATTTCATTATTAGTTTTGTTAGTCAATATGTTTGAAGCCTTTCCTATGTTCAACTTATTTATAATGTAGAATTCATTATTTAATATGTTGGATTGTTATTCCTCATTAGGAAAAAATTAATTTCGATATTTACCTTGTGTACTTGTGTTTGAAAGCGAAATATTAGATTAATAATTTTGCTAATTTTTTAAACAGGTTATGGTACTCACCAAAATAAGTCACTTCGAAAAGTATAGCTCTTATAAAAGTTAATATCCTTAAAATTCTGTAAAACTTTAATTCCGTACACATCATCATATTTTTTGATTCTTATTTACTACTACTTGTCAATATTTTTAAAAAATTACATTTTAATAATGTTTTACAATGTTATTCCTGAAAATTTTCGTACCCATAGGGGCACCAGTTTTTTCCATTAATAACAGTGCAGATCTTTATGATTGAATGTTAATTTTTTCTAAACGAAATACGACAAATTGGCTGTTTTTTTAACACGTCCTCTCAGTTTTTTTATAAATCGAAATCGGTACATGA
This sequence comes from Pachyrhynchus sulphureomaculatus, assembly GCA_019049505.1. Taxonomy (NCBI): domain Eukaryota; kingdom Metazoa; phylum Arthropoda; class Insecta; order Coleoptera; family Curculionidae; genus Pachyrhynchus; species Pachyrhynchus sulphureomaculatus. The sequence continues at coordinate 74,559,659 of CM032455.1, forward strand.
CTTTCTGACATATATTTTGTGAGTAGCTGTTACAGGAAAATTTTACTATATCAGTTTTAGTTACCAACAAGGCAATATTTATCACAAATGTAATAAACAATATTGTGGACTGGTAGTAATGACGGCATGCTCCATTGCATTAAAATATTAAGTTTTCCAATAGAAAATTTAGCTATCCATTTTGGCAATTTCTTGGCAAATAAAATTATTACACTGGAATCACTATGGTTTTTACCTGTGCTGTTGCGTAGAAAGTTTTAGCCGAAATGAAAAACATTATATTCACAATTCAAGATTATTACCCATGCCAACTCAACCTTGGGTACGTGAGCGATGTTTTTGTGTACAACGAAACAGTCGCATTAGTCTAGGATGGACTAACTATATCTTTAGGTGGGTTAAAACAGGTTCTTTTCAAGTCTTAAGAACTATAATCAGATAAAAATAATATCCTAACTGAAAAACACCCTTTGCATGTATAGGCATGATATATTGATTTTGCGACATCAGCAACATTGCGGTCCAAACCAGAAAAAATTATATACAAAGTGCGTGACAAAAAGTTGACAACTATTATAGGAATTAAAAAAAGCCTTCACCTACTAATAACTTTAACTTATATAACTCACAGATAGGATGCCTCACAACCAATATTTGAAAGGATTTGAGAATTGCTTTCATTATGTAGTACGTGAGTACATAGTACTATAGCTACGAATTTAACTGATTTATAGGACGTGCATTTATAATAAACTGTAATTTTTGTTGGATGGATTTGAAAAATTCTTGTCCAAAATCTTATTTTTATGACTATCTAGGGTAGTGTATGTATCATTCGCGTTCTCAAAAAGCTTATACAGGGAATGTATAATAATTGGCCATTATTTTGTTGCAGCAACACTACCATGTAATGTAAAATTTAAAGTTCCATGGATAATATATATGGTATACCTTTTATACGTATCTAGGGCATTGTGGTCCAAACCAACTGATTTATAGTATAACCGTGAACAAATGATTTTACCTTAATAATGTTAATTTCCAATCCACTATTTTTAGTTAAAACAACCAGTAAATGTGTTTTTTTTTTCACCAAAAATCTCTCTTTTCCTTTTTCGGCGACAATATGTAGGTAGATATAGTCGATGTTAAGCAGTATTATAATTATAAGGCATAATATACAGAAAATTTAACCAATTTTAAGGTCAACGAGTCTTAAGAAATATTTGCGGGAGTTTTTGGAGGGCAAAAAGAATTTTTGGTCTACGTTAAATTCACCTAAATATCAGCTGTAACATTTTAGAAAATGATTAAAGGTGTGCCTCTTCACTTCTTCTAAATTCGGTTCAATAAAAGTAAGAATCGGTTTTATATTTCAAAAATTTTTAGTAAAATTTCTTCTTCTCCTTATATCGTCCTTTATCAAGATTGCTTTTATGACGAAGCTGACTTTCTAGTTAGCTTTTACTGCTTTTGTCAGTCTTCACTAACGTTATAGGTTTATTTTTGTTGGCTTCCCTGTGGGCAGGCCTGGGATGATGAAATGACGGTTAAATTTCGGAATGGGCTGTGAGAAACATCAGCATTAACATTACTGTGAAATTTTTTGGAGGTTTCGAAGTTATTCAAATCATTTTTTGATCCTTCCTCCTTCTTCCCTTTCTTTTTTGCTTTTTTTCAGCAAAAACATTTTCATCGTCTAGGATCATATCTTAATTATCAGTTTACATAGCTGTTGTTTTTTCTTCTTTTTTGGTTGTTACTTATTCGGTTTTAGCTCTTTTTATTGCATCATTCGTTATATTTTTAGTGTTCCGTATGGAACACTTATAAGATCACTTCGGTGTCCTGAACTCTGTTTCTACCGCTTCTATTCTATGGGATGCTTTTTAGTGTTCCGTACGGCACTCTTATGGGTTCACTTCGGTGTCCATCTAAATATCTGTCTGTCTGTCTGTCTGTCACACTCGATTTTCTCCGAAACTATTTGATATAGAAAGTTGAAATTTGGTAATAATATAGGAATTGATGGCCTCATCAGAGCCAAGTAGTCTTGACTTAAGGGGTTAGTTTTAGGGGGTGAAATCGGAAGTGAAAAAAAATTTTTTTTACTAGGTCGTCGAGTGTGGTGTCAAATGAAAGCTTGTGAAAAGACGAGTAAAAAATGTATATATAATGTAATTTTTGTGCGCACTTTTCTTCGTTATATTTTTAAAAAAATCGCGAAAAATCGCTGTCCCCCGCCTTATCTCGAAAAGTACTTATCAAAAAATTTTGAAAACATTCTGGAATATTCTCCACGGGGTGTAGATTGAACGAAAATTATCACGAGTGCATTACCTTTAATAATTTTTCTGGTATTTAAAAAAAAAACAAAAATTTCAAGGTCATCAGATTTCAGTAAAGATTCGAAACAAACTTTGTTGAAAACTCATTTGGGGTGTGTTTTGTGAAGTCACTGATCATTTTATGCATCTGTAACAAAAATTTTTATTTTAAAAGCTATCAACGTACCGAACACTAATTGCGCAAGTTCAACTTGCACTTGACCGGTTATTTACATAGTGTTTTGATTTAGGCTGTGAATGAATTCGGTTCCAGTGGAACTTTTAGTATATTTATCCTAGTCCTTTGTGTGTCCAGAACATGCGGGACGTCGACCAATGTTGATTGTATTAGCACGATGATTGGATTGCTTATCATATCTGTGCATAACTCTAAGCAATTTTCGAACCCCACCCATTCCGCTTGCTCCAGGTTGTTTACTTTTTGCTCCATTCTAGCGTCTGTCTCGTGCTGCTAACCGACGACTGCTGATAAAAATTAAGTATTTAAATGAGATAATATCACAGTTCTCGGTAGAATTTGCCTCGTTAATAGCAGAGGGAATTTTTATCTGGCTCTAAATTTAAATATTCTGATACCTTCAAGAAAAATGTCTTAACTGATATTTTCTAAGGCCATACATCAGACCACCACGCCTTCTATTTGTGATTTGTCGATAATGATTTTAAAATAGGAGTAGCTTTCTGAGGATTTGAAAGCTACTTGTTCACATTTAATTTTTGAAATCCCATTTTTAATGAACCAATATCATGACTTTTTTAATTTTAGAACAAGTTTGTAGCATTTCAATTTTGACTGGGACTGACTAAAACTCTGGACATAATTTTTTCCCTTTCATTATACTAGATGTCATTTTTCCATGGATCACTATGTTGATAAAGAATTTGGTATTAAAAACCTTTGTATTTGATTTCCGTCTGTTCTTTTTGTTGACCATGTTACCTTCTTTATATAGCTGTATTGCCTCCTTTAGGAAATTAATATTTTGTTGCTGGATCTAAATACTGAACACGTTCTAGTAATTGCTGATGTTGATATAAATAATATAAGTAGATAATGGCGAAATCGCTCCGACACTATCCCCTGTTAAATTTGAATTTACTATTTTTGTTGCTTAACTAAAAAATTTTAATAATAATGTTCGACTTGCAGTTAGTTGTACCGGGTCCTACTAAAATCTCGATAACTTTAGGGGATTGTAGGAAATGTTACTGAAAGTTGTTTAGAATTGTCCTTACAATTCCAAAATTTGATAAGCCACGGAGAAAGCAGAAGTCGTTAATACTGTTCTTTCTGTAATGTGTATCTTTCTTATCACCATTATACCAAATTTAACTTTCGTACCTAAGACCTCTTCATCATTGTGCCGAGGACACTAACATCGTTTATGAAACAGGTTTTTTTATGTCTCGACATAAAAAACATCTAGTGAGGACTTTATTCAATAATTAGTCATTACATCGTTTAATATATTTCAACGTTTACTAGTATTACAAAACAAAACGACGATTATCGACGTGGCGGCCCGTGGCTCCGTGGAGCAGTACTTGCGTGCGGTGCAGGTCTCGGGATCAAATTCCGGCAGATCGGGATTTATTAATTTGCTTAAGTATGTTTGGCCTGGCCACGAACCGAGGTAGTAGTTGTTTGCATAAATGCATTAATGCCTGTGGCAGCACTGTTGCATTATCTAGCAGGTGCGGTGAAATACAAAAACTTATGTTGCGGCACTTGGACAACGTTAACGGGTATTACGACATCTTCTCCGATATCCTAAGGATGTGAAAAAAAGGTAAAAATCCCTACTCAGGCGGGGGGAAAAAATTAAATTTATTACAATAAACTAATTTCCTTTAATAGAATTTTGAAGAAATTCTCCTAGATGAAGTCTGTTATAATTTATTTGTTGAAAGAAAGACTGAACCGTCTAGACCACAGAGTTTGTTAATGAATAAACATTTACGAAAGGAACCTAAAAAGAACATGTTAGTGTCGCTTCGAGAGACAATAAACAATTATAAACTTGTTTAAAAATTGTCTACTTACATTTAAAAAAGAAAATTCAAAATTTCACTACAAAATTAAAAAGTTGTAAAACCCAAAATTTTACCATTTAACACAAACCAAAAATATGAATGATGATTTGACAGCAGAAAAAATTTAAACTTCAAATTTGTCTATATTATTTAAACAAATTCACAATATGGGCCACGCACGATATTGGTTGCCTGTATTGTTCAGATATAAACATGTAGTGTTGTGAGCGACCTTCAGCAAAGACTCTAAATTATTTAGTTTATTCCTCTTAACTGCACTATAGGTATTTTAAAATTTATATTAGTGTCAAAGCCATGTAAGATTTGAGGTGTTTTTTATTCCAGTTTTAAAAGATCGACCAGTTTAACCTACGTACTGTACGTTGCAAGCAACATGGGTCAACATAAACAAATTTTTAATGGTCAAAATAACGCCCGTTATTTCATAGAAAAATAAATCCAGATTAGAGTAGGATTAGAGATCGTGGTTCTCGAGATAATACCGTGTTCAATATGAAGTGACTGTCCTACGTTTCGCCTACAATTGCAGGAGGCATCTGCAGGGATTTTAACTCTTCGAGGCTGGAACACTGAATGGGTTCGAGGAAGCACAAGTCAACTATTTATGCCTGGCCAGGGTTGACCGAGCCATGACCCAGTGACCCGGTTTTCTATGTGTGATCCCAATTCTAACTTGATTAACTTTCGTCTGTAAAAATTGGAAACAGAAGCAAGAACTTCTGTTTTTCTTCCATTGGTAGTACGACCTGTAGAATGTTGATGTTCAGCTACTGCTGATTGTCCAATTTGCTTCTTTCTAATACCCCTTTCATGGTCCTTAATTTTAGTTGCGATTGATCTTCCAGTGTCTCTTACATACACCGTATCACATGAACAGGGAATTTTACAGATACCTTCTTTTTGTAAACCAATGGTGTCTTTTGGTGATCTCAAATATTGCCCAATTTTCTTACAAGTGTTGAAGATTGTGGGCATATTGGATCTTTTAAATATTTTGACTATTTTGTTTATAGTATTGTAAAACTGCTTTATCTACTGATGGATGCTTATTTTGTATGAGAGCCGGATTTTTAAAGCGTTTAAACGAACGTTAAATATTGGCAGCGCAACATCAGTTTAAAGCACTGGTCAGTTTATCGGTTTCAGATGAGATAGAATTTTCATCATATATTGATCAAGCTCTATATACTAATGAGTTAATAACGGATAGTTTTTGAGAGGAATCATGGAGTGAATTAGCATTCATATGTCTACTGGTATGAGTTGACTTTCTATGAACCGAATGTTCCAAGACTCCGTTGCTTTTTCTTTGTACCAGTACATCCAGAAAAAGATAGATATCATGTAACTGAGTTTCCATTGTAAATTGTATACTTAAATGTTGTTGATTGTTGGTGATTCAAAAAATCATTTAGATTTTCTTCACCATGTGGTCAGATAACAAATATATCATCAACATATGTGTACCAAAATTTTTGTGTTAGTACAGCTGAGCTCAAGACAATCTCTTCAAAGGCGACAACAGGAGACAGCGGAAAACACATGGTTGCTCTTGAAGTTTGTTGATAAAATGTTCCTTGAAAAATAAAACATGTAGACGAGAGACATGCTTCTATTAAATTTACCAAAGTTGAATACAAGTGATTATGTCGAAATATGCCTAATATTATAGAAATTGAATCGTTAAGTGGAAGATTTGTGAATAGTGATCGAACGTCAAAACTGACCAAAATATCTATCGGCACCCACTTTATACTTTTCAACCTCCAAATAAAATATTTTGAATTTTTAATAAATAAACTAGTTTTTTCTGCGAAAGGATTTAAAAGATTTGCAAGATACTTACCTATTTTATAAGTTGGAGGGCATTGCATTGATGATGGGCAGTGTGGTGTATTGGTCTCATTTTGGGAGCCCGAGTTGCCCGGCTTAAGAGATGCTTTTCTGCAGAGGTTAAACTACAGGCATTAATTAAGGCTATAATTCCTCTCTCGCTCTTACCAGACACAGTTCTTCTGCTGTGGGGTTGAGCCTTGGTGGTTTGGTATGTTTCATAAATAATAATCGCTTTGAAACAGCTATAAAGCTGTTTCAAAGCGAATGATCTCGACTAAGTCAGGTGGTAGTTTTCTAATCGATGCTTCAACACTGGAGAATATTTCTTCGACTGAAAAGTTCTTAGCCAAAATAACGACGTTCTGGTCTTGGGCCAAGATAGATTTTTGCGCGGCAGTTAACCGAGTTGTAACTGGGTGGACTAAGGTATTTTGTAGCAGATCTACAAGTTTCTTCTATTTTGGCGAAATATTTAACTCCTGTTCCGCTTCTGAGTGACTTGTTTTAAATCTTTTCTTAGGATCATTGCTTAAATACATTGAGTTTGCTTTGTTTTATTTTAGTAGTTTGAAATTAGAAAATATTTTCTGAATAGGATAGATTCAAAAATCTTAGTACAAATTTTAAAAATGCTATTTTTTGACATAGAAAATTGAAAGTTATGCTAAAAAGAATTTATAAAGAACTCAGTACTTTTAGGTTAGGTTTTCTTCATATTACTAACGTTGTTTTCAAACAAGTAAAATAAAATTAAATTTGTTAACTAGACCACGTCTGTTTTCATTAATATGTATATTAAAGTTTTCTCAGCCGATACATTGACATTTAGCACCGTTGTTTTTGACTGTGGCCAAGAGAGTTAATTCGATGGCCCATGGGTGTTTGATACTTTTTCATCAAGTTACAAGTATTAAGGTTATTTGAGAAAATAAGCCAGCTGTTGCAGAAATAAGTTTACTACTTATGTTTCAAGTTTCTCGAGCTTAGGACTTGAACAAATATAAGCACTGTTCTTTTTCCGAATTCTTTTGATAAAAAAAATGATAAGAGTACATTGATGTTTTTGGTGAGATGTCAATACTTTTTGGCAATTTATTTTGCATCTAAAAATACTCACTTGCTGTAAGTTTGAGAACATTAAAGCAGTATTAGTTAATTGGTTATTAGTATACCTGTTGCACTGTAACGAAATTTCTATGTCTACATTTGGAACATAGCTGGGGATCAGAAATTCGTATAAATGAACTATGTTAAAAATATCACAAGTACCATCTGTATTATAAGCATTAAAAACTGTTTGTAGCGCGAATCAAATATATTTTTTTTTTATTCTGCCCACTTTATAGCTGGGTAAAATATGGAATTTTATTTTCGGGTTATTCAAATAAAATTTTTGTTTCTTGTTTTCCAAGAAAATAATAAGATAAATAGAAATTTTACAAGTTTATTAGAACATTGGTGCTTTAGATAGTGTGCGATTCTCTTTTAAACATAATGTTGTCTTTAAATACTATTTAATCTTTAATAGCAACCACACATGCACAGTTTCCTTAAAAGTAAAAAAAAAACGGTCATGTGCAAGTTGGATCAGCACAATTAGTGTCCCATACCGTGATTGCCTTGGGAATAAAATAAAATCCTTACCTAGGCTAAGTTAGTTAGGTCCTTGATCCAATATGTATTTTCACGTTTTTTTGTTAGTCAATAATGTGTAATAGTTACAGCATCTTAGCTATCTAGTAGCCAATAAATCAATCTAGCAATTCAAAATCAAGTGTAAAAGAGATATTTACTACCTAAATATTTGTTTATTTATAAACAAATAAAATAAAATTAGTACTGCGCACTTGTGATAATTTTCACTCAATCTACACTTTATGAAGACTATTCTAAAGTTTTTTCAAAATTTTTTGATCGCCAGCACTGGTCTGTTGATCGCCGTCTGTCACCACGCCACAAGCGAGTTTCTTTCGCCAGCTTCCTTTTTTCACAACCTTATATAATGTAGCCTATGTTCACTCCAAAAGTCCAGGCTACATACCAGTCAAAAATTTTTTAAAATGGGATCGGTAGTTTCAGAGATTACATTCAAGAAATAAACAAATATTCAAATTTTACTTTGTTATATTAATATATATATATATATATATATATATATATATATATATATATATATATATATATATATATATATATAAATTGGAAAAGTGTGTGCATAGTGTTGTGTTGTTGTGTTCAATATGTCAAAATTTATACCGAACAAAGAGCATTCGCGGACAGCATTAATTTTTTGTTTTCATTTGAAGAAAACTGATGTTGAATCATACCGATTATTTCGAGAAGCTTATGATGAACATGCTCCATCGCAAAATACGTGTGAATGATGATTTCGGCGTTTCAAAAGTGGTGACTTTGATGTTGCAGACAAGGAACGTGGAAAACCGCCAAAAAAAAAAAATACGAAGATGTGGAATTGCAAGCATTGTTGGACGAAGATGATTCGCAAACACAAAAACAACTCGCCGAGCAATTGGGTGTTAGTCAACAAGCTGTTTCCAATCGGCTACGAGAGATGGGAAAGATTCAGAAGACCGGTAGATGGGTACCACATGAGTTGAACAACAGGCAAATGGAAAAGCGCAAAAACACATGTGACATTTTGCTCGCTCGGGACAAAAGGAAGTCGTTTTTGCATAGTATAGTTACAGGGGCTGAAAAATGGATTTATTTTGAGAATCCCAAGCGCAAAAAATCGTGATAGACCCAGGCGCACCATCCACATCGACCGCAAGACCGAATCGCTTTGGCAGAAAGACGATGCTCTGTGTTTAGTGGGACCAGAGGAGCATGGTCTATTATGAGCTGTTAAAACCTGGGGAAACGGTTAATACTAAACGTTAACAACAACAATTGACCGATTTGAACCTTCGCTGCTTGAAAAAAGACCAGAATACCGAAAGAGGCAACACAAAGTCATTTTTCTTCAAGACAATGCTCCATCACATAGGGCAAAACCAGTTCGCGACACGTTGAAAGCTCCCAGCTGGGAAGTTCTACCCTATGCGGCTTACTCACCAGACTTGGCTCCTTCCGATTACCACTTGTTTGCATCGATAGGTCACGCACTTGCTGAGCAGCGCTTTGGTTCGTACGAAGATGTAAAAAAATGGCTCGATGAATGGTTCGCAGCAAAAGAGGAAGATTTTTACTGGCGTGGTATTCACAAATTGCCCGAAAGATGGGAAAAATGTATTACAAGCGATGGAGCATACTTTGAATAAAGCACTTTTTATTATTCTTCCGAATTTAACATGTTTTTTTTAGAAAAAAAATCCGCTATATATATATATATATATATATATATATATATATATATATATGTATATACAAAAAAATGCACATTAGCAAAATAGCTACCATTAACGTAATAAACTAGATATTTTTAACACATACAATAACATACATTAGTTTTTTTTGTTGAAATGTTTATTTAACAGATACTATATAACACTAACATGTTACGTACACTTAAGAACAAATGTGTTTTATTTTGTTTTAGGTGAGTTGCTGTATCTATTACTTTTCTAAATCGGTAAGTACACCCATCAACCAAGTTTCCGCCACTTTTATGCTATTAAATTAAACGTATATTTATTATAAAGTCTATAACACCTAAAACTTCCTAATCGACATATCTATTATTAGTTGGAGTTGGTCTCATTATATTTTATAATACACTACGTATCCAACAAAACTACAATGCATAAATTAGTTCTCATTTAAAAAATGTGGTATGTTTCTTAAAATTTTTTCGATTTTTTTATTATCTTTGCAAAAATAGAAATCAAAAGAAAGCTAAGAAAATGTTAGTTAGCCAATAGAACTGGATTCTCAATAATGTTTTAAATATTTCTGGATTATGTTTTGATCTAACAGTTATAATACTAAAGGTATTAAATAAATTTGGAGGTACTTGCAAGAAGTGTAGTTAGGATTAAACTAGAGATGTAACATATATCCAATCTACTTGGCCAAAATCGGGTACTCGGCTGATTTGGCCGGGTCCACGGTTTGACCGGGTACCCAGTTTGGCCGAATACTTCATTACCTCAGAAAATAGTCTTTCGGTAAATATCGAAGAAGCTGGTGCTGAAAGAAACTTAAGAGTAAGTTCTCGTAACCAAGACAAATTCTTAAAATTAATCTGCCTTCATAAAAACGGACTTGCTTTACGACTCAATGGCAACCTGAACTCTGTTTCTACCGCTTCTATTCTATGGGATGCTTTTTAGTGTTCCGTACGGCAATCTTATGGGTTCACTTCGGTGTCCATCTAAATATCTGTCTGTCTGTCTGTCTGCCACACCGATTTTCTCCGAAATTATTTGACATATAAAATTAAAATTTGGCACAAATATAGGAATTGATGACCTAATCAGAGCCGTGCAGTTTTGAAAGTTAAATTGTGACTTGAGGGGTTAGTTTTGGGGGATGAAATTGAAAGTGAAAAATTTTTTTGCCAGGTCTTCGAGTGGAGTGTCAAATGAAACCTTGTGACAACACGAGTTCAAAAATATATATGATGTAATACTTGCGGAGACTTTTCTTTGTATTATTTTAAAAAAGTGGCCAAAAATCGCTGTCCCCCCACCCTATCTCGAAAAGTACAGTTCAGGAAATTTTGAAGAAATTCTGGAATATTCTTCATGAAGTGTAGATTGAGCGAAAATTATAACTAGTGTATTACATTTGATAATTTATCTGGACAATATGGTGGAGGTTCTTCAATATACTTTTCAGTATATTACTGAAATGAGAATAATTTGATTTTGTTTGTTTATAATTAAACAAATATTTAGGTAGCAAATATTTATTTTACACTTTTATTACTAGATTCAAGATTAAGCTAGATTGATTTGTTGGCTATTAGCTACCTCAGATGCTATAACTATTATACATTACTGACCAAGAAAAAAACGTAAAAGACATATTGGATCTTAAGATCATATACATGCCATGGACCTAATTAACTTAGTCTGGCTAAGGATTTTATTTTATTTTAAATGCAATCACCGTACGGAACACTAATTGCGCAAGTCCGACTTTCACTTGGCCGAGTTTTTTTTATCTCTGCTTGGACCAATATTACAGAATACATCCCAAATATATGCTGAGTTTTTTTTAAATAATAAGCGGTACATCGTTCGAGGAGTCTGATTCCGATACTGATACAACATCTACATCTGGTTCAATATTTACCTTTTACGGTATTGCTTGTTTGAAGTATGTTAAAATGTTTTTTTGTCCTGCTCTCTGTTAGTAAAATATGCATTTTTCAACCTTGGATCCAGGCACGTGTTAATTATATAATTGTTATTGGTTTCAATATTTACAAATCTCTGACTCCAAACTTCATCCCACATAGAACTGACTAACTGACTCCAAACTTCATCCCACATAGAACCTACAGCAGGAACCTCGATTTCCATTAAATATTTATTTAATGACAACAGTTCTAGTATTATACACCGTGAACTCCAGAAATGCTTGGTATTTTGTTCAAATTGTTGTGAAAGCTCTAGTAACGTTTTAATTAAGTCTCACTTATTTGGGGTCAAACAAAAAAGTGAATCATATTTAGCAGCAACATAGCTGGATAGCTCCTCTTTGTTCAGAAATCCTCTCCAATAAATAAGTCCAGCATATAGGTACATCTTGTACCATTTTCTTTAATCCAGTGTTAAAATATGAGTTTGTTCTAATTTCATTCTGGAAGGAGATAAGTTGTTTAAATGAGTTACAATCCTCCTTCGAACACATAATTTTCAGATTTTTGCACTTTTAGGAAGTTAGTTACTACCAGTTGTTGAGTATGTCTAAAACATTCAGATTCATTATTTACTCCTGAGTCTCTTGTACTTTTTTTAAAGTTAATCCCACTATCTCTAATCAATAGGTGAACTCTTGTGTTGTTTGTATTATTTTCTTCAAATATCTGATTTAACTTATAACACTCTTGTTATTTACATCAGATGTCCACTTATCTGTTGTAAAGAAAAAGAAATCAACACCTGGTAGTAAGTCAGCAATTTGAGTCTTACATTTTACGTATATTTTGGAAATGAGGTTTTGGCTAAGAACTGGTAGGCTTGGAATATCATATTTCGCCTCAATTATAACAAGTAGGCTCTTGAACCCTAAAAAAATAAGTCTTTAGACTTTTTGCGTTTTTATTTTTTAACTAGAAGAATATTTTGCTGGCATATTTTTTGATAAAGAAAGAGGAAGAAAATTATTTTCAAAATAATGTATTGTCACCTTTATCCTTTAAGTTATAGGTAAATTTACACACAATACTATATCATTTTTACTCTTTCTTATATTTTGTACAAACAGAAAGGCCGGTTGTCCAAGGCTTTCATTTCTCCTATTGCCGTGTATACAAATTTTGCTTTGGGATCATTTGTATTCCACTATTTGGTTGTCCCAGAATATTCTCTACTATTAACTTGTTTTAAATTTCCAGAGGTTTGATGGTCCGGCTTCGTTCTTCATTGGTCAAACTAGCCGGATGTTTAAACTTTAAGTATTTGCATAAAGATGAAGTACTAGCTTTTTTCCCAAAACTCGCGTGATTTTTACGCTACACAACCAACATACTTTTTTAAATTCATCTTCCTCATCAAGTAAAAAGTAATTTCAGACTTTTCTCATTTTAAAACCTAACAATCGTTAAAAAGACCGGGAGGGGGACATAAAAAAATAGTAAAAAATCTATAAATTATAATTACCTTCTCTGAAAGCCCGAAGTATTTGATATGACTAGTGGTACGTGAGAAAATAGAGACTTGTCAGTTATATTGAGAGAGCCGACAATACTTGATTTAGAGTCTGAAATAAATTTTTCATGTTGCTGTTGCCTGAACTAACCTGAACTAAATTTGTAAAACTTCAGTGTTTTTACACAGACAAACTAAATACTGTGACATATATCATGTAATACAAGGCATACATATATAATATCAGTAATAAAAGATATCAAACTTCACGATATATGTCTCGATATTTAGAATTATTTATACTATAATTGGAAAAAACTGTGTCTGGTGAGTAATAACAAAATGTGTACTAACGGTACTACGTGTACATACCAGACGCAAAAATTTGTTTTAGAGTATTTAATGAAAATAGAGCTAACGTACAATTCTTGTATGGCAAATCAAAACACAAACTTTTCATAATTTACTCAATCGTTAGGTATTTTAAAATATTGTTAAAATTATTGAAATGTCAATGGACTATTAAATAACTGCTCCTTAAACAGTGGGAGAATTAATAACTGAAATGATAAATTAGGATTGTGTTTCGTATTAACTAGGTATCACACCTCCCCCTCTCTTTGTTAATATGCATGTATGTTAGGGACAGGCCGTAAAAAAGAATGTATTTTATAATTTCTTACCTTAAAATTGATGAGAACTTAAAATTGGGGTAGCATTCAATTTAGATTCGTCTTCTTCCATCATTGCCATGTAGGCACATTCGGGACTGGTCGGAGAATAAAACGAAGCGCCATTTCTCTTAGGTCCAGTCAACATGGGAAATCTGAGTCGCGCTTGTCGATGGGCTGCTGTTAATTTTGGTCCGTTAGCTGGTCTATTCGGAGTTAGGTTAGCTTCTTTAAGTTTTCTTCTGACTGTCCAATGACTGACAGCCTAACCACTAACTTGTCGAAGCTCCTGCTGGACCTCAACGCCGGTCAAGTGACGATTTCTTCGAGTTGTGTTGATAATGAAGCGGCCGTCTCGCTCCGAGGTACACCTTCTTTTTTTCGTTCCTGGTCTCCGTGTAAAGGCACCAGTCTCTTGGTAACATCTGTAGACTCTAGAGACAGCTGACTGGCTCAGGTGCAGTTGCGCAGCGACTACAAATTGGCTATGCCTTTCTTGCAATAGGGCAATGATTTGTGCCCTTTCTTCCGGAGTGGTATCCATTTTTTGATGACGTAATTAGTGAGCAGTCTTAGCAGAGATGATGTTCCGATAAAGGAACTTGAACCGAAAATGCAGTTGCATGTGTTTTTATAGGAATGAATAGCGCGGACCGAGTACGTTACTGAGCAAGCAAAAATGGTTCTATTGAGTAAAACTGTTTTAATCAGTAAAATTTTTTGGAAATCCAAATGTTGTTGGTATTATAGGAAAGAGTAGAAAAACAGCATTCTAATAACATCAGAAATAATACCACTGTTTGAAAATTAAATTCAAGGATCGGTGTTAAATGAAGCAAAATTATTTGATTCGATTTTATTGCTTACCAGTGTGTATATATATATATATATATATATATATATATATATATATATATATATATATATATATATATATATATATATATATATATATATATATAGTCGACGAGTAATGAGTAACAAATGATAGCAATAACATAGACCTCTGATTTCGTCCACGAGCTACTAGACAATATTATTTTTATGTCGATTAATTTCAAATTTGCTACTGAAATTACCCAATTTTGCCAGATGACGTCCATATCTTGACGTATACTTGTGCCTGCAAACTGTTTTTTTCATCTATCGTGAAAGTGCTATACTGTTTGTCTAGCAATAGAATACTCTTCGTTATGTATCCACACTTTAGTAAGTCTCTAGTGCCTACCGATTATATACGACTATTCCACTAACGGTTTAATCAGACTGATAGTTTGACCGCTGTTTAGATTTGTTCTGAGTCTACAAGCATGCATCGCTTTACGGCCAAATAGCTTAACTGCTATTATAATTACCTATACTTAGATAAATATTATATTCAGTATTCAGAAATAATATTATCAGTCTAAGAAACGATTACACAGCCCCACAAAAAAAAAAAAGTGGGGTATACTTTTGATGCGATATATCAGATCCGTAGTATTTTTGCCCGCTGATTACGAATCTGACGTCAGAATATCGCCATCACATCTCAATTTTTTTCTAACCTCAAAAAATAGTTAAAAATTAGTAAAAATTAAGAAAAATATACTCCTAAAAAATTGATTCAAGCTTTTTCATGAATCCAAAGATGTATTAATATGTATTCGGACACGCTAAGCTAATATTCATCGGTTGGATTAAGCCATACAGTTCTGTTTTCTTTCTAACCTCAATAAATCAGACAGATATAGTGCTTCTCGAATGCAAAAACGAATTCAAATTAAAATTCAACCGATTCTCACCAAATTTGGTACACGGGGGTGATCATGAATCTGAGGTCGGATTTGCAAAATTCAAAATGGCGGATCCAAGATGGCGGACAAAATTTTTGAAAACCAACCGATTCCTACCAAATTTGGTATACAGTTGGGGAATCCTCAAACCTGATACTCTTAAACCCTAAACCCTGAAACCTTAGATTCCCGCACCCTGTAACCTCAAAAAATAGGCCTCAATAACCCTGTAACTTTAAAAATGAGACCCAATAAACTCAAAACCAGGACTTTTAAACCATATACTCTCAAATAGTAGACCCTTAAGCCCTAGAATTGCGAAGGTTAGACCCGCGCCTAACTTTCCTTTTTTTGGCTGTATCTTGTTCTTTTTTTTCCGCGAATGACCTATTCAAAGGCTTTCTGCCCAAACGCTTGTGAGGACTTGTTTCTCTTTTTAGCGACCAGCAATAGTCCGCTAGCATATGGTCATCCCATCGTCCTTGATACCGATTTTCTATGATTTTCAGATCTTGGTGAAAACGTTCCCCGTAACAAATAATTATTTGTTGTTACTAAAATGAATAAAGTTGAAAAAGCTGCTTGGCTTAGTTTTAAAGAAAGTCGCAACAAACTTTTTGGGAAATAATAAAAGTCCCAAGTACAAAGAAATAGTCGAGAAAATGGTAAAAAATTTTCAAACATTAGGTTGCTTAATGAATCTAAAATTACATTTCCTGGACTCCCACATCGATGATTTCCCAGATAATCTTGGTGACTACAGTGAGGAGCAAGGGGAACGTTTTCACCAAGATCTGAAAATTATAGAAAAATCGGTATCAAGGACGATGGGATGACCATATGCTAGCGGACTATTGCTGGTCGCTAAAAAGAGAAAACGAGTACTCAAAAGCGTTTGGGCAGAAAGCCTTTGAATAGGTCATTCGCGGAAAAAAGAACAAGATACAGCCAAAAAAAGGAAAGTTAGGCGCGGGTCTAACCTTCGCAATTCTAGGGCTTAAGGGTCTACTATTTGAGAGTATATGGTTTAAAAGTCCTGGTTTTGAGTTTATTGGGTCTCATTTTTAAGGTTACAGGGTTATTGAGGCCTATTTTTTGAGGTTACAGGGTGTGGGAGTCTAAGGTTTCAGGGTTTAGGGTTTAAGAGTATCAGGTTTGAGGATTCCCCAACTGTATACCAAATTTGGTAGGAATCGGTTGGTTTTCAAAAATTTTGTCCGCCATCTTGGATCCGCCATTTTGAATTTTGCAAATCCGACCTCAGATTCATGATCACCCCCGTGTACCAAATTTGGTAAGAATCGGTTGAATTTTAATTTGAATTCGTTTTTGCATTCGAGAAGCACTATCTGATTTATTGAGGTTAGAAAGAAAACAGAACTGTATGGCTTAATCCAACCGATGAATATTAGCTTAGCGTGTCCGAATACATATTAATACATCTTTGGATTCATGAAAAAGCTTGAATCAATTTTTTAGGAGTATATTTTTCTTAATTTTTACTAATTTTTACCAATTATTTGAGGTTAGAAAAAAATTGAGATGTGATGGCGATATTCTGACGTCAGATTCGTGATCAGCGGGCAAAAATACTACGGATCTGATATATCGCATCAAAAGTATACCCCACTTTTTTTTTTTTGTGGGGCTGTGTTATCAAGATAAAATAAAAAGTGGTGATATTTTTATTTTACTATATTTTTATTCTACTCTATTTTTACTTTACCATAGTTTTAACCATATGTATTCCTAAAACTATCTCTATCTCTCATTTTTTTCATTTTAACTGGAATATTGTGTTTTATGTACCATTCGTAACGAATTATACCCATTGTAAATAGTTATTTCCACCATTCTAGGCGTCAAGTTTTCTTCAAAATCCGGTTTTTGTACTTTAGAAGAGTATGGTATTATAGACAAATGGACTGATATAGTTTTGAAACTTAAATTGTCAGTCAACGGGAAATAAAAATTCCTAGATCAAAGAATTTTAAACGCACAATTTTATTGACATATTTTATGGTCAGCGTTATCGACTGTTATATATATATATATATATATATATATATATATATATATATATATATATATATATATATATATACATACACGCTGATCAGTGTTGTTTTAGCTAGGTAGTTGCAGACATTTTTCCATCGTCCTATTTGGCCTTATCGATCCTCACTGATGACTTTTCCTTTTTAACACAAACGAAAAAAGAGTAATATTTTCTATTTATAAAAATAAATTACAATAGATAGTAGCTTACCATAGGCTAAGATCTCCCCCATTGTCGTGACAGAAAAAACGAATTACCTTTATTATATTTGGATTAATGTATTTTCTGTGATAATCAACTATCGTGCGTTACTGTTCTACTTATTTAATGGAGTTGCCCTAATAAGTAATCATATTGATTAGTTTCGTTTTTGTAAAGTTTTAGGAACGTTTTTTTAATCTCAGAGTAAAGTTAATAACAGTTTGGTCGTAGCAAGAATATATTACTAATAAAGTTTTAAGTTAGTAACTTGAGTGCACTATATTACCCAACAAAATCAATCAACCGTCATAAGACCAACGTTTAATTTATTGTTGAAACAACGTATGCTGTAGTCCAAGAATTGACATCGGAGGAATTCAATAATTTAACAACCAGTTTTTTGACTGTTGCAATCTCTCAAAAAAAAACTGTACTATATATGCAGTTTTTAAAATTTTAGTCATATATTCGATCAGCTATCAAATGTTTGTTAATACTTTTACGTACGAGTATTATATTGCTTCAAAAAGTCAGGCAATTTTTTAGTCGACTTTTCAAGATTTGTTACTTTAGGAGCAAAAAATATATTAGTTTTTATTATAATTCTAACATGGAATGTGATGAACCGGTCAAAATAATATCAACAGGTATTTATTGATTTTTCAAATTTGAATTGTTTGAATTTGGAACTGTTTAGAAAGTCGCGAATGATTAACTTGTTTTGTGACTGTTATTAAAGAAATCCATTTTAAAATGGATTTAGTTTTTCTTCTTAACCTGGTTATAAATAGCTAAGAGCTCAATGTATTTCTATCAAAGTATTTGTATCTTATATCGTAAACTCTAATTGTTGTCATTAGTTTGATATCAAAATAGAAGAAACTGCTATATTTCCTGAATAATGTGTTGTCACATCCAAAAACGTTCAAGCAATTGTTATAATTGTGTGAAGAATAAAGATAATTCAACAAATAATTCCAAATTATATTTTTGATGACCGATATGTCAAAAAAAGTTTTATCAAAACATTACTATAAAAGAAATTTAAGGCTGTGAAATGTTTTTTAGTGCAAATATTATGGTGTGTATATTCTATGCATGAAAAACATATACAACGATTATTTCATATGCTAATTACTGTGCCTGTTACCTGTGAGGAAATACTCTTCTTCTTCTTCTTCCTTCAGCCGTTCTCTACCCACTGTCGGGTATAGGCCTCTCTCAAATCTTTCCATTTTTCTCTATGTTGTGCTTGTTGATACCAGTTAAGTCCTCCGACTCTCTTCAGATCGTCACTCCATCTCTGTTGGGGCCTTCCTATGCTTCGCTTTTCACCCCATGGTCTCCACCTAGTGATCTTGCCACTCCACTTATACGTCGCTCTCGCTACATGGCCGGCCCAGCTCCATTTCAGAGATGTTATCCGTTTGGTGATATCATCGACCTTTGTTTGTTGTCTAATCCATTTATTAGTTTTCTTGTCCTTCAAAGTAACACTCAACATCTTCCTTTCCATTGCTCGTTGGTGGACTTGTAGTTTTTTCTATTGTTCTTTTAGTTAAAACCCATGTCTCGGCTCCATACGTTGTAGCTGGCAAGATACATTGATTATAAATTTGGGTTTTTGATCTTTGAGGAATGTTCATATTCAGTACATATTTCAATTTTCCATATGCTGCCCATCCCATACGTATCCTTCTTTCTATTTCAAGTTGCTGGTTTTCCTTTCCTATCGTTATTATTTGGCCCAGATAGATGTATGTGTTTACTTTTTCTATTGTTGAATGTTCAATCACTATATTTTCATCATTGGTGTATTCGTTACTCATGTACTTCGTCTTGGAGAAATTTATGTCAAGTCCCACTTTTCTTGCTTGGTGGTGGAGATCAGTGATCATCTGGATCATTTCATTCTTATTGTTTGCTATAATTACAATGTCATCTGCGAATCTCAGGTTGTTTAGCCGATCACCAGCTATCAGAAGGCCATTTTCGTCCCAATTCAGTTCTTTGAATACATCTTCTAAGATCATTGTAAATAACTTAGGCGATATTACATCGCCCTGCCTTACTCCTCTGTTCACTGGGACCTTGTTTGTCAGTTCTTGGTTTACCATAACTTTGAGTGTTGCTCGTTCATATATTCTGGCTATCAGTTCGCTGTATCTGTGGTCTATACGAGCATTTCTAAGAGCTTTTATAAGCGCCCATTTTTTCCACTGTGTCAAAAGCCTTGCGAAAATCTACAAATGTGAGCCACATTGGTATATTATATTCGGTGGCCTTCTCGATTAGTATTCTCAATGTGTGCAAGTGTTCAATCGTACTGAAGCCTGATCTGAATCCAGCCTGTTCTATCGGTTGGTATAATTCCATTTTGTGTTCCAGTCTGTTTGTTATGATTCGTGAGAACAGCTTGTAAACTTGGGAAAGTAAACTAATTGGCCGGTAGTTTTCTAGGTTTTCGGGGTCACCTTTTTTGTATATTAAGATGACTATAGCGTTTTCCCAGTCTTCTGGTATATTTCCACATTTGAGGCATTCATTAAAAAGATCTTTTAATTCATTCATTAGGGCTTCACCTCCGCATTTTAGCATTTCAGGTATAATATCATCCTCTCCAGCCGCTCTTCCACTTTTCATCTGTTGTAAGGCTTTCCTAACTTCATCAATTTCTATGTCAGGAATTTCTTCTGAGTTGACATTAATTACTCTTTTGTCTGTTGATGAGTTGTCCTTTTCAACTAGTACATTTTGGACTTTTGAACTGTAGAGGTCTTGATAGAAAGTTGTAATTCTGTTTCGGATATTTTTCTTGTCATTGATTATGTTTCCTTCTTGGTCCTTCAATTTAATTATCTCATGAGGAAATACATGTAGATTTATTGTTATTGTTAATATTTAACAAAATGCTAAATATTAAATACGATAAGCTCTCAAAAATATTATGATGAAATTCACTTAATTTTTTTTCAATGTAGTTTCGCTTGGCATCAACAGACTTGACCTCCGACCGGGGAAATTGTAATCTAGTAAAAAATTGAGCTTTTGAAACGAAAGAAGTCAATGAAAGCCAGGTCTGGGTTATAGCTATATGATACCATATTTCTTAATAATATTCTGTTATTTGCGTAACTTATGAGCAACACATAATCCAATAACGTCCCACAGCGTTTTTGTTTAACAGCTTTGCGTTAAGCTATGTGTTGGAAGAATAGATTTATCAATAATAACTGTCTTGTATGGTCCAAATTGTACGCAGAATACCTTCTCTATCGTAGAATAGTATTTTCATGATTTTTCCTACTAAGTGTTAGGATTAAGGATGGCAAATTTTCCGATAAATCGATAGTTATTTATAGTTCCCAATATATAGAATAACGATACGCGAATAGAAAAATTATCGATATATCGATAATTATGGATATATTGATATTGATATGCAATATTTATTTTCAACTCAAGTCATTAATTTTAGAAGGTGATAATTTATTTTAGAAGAAAGCGTTCTTGTTGGAAGTCTCCCCACCCCCGGAAATCAATTTTTGAGTAATAATCTTCTATAGGTAGGTGCATAAACACTGGTTTGGTTAATGTGACAAATCACAACTCCCGATTAAATTAAGAAAATTAATATTCTCGCTTTTAACAATTTTCGATCAACAAACTAATATTTCCAAAACCTCTCCTCTGCTTAGCTTTTTTACTAATTTAATTCTTAAGTTTGACACTTTAATACTTTAAGTAAAATATTCATTAGCGTAAAAATGTCAAACTTAGCATTTACTTTAGTACTTGTATTTGTGAGTGAAGTACTTGGTATCTCTCAGTCGAGTCTCAATAAATGGAATCAAGTATTCAAAAAGTAAATAAGAAAAGAAATATTTATAACGTATATAATAACTATGTCTTGTAATAACTCAATATTTTTATTATTATACTCGTAGTTCTTAAAGATTACTATAAACAGTAACCAAGTGGAATTTAACGCTACAAAAACCCAGGCGGCTGTTTTTTCTAAAAAAGTTAACGTTGCTGAACTCGACATAGTTATGTCGGGGCACTCCATTCCCCTAGCATCGTCACTCGTTGTTGGGCGTTAATTTGGGAGCAAATATGTCCTGGCATGAACATGTTGCAGGCATAGCAAGGAGAGCTTCTCAAAAGTTGGGAATATTATTTCGAACCAGAAAGCTTTACACTCCACAACTGTTAATTCTTTATACAGCTCAAATTCGACCAACTATGGAATAATGCTCCCATGTTTGGGGCTCCGCTCCCAAACATACACTGCATTTGTTGGATTCTGTTCAGAGAAGGGCTGTTCGTCTAATTGGAGACCCAGAACTGACCGGCGGCCTTGATTCGCTGGAACATCGAAGAACGGTTGGCGACTTGAGTCTGTCCTACAAGTATTTTCATGGAGAGTGTTCGAAGGATGCAGCCCGCTTAATTCCTCCCAGAGCGGTGCATGTTAGAAATACACGTCGCGCTGATACTTCACATCCGTATGAGGTTCAGCTTGTTACTCCTCGTACAACGCTTTTCAAGCAGTCTTTTATATGGAGAACATCATCCCTTTAGAATGGCTTACCCAGGACTGTGTTTCCCACCGACTACAATTTACAGCGATTCAAGAACAACCTAAATCGCTTTTTCCGCACACGTGTCGCTCCTGAGTGCTTTAGGGACTTCTCTGCAGCACGTGTGCTAGACCCATAAAAAAAAGTTAACTTATCTATAACTTATAGTATGTATGTTTAGTGTTTTAAATTTATTTATGAACATTGACTGAAAAGTTTGTACGTGGCTACTGGGCTAGTAGGTTTAATTTCTTTACAATTAATTATTAATATTTTATGTTATTTAGGGAGCAAAGTTTTGAGAAAACATGCAATGGTGAAAACACGCAGTAATGAAGCGACATCTACTTGGATTCAGGCTACAATGGTGATCTCACGTTTCCTCTGTAGTCCCAAATTCAAGAAACTCTTGTCAGTTAGCCTCAAACTTTCTTAACACTTGTTTAAACTCATAAGCGGTAAAAGTTAATTGGTCATCTGGAAGCAGTTTTGGAACCTATCTATTCATTTGAAATTGCTATGATGTCAGTAATCTTCCCAATATTCACTTGAGGGCCATTCAAAATCAAAACGCAGATTTTTTCAGTAGTTAATGTTGGGAGCTGAGCTGGGTATATAGCAAAATTTTTTAAATAATTGATTATATAAAATTTCCTACAATTACTACCCAGTTAATTCCAAATATAGTAAATTCTAGGTAGCAAATGCAGTAAATTCTAGGTAGCAAATGTAGTAAATTCTAGGTAGCAAATGTAGTAAATTTTAGGTAGCAAATGTAATATATTATTGGCTGCATATAGTATTATCGTAACCCATGAAGATTATTACTTGTTAGTTACTAACTGTACCTTTTTGCATTGATTTTTATTTATGGTCAAGGTGTGTAACATTTTATTCGGAGGCATACAGCTAAGACTTGAGTACGGCAAGTAAACTGACATGCATGTAGCCCAATAATGATGCAATATTACTTTTTGCAATTATCAAATCAAAAAAGAACTGTAAATATTTCTTTAAAAAAAACCCACTGTGTACTAGAAGGCGTGAACAGTGGTTCACCCTAGTAGTACATTAGTAGATCTCATAGGTATTGGATGAAGCAGTGGGTAGGACTACAGAGGAATGTAAAATGAAATTAGTGTTTTCTATCTGATTATTAACTTTGTAATTGGGATTGAACTTTGGGCAAATAAATTAATAAAACAATGTTAATAATCAGTTAGAAAACATCATATCAGATGTAGAGATCTCTTTAAAAAATACACCAGATGCAAACCTAACAAATCAAAAAATAAAAAAAACCGGTCAAGTGCAAGTTGAACTTGCACAATTAGTGTTCCGTACGTTGATTGTTTTTAAAATTTCTGTTAGGGTGGTATAAAATGATTAGTGACTTCACAAAACACACCCCAAATGAGTTTTCAACAAAGTTTGTTTCCAATCTTTACTGAAAACTGGTGACCTTGAAATTTTGTTTTTTTTTTATATACTAACTAAATTATTAAAGGTAATGCACGCGTGATAATTTTCGTTCAATCTATACCCCGTGGAGAATATTCCAGAATTTTTTAAAAATTTTTTGATCAGTACTTTTCGAGATAAGGTAGGGGACAGCGATTTTTTTAAAAGTAATACGAAGAAAAGTGTGCGCAAGTATTACATTATATATATATTTTTTACTCGTGTTTTCACAAGCTTTCATTTGACACCACACTCGATGACCTAGTAAAAAAAATTTTTTTTCACTTCCGATTTCACCCCTCAAAAAGAACCCCTTAAGTCAAAATTTATGTTACGGTGGTATAAAATGATCAGTGACTTCACAAAACACACCCCAAATGAGTTTTCAACAAAGTTTGTTTCCAATCCTTACTGAAATCTGATGACCTTGAAATTTTTGTTTTTTTTATATACCATATAAATTATTAAAGGTAATGCACTCGTGATAATTTTCGTTCAATCTACAGCCCATGGAGAATATTCCAGAATTTTTTCGAAATTTTTTGATAAGTACTTTTCGAAATAAGGCACGGGACAGCGATTTTTCGTGAATTTTTAAAAATTATACAAAGAAAAGTGCGCGCAAGTATAATATTATATATATATTTTTTACTCGTGTTTTCACAAGCTTTCATTTGACACCATACTCGATGACCTAGTAAAAAATTTTTTTTTTCACTTCCGACTTCACCCCCCAAAACTAACCCCTTAAGTCAAAATTTAATTCTCTCAAAACTACATGGCTCTGATGAGGCCATCAATTCCTATATTATTACCAAATTTCACCTTTCTATGTCAAATAGTTTCGGAGAAAATCGGGTGTGACAGACAGACAGACAGACAGACAGACAGACACCGAAGTGATCTTATAAGTGTTCCGTACGGAACACTAAAAAGGTTATTAAAGATTCAAACCCAAGTAACCTAAGTAATATTACCCCACTTACAACCACAATAAAACAAAATTCAAGGAAATAATTTAATAATCTCGAAGGCAGATGACGGCAACTCATTAGTAGTTCTAAAAAATGATCAATACATGGAAAAAGTCACCGAATATTTAATAAAAAAAATCCTCTTCAATTTAAATCCGACCCCACAATAAATTTGCAATAAAATTAAAATCCATCCTGAAAAATGTTAAAATGGTATCCTTTCCGAACGTGAAAAATATAACGTAATTAATATGAACCCTGACTGTATGGACTAATAAAAATTGATAAGGAGGGAACCCCGATAATACCGGTGGTCTCTTACACACATAGCCCATTACATAACATCTCTAAAAAACTTAAAAATATTTTTAAGGAACTTACCGATTTCCAGTGTAGATCTCTCCCTATAACTAAAAGGCATAGATATACCAAAAAACTCCATTCTAGCATCCTTTGATGTAGTTAGTATGTTTTCTCATATCCCCAATGACAAATGCCTTCGGATCATAGACAATATACTATTATCCAACAACATAAATCCTAGTATCCTTGCCGAAATTATGAACTTTTTTCATTTATGCACAGAAGAAAACTACTTCTAGTTTGCTAATAAATTTTACCAACAGAGATTAGGGCTAGCAATGGGTTTCTACCTAAGTCCCCTCCTAGTAGAAATATTCATGTCAGTTCTCGAAGAAAATTTCATGAAATCCGAACTAGTCCAACATTTCTTCTTCTGGTATAGATACATCGACGATATGCTACAATAGGAGTAAACAAAAACTGAACGACACCCTGCTATTGGTAAACACCATACATCCAAGAATAAAGTTTACCCTGGAAGTCGAAACAGATAAAAAAACTTAACTTCATAGACGTAACAATAGAGCGCGAAGAGAATAAATTAGTGTTTCACACGTTGAGAAAACCCCCTTTCTCAGACACAACTACTCCCACAACTCTACACATCCTACGTCACACAGGCTAGCTGCTCATAGATCTATGATCCATAGAGCCTTTTCTATACCACCATCAACAAAAATTGCGGAAGGAATTGGATACAATAAAACAGATAAATAATGGTTACCCAGACACCTCAATAAATCATTTAATTAATTCAAAAAAGTACAATCTCACTCTACAATAAATATACCCAAAACAGTCCGAAAGAGACAATAGACACTTGGTATCTTTTACTTACTTTGGGCCATTTTCAGAAAAAATCTCAAGAATAATCTCGCGCCAACATGATATAAAAATTGCATTTAAACTATCTCAAAATCTAGGCAATTTAATATGCAATGCAAAAGATAAAACAAAAATGTATAAGAAATCTTAAGTTTACAAGAATGTTCTTAATGCAATAGCTGTTATATAGATCCGACCGATAGAAATTTTGAAGTCAGATACAAAGAACATTTTTGCTCCTTCAGACACGGAAAAATCAACTCTAATTTTGCAAGTCACTACTTAGGAACAGGGCATAAATTTCCTGCTATTAACAATATGAAAGTATTACACCCTATATAAAAGTCTCAAAAATTAAACTGGCTAGAAACAATAGAAATTTGCAAACACAATAGAAATAAAGAGGTCAATATACTTAATGAACAATTAGACTTGGGTTTTTCGGTATTATGACCTATTATAAAATATGTAAATTAGCCTCCTTTATAAACCCATATAATCCTAGTTTTAAGTTCAGAACATTTGATAATGTAGAATCATCTACGAAACCGTGGTGAGATCTATTAGTAACAGTAACGTAACAGAAGTTTTTAATTTAATATAGTGATTTGTTTAACAAAGTAAATAGAGTACTTTGATTTATTTATAATGTACAGTCACAAAATAACAGACCCCCAATTAATTGTTTTACATAAATAATAGATATTTCAGTAGAAATAGTTATCTTAGTATAAAAAAATATTCTTTGTTAAACAACAACGCAATAAAAATGGCATCTTTTAGCAAAGATAAATGGCATTCAAAAAATATAAAAAATACTCTAACGAAAATATTCCAGTGAATTTTAACAATTCTCCATTAGCTTACCTACTTAACTTAAATTTTCTGCCTTTCAGTTACTTAACTAATATATTTTCGCTCACTTGAGGAGAGCAAGGTAAAGAATGTTTGAGATAATCTTGTGTTAAATATCTTTTATTATTCCATTTGTTTCATCTGTCCAGTCATCATCAAAATTTTGCAGCACAACATTTTCATTATCTTCAGTGTCTTCTTCTGAATCACTTTGCATTACAGTCTTTGATATTTTCTTGTCTTCGATAATTTGTCTTTTCTTAGCCATTGATTTTTTCCTCTTCTATTTCCTCTTTCCGGGGTACCTGTTGCAACTATGTTTATTCTAAATTTTGGTTTCCGACTTGCTTTTCTTGGTCCAGTTTCCCTGGGGGGAAGTTGGAAAGATAATTGAAATAGTTATGTTCGTGATTCGTTCTTAGAAGATTTTGGCGCTTGTGTTGCGTGATGGTGAATATAGTATGGCATTATCGTTTTCATTTGCAGATAGTGGCAACTTCATCAAGATAGCATTGATGATAATAAACACATTTTCAATAGCTGATAAGCTGATGGTGGTGACTGGATTGATGTATTGTCGACTCCTGATGACGGCTGTGCTGATTAATCGGATTTTCTCCGGTGACTGAAATTGTAGCATAACCTTGCTCAACATCTGGCTGGGGATTAGAAATGCTTAAAGTCGAAGACACAGCTAGGGCTTAATTTATCAATGGTGTTTCTCGTTATTTGTCAATATTTGTTGGAGCATCTGATGACGATATGAGATACCGGATGTCGATGGTACTGCTGAGGGTTGCGTTCTATTCAACAGCGAATTAATTTTCCCTTTTCATGATTTTCAGTCTCAGTCATGTGTATCCAGGAATCAACAGCTGCATTATAAAATATCTTGAGTGATTCATAGATTCTTACACCCAGTGGTTGTAACTGTTTAGATGTGTGAGGATGAAACATAAGCACGTGTACTTCTGCAACTCTTGCTAAATTTAAAGCTTTAATAGACAGATTCTTGATCGTCCATAATTAATATACTACGGTTCTCTGTATGTTTTATAAAGTGTTGTGTAACAAGGGGAAACAATTCGGAACGCACCCATTAGATCAAGGAGGGGTATTATTGCACATGTAGTTCTTAACATTTTTTGAGGAACACCATCACTAGCGGTAAAGCAATTCCGCTAGGGCTAGTTATGCAGCACGTAGCTACTCACCCCCCTTTTTCACCACTTGTCAAGGCTTTTGCGGCCTTTCGGTGCAAGAACTTTTTGAGGTTTCATCAAAATTGTATATGTTAGTCCCATCAGCTAACAAAGGCTTTTGTTGAATTAGGTTTTCTCAATCATCAAAAAAGTTTTCTACGTTTGATCTATTTAAGGCGTTGTCCCGGCTAGACTGCGTGGTTCAAATTTCCTTAGGCTAAGTTCTATAGGCTTTTGTGTAAAAGACTTATACCATTCTTTTTCTTCAATTTGTGAAACTTTGTTAGAGGCTGGCATTTTCAATTATTTATTTTCGCCATTTGGTAATCTATGCTCAGGGTGTAAAATAAGATTGCGTGGTTCGTAAGGTCTTTTTTTAAGTCTTCTTGAACAAAACTCTGTTGACGGAATAATTGAGACCTAGTATATTCTCAACATCGTCAACGTTTTTCGACTTCAAGCAATATCGTTTAAAAATTGTAAATGAGAATCCCTGTGAACTTCGAAACTTTCTCACACTATTTAGAATTTTAGACAATGCGTCTTTCATAAGATTTTCTGAACGGTTGCCGATTTTTCGAGGTTCTCAAACAATTTGTATTCACCATAAATGCATTGGAATTAAAAGGAACCTGAAGTACCAGACGCCATCTTGGAAAAAAGATTTCTCGTGCAGAAAGCTTTTTGAATTTATTATCTTAATCTGGCAAAAAATGAATTTAATCTTAATAAGTAGTGGAAATCTAACCAAGGGAATATGTTATAACCAGTGGAACACAGAATATATAACTTTAAATAATTTGTTTTTTCGTTAAAACCTTCAACCCTCCACTACACAAGAAAACGCGTTTTGACCAATTTGAATAATTTTTTTTTAAAATACTCGTGAACACTTCTAGTTTACTCTCCAGCTGCAGAATTTTAAATCAATTGACTTATTATGATTATATCTGATCATATATCGGTTATATGAAAAGTAGATCTATGTTGGGAATGTGGAATCTTTAGCACAATGACACTACTCAGTACCACTACACCAAACACTACTAACTAAGCTAACCATGTTAGCTTCATCAAGAGCGATGATTCATCGTCGAGTGCAAAAAATAAAGTGTTTGGTGTAGTGGTGATATATACTGAGTAGTAAAAAATACATAATTACTCCATTTTAGGAATAGTACAAAATTGGACTAAATCTGGAAATTCGAATTAAAAGATAATTTTTAAAAAAATGTGATACTCTGACCTCGAAAAAATAGCTTCCAGTTGCAAACATTCTTAATTGTAAGAATGGAACAGTTCTTTACTGCACAAATATATCTGAATATGATAACTTTCTTCATTTTGATCTAGCTAATAAAGGACTGACATCAAACCTGTCCCTGTAAATAACTTTCTAACCTCAAAAAAGCTAAAAAACATATATTCTTGGTTATAAGTTGGACTTTTTTTTATATAGTTTATAAAAGTATCTAAAATACAATAGCTTTTTATATGTAGATGGACTGATAGGTAACGTTTCAAGATCAATTTTGTAGCGATTAAGGGATTCCTCTGTAGTACATGTACCAGGCTGCTCACAACAATTATCTGTCTCTGTAGTCTCTTTTTCAGTGGAGAAATCACTGCCTAAAAACAATTTTTTTCCTTTCGCATTTTGTAGAAAACGTTTTTGGTGTTATTTGGAGTATTCTTTCGCACATGTATAGTCGCATTAGTTTTATTAGAGTACGATCTGATTTTTCTTATAATATAGTAGCAACAATTGGATTTAAAGCTTTGTGTTAGAATTAGACTATTTTTTCTTTTTATTTGGTTTCTCAATTTTTTTATTTTTCTGATTTCTTAAAACAGAGAAAAAGATAAGATCAGAAGAGTTGTTCCTATTACACACCTATCATATTTTTTCATTAATGTAGATATTTATGGTAACATTGTAAGCAGAATCCTATGATTAGTATAGCAATATATTGTTGTAGAAGTTTTGCAAGCATCCTAAAACAAACAAAAATATGTGAAAATTAAAATTTTATTCGTTAAATTAGTAATAGCGCACATATTTGATTTACAAACCTTATCCATTAGTACTACGAAAATTTTCTACAGTAACTTCTTGGGGA
Organism: Pachyrhynchus sulphureomaculatus; assembly: GCA_019049505.1. Taxonomy (NCBI): domain Eukaryota; kingdom Metazoa; phylum Arthropoda; class Insecta; order Coleoptera; family Curculionidae; genus Pachyrhynchus; species Pachyrhynchus sulphureomaculatus. The sequence goes on from CM032455.1 coordinate 74,589,766, forward strand.
CATCTCTCACTTACGTCGACTCATTTAAAGTATTTGTAGTTTCATTCTTAAGAATATCAATTCTTGATAACTATTTAAAGTATTCAATGGTTTTATTCACGATCTTATTTTTTATGTGTAAAATTATTGCTAATCTAATAAATTTTCTATATTCACTCGGAGGCTGAAGAATGATGACATCTCTTTATAAAATAATTATTTTTTAATCAGTTTTTTCTTACAAGTGTTCATAATATAAAACGAAAGATAAAAAAACCTTATGTGTTGTGTTTCGGAAGTCGGAATACGGGCGTGTTTTTTAATGTAAAATATACTGCATACACCGAATCATATCTTCCATTTTCAACTTTGTAACAATAAATTTAAATTATTTATATTTATTATGGGGTTTGCTTCCACCACTTGTACCACCTCTAAACAGTAAAAAAATATATTAAGCGGTGCGAATAGGGTCGGGGTGTATACAGTGGGTGGACACAGTAAATCAATCATACATGAAACAGTGTGAAACGTATTTATCCCGTTCTTTTACTCCAAAAAGCCGTTCGAGTCAAGGACTTGACCGAACCTGTTGGCCGGTGCCTGCGGTGGGACACTCTGGGAAAAATAAGGCAAGGACAAAAATCAAGACGTAGCTTACGTTTTGACCAATTTGAATAATTTTTTTAAAATACTCGTGAACACGTCTAGTTTAGTTTCCAACTGCAGAATTTTAAATAAATTGACTTATTATGATTATATCTAATCATATATCGGTTATATGAAAAATACATATTTACCCCATATTAGGAATAGTAAAAATTCGTCTAAATTTGGTATTTTAACGTACATATATACTTAGATATATTAACCTTCTCAATTCGAATTCGAAGATTATTAAAAAAAAAATGAGATACTCCAACCTCAAAAAATAGCTTCCAGTTGCAAACATTCTTAATCGTAAGAATGGAACAGTTCTTTACTGCACAAATCTATCTGAATATGATAACTTTGACTGATAAAGGACTGACATCAAAATTGTCTATATAAATAACTTTCTAATCCCAAAAAGCTTAGAAACGTCAATATTCTTGGTTATAATTAGGGAATTTATTTTATATGGTTCATAAAAGTATCAAAAATACAATAGCTTTTTATATGTAGATTGACTGATCGGCGCACAAAAAGCTACGTAGGGTAAGTTTAAATCTCACATAACCTAATAGGTTGAGTCATGAACGAGCAGAAAGGCATATACTATATATATATATATATATATATATATATATATATATATATATATATATATATAACATATATATATATTGTAACATTCATTTTTTCCTGGATTTTAAGACCATGCAATGTTACTGATTTTTCACTTCGAATTGTATTTATTTTTATTTTAAAACATCGACCGGTATATTAAACAAAAGTTTCAGGACATTCAGTATATACTGTGTGGTGCGGGTTGCTGATCGAACCTACCGCCAGGCCGCGATTGGCGAAATGTTTGACCCGGAGTTTTGATTGGAGCGTCCGGATATTACCGGCAAAAATCGCACGATTATTTAAGGGCCTGAGGAACTACCAGCAGGGCTTTTTTTCGATCGAGCCGCAGACCAGGCAGTACCGTCTAGCCGAGAGGCTATTTTCCATCTAGCCGAAGTAGGCTAATTTTCTTCAGAAGCCGCTAAGTAAAAGTACCAGTTTCGACAATAAAAAGCTGTAGTGAGCTTTCTAAGTGTTAAGAAAAAGTGTGAAATCGGGCGAAGTCCATCACAGCAGGACTGAAAAACAGTAAGTCAACAAAACTCCCTCCAATAGACTTATTTGAGAGTAGTGCATTAACAGCAACGTATAACAGACAAAAAAGTGAAGTGTAAAACACGATGTCTCGCCTTCGGGGGTTGTAAAAGTTTAAAGTTTAAATGTAACAACTACTATTTAGGCTAGAATTTTTTGGTATAACTGTAAAGGTTAGAACTTTTTATTTTCATTTTAAAAACATGAATAAATTCTTTTTTTGTTGATTAAAGCTAGTGTCTCACTGAATATTTATTTTTCTTTTCAGGATCAGTTGTGCTAGACTAATTTCTTTTTAGTAATATCCATAAAACACTTCAGTTTTTTCTCATTTTTCTTAGCTGAAGTTAAACCGTTTCTATTTTAAAATGAGTGGTGCCCAAAAAAAAAGTCGTACAACTGAGGTTTCTTTAAAAATAGAATTAAATTCCAAAAAGACGTACAAAAATTATCTCTTACCCATATCTCTCTACCAAGGAAAACTGAGCTAGTATTTCTTTAATTTCTTTAGTTCTTTTAAAATCAGGTCTCACTCAATTCATTATCAGAAATTAAAGCGGGGCTGCAAGAAAATTGTGCTCAAGCTTGGGGCGTCCAGTATTTAAAAATGTTACAAAATGACGCAGTCTACATGGGGCGAAAAATAAAGCAAAATTAGCACACCTTACAAAATTGCGCTCAAGCGTGGGACAAACAACTTCTCACAGGGTACGGAAAAAGATGCCTCAAACTGAGGACAGTTTAGCATGTCATAAAAAGACGGCACATAAAAATAGCGCTGTCAACGCGGGGCTTTTGGAATTTTATTTTTTAAAAAAAAGGGTTCAGTGTACTAGCTTTCGAACAAAATAAAAGCTCTAACTTTGCAGATATTTTATTTCATAATATTTATTAAACGAAACTACACTATAGCAGTAAGACAAAAGCAGGAAATTAGAATTTTTTTATTTCAATTTATCTGATATAGATATTTGAATTTTGTTGTTGACTCTAAGATAAGAGATTCCTACTTTTTTCTTAAAAGCTGGCTTTATAGTTCGGATTGGCAGATGTGTTGGTCGACTTTAATTTTGCATTGTTGATTTATTTTGCGGATAACCGAACAAAAAAAACTGTTCTTTTTTCTCACCTATATTTTGCATGAATATTAAAAATACTTTGCTGATATACGAAACGATATCTAGAGATTTTTTTATAGGAAATTCTTAAGATATCTTAATAAAAGGATTTTAATACGAGGCAATACTTAGAAATTTTTTTGAAATTGTTGAAGATTTTTTTTAAAGTTTGGTAAAGAAGTTTACATATTTTAAGTGCCTTTACAGATTTTGTTATTTTTTTTGACTATTGGGAGCACAGGAGAAATATTTTCACGGCTTTTTAAACAATTCTTTTAAATTTTATAGTATTCATTTATCATGGAAGCCTTCAATTTTAAAGTCAATCACCTATTGGAATATGAATTAGACTATGAACTAAAAATCCGTCGTACTTTCTCAGAACGTCCGGTCGCAGATAAAAGAAAGATTCTAACGAGGATCTTAAGTAAAGAAATTAATGAGCCGGGAAAAACGATAAAAATAGGGGATGACACCCTGTCTTTTAAAGAAGAAACGGCTGGTATCGAAAAGAGTTTAAATTCAATCCAAAACTTAATCGATAGTTATGACGGTGATCCAAATGATTCACTTGTACACCGGTTAAATCACGTTTATCGCATGTAGCGGGTCGCGTACAAAGAATTCCCATGCCGGATGACGAAGAGGAAGCGTCGAAGTTTTCCAAATATGTTCAAGAAACAATAGCTACGTGTGTACTCATGGAAGCAAATCTTGCCGAAAAGATAGCTCCTGGCCATGAGTTACCACAGCTGCCTATTACAACCCCCAGTCATAAACGTACCAGCTCCAATCGTGAATTGCGCAGCCAGAAATATTCCTGTCAGCGAATGGCAATTGAAATTTAATGGAGACTCAAAGAGACTCTATCCTTTTTTGGAAAGGCTGACTGAAATAGCTCAAGCTAGGAAAGTATCGGAAGATGAACTTTTCAGCTCTGCTGTTGAATTTTTCACTGGCGATGCCTTCATTTGGTATAGAAGCATAAAATCAAGTGTCAACGACTGGCATTCCTTGGTAGATAGGCTAAAGAAGGACTTCTTGCACTGTGATGATGATGAAGAATTGTGGTCAGAAATAAAGAGGAGGCGACAAAAGAAGGATGAGTCCACTGTGATTTTTATTGCCCACATGGAATCTTTATTTTGTAGGTTGTCCATCAAGCCTTTGGAATGTACCAAAGTTAAATTTATACGTAGGAATATTCTGCCTAGTTTCGTCAATCGGTTAGCTCTACTAGATGTAAATTCGGTAGCCGAACTCGCCGGGTTATGTAGAAAACTTGAAGAGTCCGATTATTTGTTAGGAAAGAGCAGACCAAAAAGCGAAACTAATATACATCAGGTAAAGTATAATCCAAATGGCCGAAGTGGAGTCTCGACAAATAAAGTTGGGAATGTAAATCGGAACCCTAGGTGTAACCAGAAAACGGGTAAAGGAAAAGATAATGACTCTAAAATTAGCGACACTGCAGCTAAAGTGAACGACAAGCCGGTTTCACCTAAGGCAATTTTCACGTGTTGGAATTGCACAGGCCCGAATCACACTTACCAAAATTGTACAGCACCAAAGAGGGTATTTTGTTTCAAATGTGGAACAACAGGCGTGAGACTAACATCATGCCCCAAATGTACAAAAAACGAGTAAGGACGGTATATTACCGAGGCGGATATCCTAAGTCCAACAAAAAAGCCTCTAATCTTTCGGCTAAGTCACAAGCTCATGTTCGCAGTAAAGCCCCTAATCCAAAACGTTCTAGAAACACGGACGAACAAAAATATTCCAGTAGATCGGATTGGACTAAATGGTTACAAAAAGTTTCTGATTTTTTTAAGTCTAATAAAAATTATCCTTCTCAAGTTAAAACTCCTGCTTCTCCAAATGGTCACATGTCTCCTTTATTCGTGCATAAATATTTAGACAACAGACCGCATATCAAGATAAATCTATTAGGTGCCCATTTCTCGGCTTTATTTGACTCTGGTGCAAATGCCTCCGTTGTAGGTCAGAATGGTATTAAGATTTTAAGTCGTTTAAGTATAAAAATATGCCACGTCAAAAATAGAAGTGTTACCACTGCAGATGGCAGCCGTCTAAAAGTTTTAGGTACGGTTGAGTTGCCGCTAGTCTGCAATGGTCATTGTTTAGTAATCTCTGCTCTAGTAGTACCTTCTCTATCACATACTTTGGTTCTAGGATGTGATTTTGCACAAAAATTCGGAATTTTAGTAAATTTTAAAAATAATTCGTGGTATCCACAGTCCCTAGAAGTCAATTCTCAAACAAGTTTTAAAGATTGTTATTCAGAAAGTTCTTTTTGAAAACCTTTTCTCGCGTCTATGTACCCTAGATGATCTCTCGCGGACGGAACGCTTAAAAGCAGAAAAAGTAATAAGCTCTTTCAAAGAAATAAGTAGTAAAGATAGGTTAGGCCGAACGAATAAAATCAAGATGTCTATAGATACGGCTGATGCCAGTCCTGTAAAGACAAGGCCCTTCGCCATGTCTCCTTATATGTCAAAAGTATTAAATAAAGAGTTAGACGAAATGTTGAAACTCGGAGTGATTGAAGAATCAAACAGTCCTTGGTGTTCTCCAATCTTATTGGTGAAAAAGGCCGATGGACAATATCGTCTGTGCTTTGACGGAAGAAAGCTCAACGAGGTCAGCAAATTTGATAACTACCCATTACCGAACATCGACAGAATTTTGACATCATTCAGGAATGCTAAGTATGTATCTTCAATAGACCTTAGAAAGGCTTTCTGGCAAATTCCTTTAGACAAATCCTCTAAAGAAAAGACCGCTTTTGCAGTAGTAGGCCGAGGTCTATTTCAGTTCGTCACTATGCCGTTTGGTCTTAAGAACGCTGCTCAAACTCAGCAACGTTTAGTGGACGCCATATTTGGTCCGAAATATGAGCCACATATTTTTACCTATCTTGATGATATTTTTAGTAACATCGGAAGACTTCGAATCGCATATTCGCTTACTTAAGGAAGTAAAAGATAAATTGAAAGAGGCCGGACTGACGATAAATTTGAGCAAATGTGATTTTTTTCAAAACTTCCCTAAAGTTTTTAGGCTATATTGTAGGCTCAAATTCCTTGCGTACCGATCCGGATAAAGTAGCAAGCATGGTTAATTATGCGAGACCTACTAATACTACGGAAGTTAAGCGCTTCGTAGGAATGTGTTCATGGTATAGACGTTTTATCGAGAATTTTTCTACCCTGTTGTCGCCTATTAATGATCTTTTGAAAGGACGAAAAAAAAGGACAATCGATAGATTGGACAAAGGCAGCCGAAGAATCTTTTATAAAGATTAAAGAACTATTGGTTTCAGCTCCCATTTTATCCCAACCAGACTTTTCCCAACAGTTTTATATTTCTAGTGATGCTTCTAATACTGGTTTAGGGGGCGTCCTAACACAGAAAATCAATGGTGAGGAAAGAGTGATAGCGTATGCCAGTGGAACTTTGTCAAAGGCTGAACGTAACTATTCGGTTGTTGAAAAAGAATGTTTAGCCGTACTCTTTAACATCGAACAATTTCGACCTTACATCGAAGGTGTTCCTTTCACGGTCATAACAGATCATTATAGTTTATAGTGGCTTAATTCTATTAAAAACCCTAGTGGCAAACTAGCGCGTTGGGCGATTAGGCTGAGACAACATACATTTAATTTAATTTGGCCAAAAATGCGTTTTGACATCGTAAAGTTTGTGAGGACTTGTGAAGTATGTGGAGCGCAGAAATCTCCAAATGCACTACCTATGGGACTGATGGGAAAAGAGAAAACGGTTAATTACCCTTTCCAAGTCATAGCAGCTGATCTAGTAGGCCCATTTCCACGTTCAAAAAAGGGAAATAAATGACTTTTCGTAATTTCTTGCTGGTTAACAAAGTATACCGTGTTATTTCCTTTGAAAAGCTCTAAAGCCGAATGCTTTTTGAAAATTTTAGAAAACGATATTTTTCTAATCCACGGAGTTTCATCGCTTTCGATATGCGATAACGGTACTCAGTTTACTTCTGAGTGTCTTAAGAGCTTAAGTGAGACATATAGTTTTAACATACGTTTCAATCCCGTGTGCCCTCTACAATATAATTTCGTTCAAAATAATATTCGTTGATTCACGTGATAATTCGGGATAAAGGAATTTCAAAGATTCAAACACGAAGTAACCGGGTTTACACCGTCTTTCTTAGTTTACGGCAGACAGATACCTCTATCTGGATCGTATTATAAAAATTTAGATTTGGATGTCAATGTTGACAGCGAAATAATTCCGGGTAACAGGGGTGCGTACGCCGAAAATTTAAAGGGTTTAAAAGATGTTTTCACCGACGTGCGTAGTAGGATACATAAGGCTTATGAACGGAACAGTAAGTCTTACAACCTTAGAAAAAGGGATTTTTCCTTTAAGATAGGTGATCACGTTTGGCGAAAAAATAAAATTCTTTCCAGTGCAGCAGATAAATTCACATCTAAGTTGGTACCTAAGTATGTGCATTGCGTGATTAGAGAAAAGATTTCGGATTTAGTTTATGGTTTAGTTAATTTAGATGGGACTAAAGTAGGACGATGGCATATTAAAGACTTAAAACCATTCAATGAACCTAACCCTAATGAAAGTTTGTCAGAAGAAGAATAATTTATATTTACATTATCTTAATTGCTTAAATTTTTTTTGATGTTGCTCTGTAGAGGTGACGACCTCGTTTTTTTTTGACTGTTATAAAAGTTGAGCAGAGAATAGCTTACTTTTATTGTTTAAAGCTAAGGTTTTGGGTATTGGCCATATCCCAAACTTAGGTTGATTGTAGTTGATGTTTAGCATCGACTCAGCTGTTGCGAGCTTGCGAAAGAGTCACACTCAGGATATATCATAAGACTGGTATGTCGGTGGTCGCGGGATTTGATTTGCTTATGACCCCAAATAATATCCAGTTCTTGGCACTTGGAAGCGAAATTTTGATTAGAGGCAATCCAAGGTGATCTTGAGTTAGGACAAGCGCAAGATGTAGCTCGTGTAGTATGATGTTGAGTCAAAAAAATTTTTTATGAGCAATTTCAAAGTTTGTTACCCGAGTGGGTGTATTTTTATTACCTTAATGGTATATGTTGGGTGCAATTAAGAGTAAATTGATTTTGGTTTATCCAGTAAGTCTAAGACTTGGATTATTTTGATTTAGATCTTCTTCTGAATTGACAAACTGAGGGTATTTTCTATTTTTTTTCAGAGCCGTTTAAACGTTACCTTTGAGTCACTAATTTTTTAAAAATTTTTTTGCATGGACTCATAGGCGTATGTTGAGTTTTTTCGGTTTACTATCAGATTGATAGAAAATTGAAGTTCTGCAGGAGAACTAAAGGCTGATCATTTACAGGAGATGAGAGCAGAGTAAGACAGTCGTTTCACAAAGAAATGATCAAAATCTGATACCGAGATGAGAACCTTGTCAAGAGAGGCTAAGCGCAGTGAAGGAAGATTCCTAACCGAATTTTTAGATTTCCAAGAGGTAATCTAGAAGTTTGGGCTGACAGAAAACGGTTATGCCTGATACCTGTAGCAGTTTCTTCTAGAGGCTATTGTTTAGGGAGACGATTAACACCATGATCGAATACTTTTAGCTGTCAACGATGTTTTCTTCTTGTTTCTGATTAAGCTGGGAAAGCTCTTGTCGTCTTCAAAAGTTTTGTTGCGTTGCCACCGGAAAATTGAGCAATTTTTGTTTCATGTAGCCTTTTTAAGCTCATTTTCGTTTTTTAAAATTTCGTTAGAAGCTTGGTTAAGTCAACCTTGTAAACCTTTTAGGTTGTATCCCATGAGTTATCTGTTTTTACAGGCTGTGATGCACCGGGTGCTAACAGATGCCGTTACGACGTTTGGCAGGGAGTTAGTCTTCCTGAGGAACAGACTGATTGGAAGGGTAGTCTATGGGGGGTGAACGTTTGACCTTTGGGACCTTTAAAGGTTTTGTTACCCAATGGTTATTTCTATTTGAACCAAAGGAGAGCCTAACTACTGTAGTCGACCTCAGCTCCAATTAGCCTATTAGTGGTGACAGGCTGTTGGCAGTAGTGTATTTCGGAACACCCTATTGATTAATTTTTTTTTGACTTATGGTGGTGTGGTAGACACCGTTTTAGTTTAGTGGATGCTATAATCTACTCCCTTTTGTTGGTGGACTCCAGGGTCACCAATTCTGTATTTTTTTGTCTCCACCATTCAGTATATCGTGGTGAAGTGTTTGTCTCCTGTTATGTGGGATGGATTGAATGTTTTTCGTTGTTGTTCTAGGGCGAGACCAGTACACGAGGGTTCTTCATGCACCTTGAAGAGGCGCAATGCTGGTTAAGTTTTATTTCTCTGTGTAGCCACCCTGAAGAATGACGGAGAGCGTTTTTTTTTTCTGGCTCATGTTTCTAGGCAGATTTGTCACTTTGGTGCGATGTGCCGAAGATTGGATTAGCTTTGCTAAGAGCTTTCACCAAGCTCAGTATGGAGTTATCATAACCAAGAGTTTGGGATTTGAACTCCTGTATATATTTCTGTATATATTACTGTACATATTTCTGTATATATTTCGGTGTATGTTGGTTGCCTGAGGGCATGTGCTCAAAATGCGAGATTTTGAGTCGTTTTGCTTATGGACTCCTATATAGGATTATGACTTTAGGGAGGTCCTATTTCGAGACTTGCTGTCTCATATAGTTATGTTGGGAATGTTTCCTAGAATGTTAGTTGCGCGCGGACTAATCATTCTGTTCTTAGTGAACATTGCTTTTGAAGCAGGATCATTCAGTTTAGTGAATTTTAGCTTTTATAGCTATTCACGGTGTTTAGAGTGAATTTTAGCTTTTATAGCTATTCACTGTGTTAAGAGTGAATTTTAGCTTTTGTAGCTATTCACTGCGCTTATAGTGATTTAGTTAGCTTTTATAGCTGCTCACTATGTTAATGGCGAGTTTGTTCTTTTAGAACGCAGACTTTGTGTAGTCGAGGACTATTTACAGAGTGTTTTCTTGGCGAGGAGCCAAGGTTTTTTTCTGGCGATATACCAGAGTGTTTAGTTGGCGATAAGCTGACGTGTTCCCTGGCGATTTTTGCATGTCTGGATGTCTCAGGACGTCGACATTGCGCGATGTAGTTTTCCCCTAGCGATTTTAGCATGTCTAGATGTCTTAGGACGTCGACATTGCGATAGAGTGCGATTATTTTCCGAGTGCGGCTAGTAGTGATACTAGATTTGGAATGTTCTCTTAGCGATGAGCTAGAGCATTGATAGCGATTTTTCCCGAGCGTTTGTCTGGATATCTATCCAGATATTATTTTTTTTGGCCTTGTGCTAAATGGTCTGACAAGACTTTTTCTTTTTAGTGTAAGTGTTTGCACTAGAATCATTTTTTTTATTTTTTTTCTTTATTTAAGAATTTTTATAAATTTCTTTTGCTGAAATAAAAAATTTTCAGACAATCCTTAAAAGATTTTAAGGGGGGTGTTCATATTTTATTTCAGTTCACTTTTTTTTTTGATTTAGACAAGAGTCTAGACAGTTATTTTTTTGTTTTGGTAACAATAACAGAGCTGATTCTTTTATATAAGAAGACCGCGATTGTTACTTTGAACAGGTATTTCTTATGTTCATGCAAGGATTTTTATTTGCTTTTTGAAGTACTTAACCTTAGTGCTTAATTAAGTTAAGTCTAGTTATAAGATTCTTGTGTACATGCAAAAATTTTCATTTGGTTTTCATTGTACTTAATATTAGTGCTTAATAGAATTAAGTCTAGTAGTAAGGACCGAAGTTTGTAATTTTGTTTTAAGTTCTGACCTTAGTATTAAGTGATAGTGTACCACTTTGTACCTTTTCATCAGTAGCCTTAGTTTAATAGACTAGTGTAGTCTATTTCTTTTTGGAAGGGGGTAAATGTAACATTCATTTTTTCCTGGATTTTAAGACCATGCAATGTTACTGATTTTTCACTTCGAATTGTATTTATTTTTATTTTAAAACATCGACCGGTATATTAAACAAAAGTTTCAGGACATTCAGTATATACTGTGTGGTGCGGGTTGCTGATCGAACCTACCGCCAGGCCGCGATTGGCGAAATGTTTGACCCGGAGTTTTGATTGGAGCGTCCGGATATTACCGGCAAAAATCGCACGATTATTTAAGGGCCTGAGGAACTACCAGCAGGGCTTTTTTTCGATCGAGCCGCAGACCAGGCAGTACCGTCTAGCCGAGAGGCTATTTTCCATCTAGCCGAAGTAGGCTAATTTTCTTCAGAAGCCGCTAAGTAAAAGTACCAGTTTCGACAATAAAAGCTGTAGTGAGCTTTCTAAGTGTTAAGAAAAAGTGTGAAATCGGGCGAAGTCCATCACAGCAGGACTGAAAAACAGTAAGTCAACAAAACTCCCTCCAATAGACTTATTTGAGAGTAGTGCATTAACAGCAACGTATAACAGACAAAAAAGTGAAGTGTAAAACACGATGTCTCGCCTTCGGGGGTTGTAAAAGTTTAAAGTTTAAATGTAACAACTACTATTTAGGCTAGAATTTTTTGGTATAACTGTAAAGGTTAGAACTTTTTATTTTCATTTTAAAAACATGAATAAATTCTTTTTTTGTTGATTAAAAAGCTAGTGTCTCACTGAATATTTACTTTTCTTTTCAGGATCAGTTGTGCTAGACTAATTTCTTTTTAGTAATATCCATAAAACACTTCAGTTTTTTCTCATTTTTTCTTAGCTGAAGTTAAACCGTTTCTATTTTAAAATGAGTGGTGCCCAAAAAAAAAAGTCGTACAACTGAGGTTTCTTTAAAAATAGAATTAAATTCCAAAAAGACGTACAAAAATTATCTCTTACCCATATCTCTCTACCAAGGAAAACTGAGCTAGTATTTCTTTAATTTCTTTAGTTCTTTTAAAATCAGGTCTCACTCAATTCATTATCAGAAATTTAAAGCGGGGCTGCAAGAAAATTGTGCTCAAGCTTGGGGCGTCCAGTATTTAAAAATGTTACAAAATGACGCAGTCTACATGGGGCGAAAAATAAAGCAAAATTAGCACACCTTACAAAATTGCGCTCAAGCGTGGGACAAACAACTTCTCACAGGGTACGGAAAAAGATGCCTCAAACTGAGGACAGTTTAGCATGTCATAAAAAGACGGCACAATATATATATATATATATATATATATATATATATATATATATATATATATATATATATATATATATATAGAAGTTTATAGGTAACCTGGTCAGAGAACAAATCTATGAATTAAATATATTATAAGTGGTTCTCAAGTCATAAACGCAATAACGGACAAACAGACACACAGCGAGACGTTGCATTTTATGTATTTTATATCCTTTGCTACATGATATTGTTCCATATTTAATGGTTTAGGTAGTGGATTGCAAGAGAATGCTAGCGACAAATTTTTTTTCCGACTTGATTCACTATTACCGTCACTGCTTATTCCTTATGTTACTTAATGTAATAAAAATATAGCCTGTCACCTAGCCAGAGAACGTATGTATGTTTTTTAAAAAAAAGCACGTAAATCGGATAAGTGGTTCTCGAGTGATAAGGACAGACAGACAGAGACGTATATATATATATATATATATATATATATATATATATATATATATATATATATATATATATATAAATATATATGTATGTATGTATGTATATATATATATATATATATATATATATATATATATATATATATAGAAGTAGGAGCTAATTATTGGGGATGCAGTCACAATAATTAGCTCCTTCTTCTTACTAGTCAGTCGCGACCTTCTTCTTGTTCAGAGAAGATGACTCTCATAGCAGGATTAAGCACGTGGTTAATGTCTCAGTAATTAGTAAACTATATTTTGATTTTAGAATCTTTGACACAATGACACTACACAACAGGTATCACTACTACAACAAAAACTTTATTTTTGCACTTGATGCGTCTTTCGCTAATCATATTATTATGACTGACCGTCAATCATCGCTCCTGATAATGGTAAAATTGTTGGCAAAACGCGCATTGAGTGTAAAAATAAATTGTTTGGTGTAGTGGTGATAACTGTTGTATAGTGTTGTTGTGCCAAGGATTCTAAAAATCTTTACGAACTTTCCTAGTTATTGGAACATTCATCTTCAATATTTCCTTTTACCATGCTTAAATTTCGCTGAAAATTTTTCAGTTCTGCATGAAGAGGTAGCGTCTTCTGACATTTTTTGTCATATCTCCATGGATTTATTTCTTGTCAAAATCCTTCATATGCGGGTATTTTATAGCCGCGCATGTCCAAGTTGTACAGTTTTTTTTAAGATCGTTAGAAGACATACAAATTTAGTCCACCTCTCCGTCACTATAGGGATTTTTACCCCTTTTTCTAACTATATCTCTGATGACATATATTCACGGAAATGTCATAATATCCATCAACGTTGCTCAGGTGCCATACACATTTGTATTTCACGGCACATTTAAGAGGACGCAGTAGTGCTATCACGAGCGTTAATGCATTTTTACATTAACGATTACCTAAAAATGCACACAGACTCAGCCGATTACCGAAATCGAATCAGCGACCATCGGTTTCATATGCAGGCTTAACCCACCACGCTACTGAGACTGATATAAAATAGTATTTAGCTAAATTTAATAGTTTTTGAGACATTAGTATTTAAGAAATGACTTCTTGATAGAATGGATGTGCAATTTAAAAAATGTATATTAGGTCCCTATTGTCACGTGCGCAGACTGTCAGGCCAATCCAAATTATTTTGAGGGTATAAGTCGGTAATGCCATGAACAGGTGGTAGTAAATAAATAATTTTGAAAAGTAAAATAAAGCCCAAAACCCTCTGTTTTTACTTTGTTCTTCAGTAAGTAAAATTTTATTTTCTTTGCCAAAGTTAATTGTACAAAACACAACTATAATATCTGCTATCAGCCACACCAAGTGACATTTTACGAAATGATCCAATAAATGTCGGTAGCAAAAACTTGGAAGTAATAATTTATTTAGGGCCGATCCTTTTTTATACCTGTTATTTTACAAATATAAACTGTAAGGCAAACTGTGGCTACTTTTATTCTGTTATATTATTTTCGTATACAATTTTCAAATTTCATTTTTGATTTTTATTTTCATATGAACTTGCGTTTATAAGTAAATAATAAATATGAATAATAGAATACCCACCTTTTTAGTTTCTAATTTTTCAATAATATTTGTAAATTTTTAGTAGATAAACTAGCTCTTTCCGTGAAAAGATTTAGGCGATTTGTCTAGTTTGTATGTTTTAAATCTAGTACACTGACGATTTAACGTATATTGCCCTTATGAATTTTTAGAAGCCAATAAAATCAAGAGATTGCCCACAGGTTATACGGCAAGCTCTAATTAAGTTTGTAATTCGTCTCTCGATCTACCCAGTGGAGTCGGTTTGAATAATTCTGTAGTTCCAGAAAGTTACTCCAAATTGACACGGTCTAATCCTAAAAACCACAATTCAGCCTGTGATTTGCATGACTTGTATGCAGGAATATTATCAAGGTGTTGTCATTATGGAAATACGGGGTCTCCAGTAACTGATGACTTCTGTGAATTCGAGAAGCAAGACACCTTCTATCTCCCAAAACACTGTTACCATGATCGATCTAGTTGACTGTTGCATATGGACTTTCTGAAAGTTCGGACACGCTTCGTATTTTCTAGGCTTTGGTTTAGTTTTAAAATTATTATGGTAAAACCATGTATCATCCACCCTAATATTCAACAAACAGTTCCAAATTTTCTTAGCAAAATACCTTCTGCGCAAAAGTCAACATTTGTATTACCAATCAGAAATTGACCTTTAACTGCAACAATATTTTATAGATTATACAATGAACAGTGTCACTTGAGATACCTAGTTCACGGACATAATACTTACCTTAAGTAGACGAGCACGAAAAAATTATGTTCTCCACTTGTCAATATATTTCCTTTGAAGATGATCCATCCTGAACGTCAGTTTCGATTAAATATTCCCATACTAAATCATCGAAACAGGGTCTGTTACTTAATATGTACAGGGCGTTATGAAAATTGTGTATTATATTGAATTGGTACCTTACTTTACGAACAGCAACTGTAAAAAATTCATATTCAAAAGCAAAGCTATCACATCATATGTTTGAAGTCTTATATATATAAAATTAATAAAATAATAATATATTTAAATAATAAAAAAAATTAAATTTTTTTCTTATATGGAAAGAGATATAATATACATTTTCACATATAAA
Source organism: Pachyrhynchus sulphureomaculatus (assembly GCA_019049505.1). NCBI lineage: Eukaryota > Metazoa > Arthropoda > Insecta > Coleoptera > Curculionidae > Pachyrhynchus > Pachyrhynchus sulphureomaculatus. The sequence goes on from CM032455.1 coordinate 74,605,000, forward strand.
TATAAAGAGCATGAGCTTTTAGAGTTCTAATGCATGAGAGTTTATTTTTCATCAATATACTTCGGCCCATAGTTGCCGTTTAGCCCCCCCATCCCATTTCTCGACTGGAGGCTTTTCCCTTTCTAAGCAGTTCAGGTTAGTTCAGTATATTGAAATATATAATCTTTTTTTTATGGGTCTAGCACACGTGCTGCAAGGAAGTTTCTAAAACGCTCCAGGAGCGGTACGTGCGTGGAAAAAGCGATTCACGTTGTCCTTGAATCGCTGTAAATTGTACTTGGTGGGAAACACAGCACTGGGCAAATTATTCCAAAGGGATGATGTTCTCCATATAAAAGGCTGCTTCCTAATAAAATTAAACATATAATATTAAAAGATACTTTAGAAAACTGTAGGTACTTTTTTGTTATTAATACGGGATCTGGATGTTTTAATATCCTCTAAACTAAATAGCACATTCAATACTTTTTTTTTTCAAATTCGAAAATTTTTTGAAAAATTAAAAAAGGGCACAACTGGATTTTACCAGTTCAACTTACCAGCTCATGAAAGTCGTACGAACTAGCTCAAACGCAGGCCTGTGCTGCCAAACATACTATTTTCTTCAACAATTATAGATTTTCAAATTTCAGGTAAAATTAATTTAATAACAAATGAAAATAATAACAGAAAATACCTAGTAAAAACAATATTTAACCATAATTAAGAAAATTTTTTATCTATTATTTAAAAAGAAATAATTCCTAGGTAAGACGCAAGAACAACTGAATCATTGCCCCTTAATAGCTGATTTTGACTTGTATGATAACAGCTGTTTGGGTTTGTGCAAAATAAAACAGAATTTCAAATAGGTTTTTCTCTTAACTTTTCCAAAATTAATACCGAAAGTGGTAAACAATTTTGTTGTAAGAAATGTAAGATTTTTTAGAGCTAAAGTCAAAAAACAAAGTAGGTGTAAAAACATATTTTCTTTATTATTTTTATGTATCTTAAATGTGCATTCGATTTCCATATAAAATATTCTACGTTTTGCGTGACGTATTTTCAAATAATACGACTGTACCACAGACACTGTACACACTTGCTGCTATATTTTACACTTTTCTACAAATTTCTTAAAATTGCAAAATTTATAAACGATCGCTTTAAATAAAGAAACTAAACAGGAGTTTGAGATTTTGGTAGAGGGCGTTAACCCCTAGAAGGGTGGAAGTAAAAAAAAACTTCATTATTAGTAACCCCAAAAACCCACAGGTACAGAATCTCATTTTGGTATTCTGGAATAACATCGATCATCGAGTACCCCTGAGTTCTTCAATCATACATTCCCAAAATATTACAACGGATTTTGGAGTGACTTGGAGAGAGGAAAACCACCTTGGAACGATAATTTTTCTGACGCTTTGTTAGTTTAAGCCACCATATTGAGTCCGTTATTTCGAATTTAAAAAGT